>QXEO01000647.1:363763-792508 GCA_007115705.1 Dactylis glomerata
AAACCTCTGCAGAGGGGTACACTTTACCCACAAGATTCGATACATCTGCCGGGAGAAATCCACGGTTCGCCATACACAAAGGTATGCGGATTTCAGATAATCAAACAAAACCTTTCACTTGCTCATCCTAGTATAGGATCCTTTCCCGAGGCCCGGAATACGGAATCCCGCTCCGGCGCCTCTAGTTATGCCCATCCCGGAGACCGGGTTAGTGGAATCCACCTGGTCAAGAAGTATCCGCCCGTGGAGTCCTTCCATGAAGATTTGATGCAAGACCTCCCATACTAAGATAAACAAGCTACGGATTAAGCCCCTTCCCATATAGGGGTAACGTGGTTGTACGTTATAATTGGCACCCATGTACATCACTCGTTGTCAATCGAGAAATACATTTCATAGTTCTTAGTCAAGATTATTTTCTTTCATAAAGCCATCATGTAGGAGCAATCTCCCATTTCAAGTTTCAATGTCAAGTCACCACCTTTCAAATGGGGTTCCTCCAGAGATAGCCTCAACTTTTATTAGCGACTAAGCAACTACATTGAGTGATAGTACTACTACTAGGGTTGGATAAACTCAGCTTGATGCTCTTGATAATCAAGACATCAATATGCTTCTATCATTCTACTCTAGCAATTCAATCATGCAATTTACTTAAAACAAGTAGAATGCAATATTAAAACTAGGTAGTGGGAGTATGAATCAAAAGATGGCTTGCCTTGGTTGGCAAGGTGTCCGGGGTTTTCTTCTTCTTCTTGATAATAATAATCCCCTCCAATATCCTCCTCGGCAACACTAGCGTCTAATAACGAATAAACACAAAGCACACCATCACTTCACCAAGCTAACAACACACCAAGCACACATCTTTGTTTGCTAACCAAAGCATTCATGTTGCATTTTTATAGTGTTGGATGGTAAGTTTTTCTTCAAGTGTGCAAGCTAGTTACTCTACTAGGTGGCATAGGTAGTGCACCTGTGCAGCATTGGTGTTGATTTAGGGGTACTAAGACAAGTTTAAGTGGGATGGGTTCACTAAGTGAATTGGTAATGAGGGCAATTAATTCTAAGTGTGCACTAGTGATCTATCATTTCATGCTACCAAATAGGTTTGGGTTAGGGTCTAAGTGATCACACTAATAGGGTTTGGGATAGATTAGTGTTGACTAACAGTGAGAGGGGTTATTAGTGAGTTCACATTTTAATTTTTATAATTTTTGATGGCTTAAATAATTTCCTAGAAATCTTTCATTATTTAACAAGCTATGGTCACACTATTCATATCCAATTTTATTCTTAACTGATTTTGAAATCTAACCAGTACTATTGGATAGAGTATTTTATAAGCTTTCCAATGAATATTTATTTGCTAAATTTGGATTTATAAAACTCTAGGAATTTGAATTTGAAAATACCATCTGAAACATATTTGAAATAAATAAAACAGGCGGGAATTAATTTAAAAACGAATCGGACCGATTTCTCGCCAAACGGGCCCAGCCTGAGCAGACCCCGAACGGGCTGGCCCAGAAAACGCTTCGCGCGGGGCGGGAGAAATAAAAATGGATGCTGACAGGTGGGGTCGCGCTGTCAGATCTAATTACGAACCCGAATCGGTATGCTATCGTCCGATCGGGATCCAACGGCTCAGGGTCATCTTCTTCCTCAGCACGGGCGGGATCTCACCTGCGAGCAGCGACGGCGTTCGACGGCGACGGCGAGGCGTAGAGGAAGCGAAACTCGACGGCGATGATCGGGATCGGCTGCGGTGCTCCTCCTTCTCCGATTCCCTGCAGAAGTTCGCTCCCCGGTGCTTGAACGCGGCGGCGCTCCTCCTGTCCAGTACTGCGCCGGCGAGGTTGGCTACGGCGAAGCAGAGCGAGAGGGAAGAAGCGGTGATGTCTGGGAGGTAGCTGGTGGCTGGGTGAGTATCTCCGTTTGATCGGAGGGGGTTTATATAGGCCGAGGCGACGAGGAACCAGGCGACCAAAAGCTTCACTGCACGGGGGTCCTGGCGGCGTGCGACGGCCTCTCCGGCCACGGCGGCCATGCTCGCGTGCTGGGGGGTTGCTGGGTCGGCCGCGGGGTCCTGTGGGTCTCCTCTGGCGAGGGCAGGGTGGTCGTCGACGTGCAGGCTGCTGGGAAGAAGAGCGGGGGTCCGGGGGTGCTGGCTTCTCTTCTCCTCCTTCTTCCAGGGCTTGGGTCGGGGCAGAGGGGACTGGGTTCGACCAGGGCACCGTCCAGAGGCATGGCAACAGGGCTGCAGCGAGCTAGCACAGTGCAGTACAGTGAAGTTTGATTTGATTTGATTTCCTGCTGCCAGTGTTCGATGAAATGCCTGCAAGAACTCAAAATTCGAATTTTTCAAATTTGCCACTTTGGGTGCTCATCATATTGGATAAGGTACCCAGGCATATTTTTGTTCTGGAGAAATAATGAGTTTTGCAAAAATTTATATTTCAAATTTGAGTATAGTTGCTGTTTCAGATTCAAACTTTGGCTCAAGTTTGAGTGGTGTTCTGGTTTGAAATTTTGGTAGATCTTTGTTGGTTGAGTTAGTCCATAACTTGGTTAAGCTCAACTAAAAGGTTAAACCTGCAGGTGAGCTGTAGATTGCTTAATCTAAGGGCTCAAAGTGGGGTAGTCATTAACAATTTCTAGATCCTATTAACTTTATCTCTTTCTTACCTATTTTGATTTCTTGTTTCTTTGCTTCTTAATTATCTTCTCAATTGATTCTGCTGGTTCACTTAGGATTATCTAACCAATGCTCAAACAAAATAACCCACATAAAATCATAGAATACATAGAGTAGAAAATACATGTATGCATAGAATAATGAATAAAAAGTTTTATTTGGGTCCAAAATTTGGCACTTTATTTAATAAGAGTTGGATTACAAATTCTGAGTTGTTACATTCTGCGAGGGGAGTTTTCGCACACACATCCTTTACTTTGTTATTATTTTGCTTTACTTTATTTATTTTACCTGCATCATTTTATATCAAAAACCCAAAAAATTTAGAATCCTTGGTAGTTGTTTTTACTTGTTTACTTTCGTTTTGTTGAAATGGCCAATCCTAAAAACACCAAGTTGTGTGACTTTACTAGCACAAACAATAGTGATTTTATCTGCACTCCTATTGCACCACCTGCTCCTGCTGCAAACTTTTATGAGATTAAGCCTACTTTGTTGAACCTAGTTATGAAAGAGTAATTTTCTGGTGCTAGTACTGAAGATGCTGCAGCTCATCTCAATAACTTTGTTGAGCTATGTGAGATGCAGAAATATAAGGATGTTGATAGTGATATTATTAAGCTCAAGTTGTTTCCTTTTTCTTTGAGAGGAAAAGCTAAAGATTGGTTGTTGTCTTTGACTAAGAATAGTATTGATTCATGGGCTAAGTGTAAGGATGCTTTTATTGGTAGATACTATCCTCCTGCTAAGATTATATCTTTGCGTAGCAATATTATGAAGTTTACTCAGTTTGATAATGAACATGTTGCTCAAGCTTGGGAAAGAATGAAATCTATGATAAAGAATTGCCCCACTCATGGACTGACTACTTGGATGATTATCCAAACTTTTTATGCAGGACTGAATTTTTCTTCAAGGAACCTACTTGATTTAGCTGCTGGAGGCACTTTTATGTCCCTTACCTTGGGCGCCGCAACAAAGTTACTTGACAACATGATGGTAAATTATTCTGAATGGCACACCGAGAGAGCTCCACAAGGTAAGAAGGTAAATTCTGATGAGGAAACCTCTTCCTTGAGTGATAAGATTGATACCATTATGGCTATGCTTGCTAATGATAGGACTCATGTTGATCCTAATAATGTTCCTTTAGCCTCTTTGGTTGCTCAAGAAGAGCATGTGGATGTGAATTTCATTAGAAACAATAATTTTAACAACAATGCTTATAGGAACAATTTTGCTAGTAACAATTATAGGCCATATCCTTCTACCAATGGTAATGGTTATGGTAATTCTTATGGTAATTCCTACAACAACACTAGGGCCGCGCCCTCCGAGCTTGAGGTAATGCTCAAGGACTTCATCGGTAAGCAAACTGCTTTTAACAAGTCTGTTGAGGAAAAGTTAGGCAAAATTGATATTCTTGCTTCTAAAGTTGATAGCCTTGCTCATGATGTTGAACTTCTGAAATTAAAAGTGTTGCCTAATGATGTGAAAGAGAACAATGTTTTTGCTATCGCTAATGCTATTCAAGTTGGAATTGATGAAAATATTAGATTGTTAGCGGAATTGCATGCCAGGTGGGAAAGAGAAGATGAGATGGCTAGAAAGATGAAGGTATGTACCATTACTACCTCTAATGATGTTGCTCCTAATGGTAGCAATCCTCTTACTTTGATTGGTGTAGAGAAAACTCCCACTCCTTGTGTTAAAAAGCCTAAAACTGCCAAAACTTTTTCTCAAAAGAGTGCTGAAATTTTTCGGAGTGTGGGAGATGATAGCTCTATTTCTTTTAATGATTTTGATGTTGATGGCTGCAATATATCTGAAGTTATTTTGTTCTTGCAAAAGCTTGCTTTGACTCCCAATGCTAGTTCTTTAAATATTGCTTTTACTAAGCATATTACCAATGCTCTCATGAAAATTAGGGATGAAAAGTTGAAGCAAAAAGCTTCTGTTCCCAAGAAGTTAGAAGATGGTTGGGAACCCATCATTGATATGCATGTTAATGGTTATGATTGCCATGCTTTATGTGACCAAGGTGCTAGTATTTCTATCATGCCTAGAAAGATTTATGACATGCTCAATTTACCACCGCTTGAAAAATGTTATTTTGATGTTCCTATTGCTGATGTTGCTAAGAAGAAACCTTTGGGAAGGATTAATGATGTTCTTATTGTGGTTAACAATAACCTTGTTCCCGTTGATTTTCTTGTTATGGACATTGAATGCCATGCTTCATGTCCTATTATTTTGGGAAGACCCTTTCTTCGAACTGTAGGTGCCATCATTGATATGAGGGAAGGCACTATCAAATATCAATTTCCACTCAAGAAAGGTATGGAACACTTCCCTAGTAAAAGAAAGAAATTACTTTTTGACTCTATTCTTAGAGCAAATTATGAGCTTGATGCTTCATCACTTGATATTACTTGATTCGCAATTTTCTGCGCATAGCTCAAAGGCGTTAAAGAAAAGCACTCTTGGGAGATAACCCAATGTTTTATTTTCAGTACTTTTTATTTTATTTGAGTCTTGGAAGTCATTACTACTGTAATGACTGCTCCTTATCTTGTTTATTTTGTTTTTGTGCCAAGAGAAGCCTCTAATTTGAGTGAGGTAAAGATTTGGGGATGTTGTTGTCCTGAAACTATTTTTGGTGCTACACCGTAAAAATCCGTATCAATTCTCTGTATATCTTTTGGACCTGCGATTTCTTGTGCATATGCCCCAGGTTATATCCAAACTTCCGTTAGTTGAACACTTTTTGATTTGAGCAACAGAAAACCCCTCAAAAATTCGACCTTTGTCAGATGTTCAGTTTTGACAGATTTCTGCCAATATTTGTGTTTGCCACTTTATCGCTTTCTTTTGAGTTCTTTTGATCACGGAACTTTTGGAGAGGTTGCTACAGTAGTGTTTGCTATATATGTGGTGGTTTTGAGTTGAAACCTGAAGCAAATAGAGGTTGATTATATGTTATGCTTACACTAATGTTGCTAATAGAATTGTGTTTAGTTTTGTATGAAGGAAGTTTTCAAGTGTAGGGATTGGAGAATGATGAGATGAGTTGAAGAATGGACAAAAGCTCAAGCTTGGGGATGCCCATGCATCACCCCAAGAAATATCCAAGAAGTACAAGCGTCAAAGCTTGGGGATGCCCCCGAGGCACCCCTTCTTCATCGGCAAAAATCAGGTCACCTTTCGAAACACTATATTTTTATTGCTTCATGCACTATGTGTTTTTCTTGGAGCGTCAGTTGTTTTAGTTTTCTTAGTTGGTTTTAGTTTGTTTGCTGCAATAAATGGTTGGACCCCAACAAATTTCTTTTGGAGAAGTTGCCTTGCTTTTCATTTGCAAAGAACGCTCTAGTTTTCACTCTTATTAAAAATCGAGTGTTCTTCTTTTTCCGCTACTGATTTTGGTTTTCATTTTTGCCTTGATTTGCGTTCAGACCTTGTCATATCTTTTCATCAAGGTGTATTTTTTCCTCTGATCTTTATTGGTTTTCATCAAAAGAGGTGTCTTTAAACAATTTCAAATGGTGTTGGAAAAGAAAAAAAGCTTTGTGCAAAATAGTGGTACAAGAAGGAGCTTGTGTAGACTGCAGCTTAGGCTTTTTCATGTCATGCTTGATGTCTTTTTGATAGTATGCTTAGTGGTTTTTCTGTAGCATGACTTGTCTCAAATAACTGAGATTGCTTAATGAGCCTTTGAAAAAATCATGCGTTGTTTTTATTGTATGGAAGCATTATTTTGGTTTTCTCCTTGATGCTTTATTTGGGTTGACTTGGCGCATGCTCACACATGTTAGACTCTTACAAAGTCACCAATAGCCTCTATGATCATTTAGTTTTTGACTTTTGATGCCATCTTATGCTTCTTTTAATGTCGCTTTGTCGCTTTGCATGATTATGGCCATTATTGCTCTCTTAGTTGGTCGCTCCCAGTCTTTTGCTAGCCCTCGCCTTGTAGTGAGTATGAGCTCTACTCGTGCATCCAACTCCTAAAAGCCAAAGTTTTCCAAAGTGTCCACCATACATACCTACTAGCAATTTGCTATTCCAAGTAAATTTGACTTGCTTTTATTATCTCTTCAAATTAAACTCTTACCAGTGTTATGCGAAATTCGGTCAGTAAAGCTCTTACGAACCGGAAGGCACACTTTACTTTTTCCTGTTCTTAAAAATTTGACATTGGGGTCTCTTATGTTGAGTTGTTATGCTTGCAAGTTGTAAGTTGGAGACTAGCCCAGCCATGCTGTCATGGGCAAGCTTTCAACATTGCACTTCTTATTTGAGTTAATATCGTGATCTTTTGTTTATGGATGCCCACGGTGTGAAATGAATTGGGAATCTTGTGGGGATCATGGAGTTTGTATATGTGTTAGGGAAACGTTGGGCCACCAATCTAAGCCATGCATAATTCATGGTGGAAATTTGCAGCATACCCATGGTGAACACACGACGACGCATCTCACAATAAAAAGCTAAACAAAAGGCAAATAAAAGAGATGTCGAGGTGTTCATTGTCTGCTTGTCCTGTCATTTTGGTGTGGGCTTGTTCCATGTTATCGGGCACGGAGGTACCCCATTGGCGGTTCTCAATGATATGCATATACTTACAATGACAAGAGCCTTGCTTGGGACTCTAAGTAAAGTAGCATGAGGTTTGGGTACTCGTATTCACGGGGCATGAGGTTTTCAACTTATGATTTGTCAAGCATATGCATCATAATTGTTCTCGCATTAACTTTAACCATTCAAGATGCATATGATGGGGGCAATGAGAGCTCAAAGCCGGTAAGTACCATAATTTTTGAAGGTTATAAAACTTGCAATCACTGCTGCCCTCTGCGAAGGGCCTTTCTTTTACTTTTATGTTGAGTCACCACCTTCTTTCTTTATGCACCATAAGAGAGCATAGTTGTCATTCTTAGTATAATGTGCATTGTCCCAAAGTTTTCATTGATTGATTCATATTGTTGGTTTCACTTGTTCTTAAATTATTTATATCTAGTCGCCCTCTTAAACTTGAAGGTGTCCTATGCATTTATGTTTTGCTCTCTTTGAAGGACAAGCTGAAAACCATTTGTATGTTTTTCCTTATGATTTGAACACACGTTTGACTTTCATTGTTTCATTTTCATGATCTTTTGTTTGTGTTCATTTGCATGTTTACAACATGGTTGCTAAGTTCTTATTGTCAAGATTATATCTTCATGCCCATGTTTTAAGTTCTTATGATCCCAACTCACAAATGCTTACATATATGATCAAGATTGTGTAGGTGCATATCACCTCAAAAATTATTTCTTTTGTTATCACTTACCTACTCGAGGACGAGCAGGAGTTAAGCTTGGGGATGCTTGATACGTCTCCAACGTATCTTTAATTTTTGATGCTCCATGCTTGTTTTTACACCATTTGCCTAATGTTTCGTTACACTTCGTGACACTTTTATGCATTTTCCGGAACTAACCTATTAACGAGTTGCCACAGTGCCAGTTCCCTGTTTTCTGCTGTTTTTGTGTTTCAGAAGTGATACACAGGGAATATTCTCGGAATTGGACGAAACAAGTTCCTAAAGTCTTATTTTACCCGGAAGATTCCAGAGATCCAAAGGAGAGTAGGAGGGGGGCCACCAAGGCCCCACACACAGGCCTGGCTCCTCCTCTGACATCGCCCCTTCGCCTATAAAGACCCGCCGATAGAAAAAACCTACGTACCCGATCACTTTTCCAGAACACATCGCGATCCGCCGCCTCCGTCGACCCGAAGATCAGGAGGGTCCAGAAGCTCTTCCCGGTGCCCTGCCGGAGAGGGGAATCGCCACCGGAGGTCTTCTTCATCGCCATGCTTGCCTCCGGAGCGATGAGTGAGTATTCTACCTTGGACTATGGGTCCATAGCAGTAGCTAGATGGTTGTCTTCTCTACCATGTGCTTCATGTTTAGATCTCATGAGCTGCCCTACATGATTGAGATCGCCGTTATGTAATTCTACATGTTTGGTTTGTTGGGATCCGATGAATATTGGTGTTTATGATTGAGTTGCTGTACTGAATATTATCTTATGTTATCTCTATGTTGTTTATGATCTTGCATGCTCTCCGTTGTTAGTAGCTATCTTGGCCGAGTAGTTGCTAGTGACTCCAAGAGGGGGTATTTATGCTCGATAGTGGGTTCATGCCTCTATTTAACCTGGGGGAGTGACAGAAACCTCTAAGGTTGTAGATGTGTTGTTGCTACTAGGGAGAAAACAACATTCATATGCTCAAGGGCATATGCTTTGTTTACATTACACACTTTGCTTAATGTAATTATCTGTTGTTCGCAACTTAATACTTGTAGAGTTCTCGGATTGATTCACCACAAGTGGATTATTAGTCATAGATGCAGTTGGATGGCGGTCTATGTATTTTGTTGTAATGCCCAGAGTAAATCTCATAGTGATCTTCTTGACATATCACGTTTATCTTTATTCTATCAATTGCCCAACTGTAGTTTGTTTACTCAGCATGTGTTATTTATCTATGGAGAGACACCACTAGTGAACTGTGGACCCTTGTCCTATTTCCATCATATTGCTATCACCTGTTTACTTTACTCGCACTGTTTACTTTACTCGCACTGTTTACTTTACTCGCATACTTTTACTGTTTTCCACTCGATACGCTCATAACCTTTGTTTCAAGCAAACCGGTGAGATTGACAACCTCATCGCAAGTTGGGAGCAAAGTACTTGGTTGTGTGTGTGTAGGTTCCGCGTTGCAGCTAGCAAGCAAAGCTTGGACAAATCCGGTATATCGGAAACTAGTGATGCCCCCTACTGCAACGGAGCCTCATGTCATAGGAGTTGCAAGTATTGCAACGTCGTCGAGGGTGGCGATGGATACCTCTGGTACCATGGTTTTGTTTGACCCAAATCTAGCTGGGGCAAAGAGGGATTCAACTGAGATTCCGCGGGCACGATCAGAGGCACCAAGCCCGGATGCTAAGAAGATGAAATCTGTAGAGACTGAATCGGCGTCCGCTGCGGAGCAGCGGCGCCAGTCTTAATGTATTGCATCAGTTGGAACTGTCGTGGGCTGGGGGATACCGCAGGAGTTCGCGAGCTTCTCAGTATTGTGAAGCAATTTAACCCCACTCTCGTCTTTGTGATGGAAACAAAGATCGGAGTTAGAAGAGTTGAAAAGTTAGCTAGCAGACTCGGCATGGCTGGGAGTTTTGCTGTGGATAGTGATGGCCTAAGTGGGGGCATTGGTATTTTTTGGTCCATGGATCTTTCTGTGGATATCAAGAGTTTCAACCTGAATCATATTGATGCGATTATTTCACCAAAGGAGGGTGATCTTACTCCATGGAGATTCACGGGTTTCTTTGGGAAGCCACGTCGAGAAAACCGGCATCTTAGCTGGACCTTATTGAGGCATCTCCATTCGCTCCGAAAGTACCCATGGCTGTGTGTCGGAGACTTCAACGAGACAACTACCAGTCTGGAACATTTCAGTGAGCATAACAGGGAGGAATGGCAAATGAGGAACTTTCGAGAAGCGGTAGATGATTGTGATCTTCAAGATCTCGGATATACTGGCGTCCCATACACATGGGATAATCGGCAATCTGGTTTGGCGAATGTGAAAGCTAGGATTGATCGAGCTTTGGCCAATGAGGAGCTGCTACTCATGTATCCTGTGTTTCGAGTTCAGCATCTCTCAGCTACTCAGTCTGATCACTGTTTCTTGTTGACATCCTTACAGAAACAGGTGGCACGTAGCACTGGCTTGGGCCAGCGTGTGTTCCGGTACGAGAACGTTTGGCAAACACACAAAGATTACGACAAGGTGGTCAAGGAGTTGTGGTCTGCAACGTCTCGAGGGAATGGACAACAGGGTCTGACGAGTGCCCTTAGTAAAATGCAGACAGAGTTGAGCTCTTGGGGAAATAAAACTTTTGGCAATTTCAAGCATAAGCTCTTGATGCTGCGTAAAGAATTGGAACGGTGTCGGCATCGTTCAGTTCGAACGGGTCCATCTCAACAGGAAAAAAGGATAATGGAGAAGATAAATGAGGTGTTGTACCAGGAAGAGATTTGGATTAAACAGCGATCACGTGTTTTGTGGCTGAAGGAAGGTGACCGCAACTCTGCTTATTTTCACGCCCAAACAGCGCAACGTAAGAGAAGAAATAAAATCACTGCTTTGCAATGTAGCGATGGATCTTGGTGCGAGGATCCAGAGTCAATAGGCCAGGAAATCCAAGGGTTCTATACTGGCTTATATACATCTCAGGGCATCCCGATCATGGGAGGAGTCCTTGATCTGGTCCAAACGAGGATTGGTGATGATACTCAATCAAAATTGGAACAGATGTACTCTGCTGAGGAAGTAAAAACTGCACTATTTCAAATGCACCCTTCTAAAGCTCCGGGTGTAGATGGTTTCACAGCGGGGTTTTTCCAGCGGCACTGGGATCTGCTGGGTACTGATATTGTGGCGGGTGTTCTGGAATTCTTAAACGGAGGTGAGCTTTTTCAGTCACTAAATAACATGGCCATCGTGTTGATTCCTAAGGTACGGAACCCACAGTCCATAACCCATTTTCGGCCAATTTCCTTGTGCACTATTTTGTACAAGATTTGTGCTAAGGTAATTGCCAATCGGATGAGACCGGAGTTAGAGCAAATCATAAGCCAAGAACAAAGTGCTTTTGTACCGGGGCGTCTCATCACGGATAATGCCCTTGTTGCCTTTGAATGTGTTCATACAATGAGAAGAAACAAAAGAGGAAAGAAGGGAATGTGCGCAGTTAAGCTAGACATGATGAAGGCCTACGATAGGATTGAGTGGCCATTCTTAGAGGCAATGTTACTAAGAATTGGTTTTCCTACTGCCATGGTGCAGCTGATCATGAAGTGTGTCAGGTCGGTCAGGTTTTCGGTTAAAGTTAATGGAGAACTCCAAGATCAATTTCAACCGACCCGTGGTCTCCGTCAGGGTGATCCGATGTCGCCGTCTCTGTTCTTGTTATGTGCAGAGGGCCTATCAGCACTATTGAATCACTACAACACAGGTTTTGTTGACCGTGGAATCAGAGTCTGCAACCGGGCGCCGTGGATCACTCATCTTTTGTTCGCGGATGATAGTTTGATTTTCATTGGGGCGACAGTTCAAAGCGCAGCACGTTTGAATGAGATATTGAACATGTATCATCAGGCATCAGGCCAGCTGGTTAACCGAGCCAAGAGCTCAGTGTTTTTCTCACCGTGCACCTCTGATGAGCTACGTATGGCAGTTAAGTCTGAACTGACAATTGATGTCGAAGCGTTCAGTGAAAAATATCTCGGACTTCCCACAGCTGTAGGCAGCCTTACGAGTGAGGCGTTTGAGTATATCACTGATCATATGAAGAGTAGTGTCAATGGGTGGGCGCCAAAGCTGATGTCTTTTGCTGGGAAGGAAACATTGATAAAGTCTGTCCTTCAAGCCAAAGCGATCTATCCCATGAGCTGTTTCAATTTGTCTAAAGGAACATGTACGAAGATCACATCAATTTTGGCAAAATGGTGGTGGGCTGGGTGCCTAGATAAGAAGTCCATGCACTGGCTCGCATGGGACAAAATTGCAATTCCGAAAGGACAAGGTGGCATGGGTTTCTGAGACATGGCCGCCTTCAACGTCGCGTTGCTTGGTAAGCAAGGGTGGAGACTAATCATCTCACCTGATTCCCTATGTGCCAGCGTATTACGGGCTAGATACTATCATGGTAAACCCTTCATGGAGGCCTCGGCTCCACGGACAGCGTCCCATACTTGGCGAGCCATTCTTGCTGGCCGGGAAGCGTTGGCGAAGGGGATTATCAAGAGAGTTGGTACTGGAGAGAGTATCTCTATTTGGGATGATAATTGGATCCCAACCTCTAGTATGCTGCGGCCTTTGTATAGGCCGGCAGAAGCCACAGTGGAGAAGGTGAGTGAGTTGATTACAGAAGATACTCATCAGTGGAATATTCAGAAAATGGAGGACAACAACTTCAGCCAGCCAGACATTGACCGCATTATTCAAATTCCTCTTAGTAGCAGACTTGGAGAGGACTGGTTGGTGTGGTCTTATGAGAAAACTGGTTTGTACACAGTGAAGTCTGCATATCGTATGCTGGTAGCTCATGTAACAGAGGAGCGAGCAGTACAATGTACTTCTTCTTCACGGAATCAAGAGGATCTGTGGAAGCATCTGTGGAGTCTGAAGGTTGTACCGAAGGTGCATATTTTTTGGTGGCGGGTTATGCGAGGCATTGTGCCGGATTACTCAACCCTCACTCAGCGGCATGTCAGAGATAATAGCACATGTCCGGTATGCAAATCCACTTCAGAATCGTTACTCCATGCACTAGCAGAGTGTTCCCATGCCAGTCTTTTTTGGGCTGCTGCGAGGGATATACTGAATATCAAACTACCAAGATTACATCCAGAGACCTGGGCAGCAGATATCTTGTGTGAGTCATGGTGGTCACAAGAGGAGAGAGCTAAAGTGATCACAGTTATGTGGTCCATTTGGTCATCCAGAAACAAATGGGCGCATGGAGAGAAGGGATTTGATCCCATTGGTTCGATTCAGACTGTTCATGACACTTTGATGGAGCTTGAGCTCCCACCAAAAACTATCGTGGACAATGGTGAGCGCCCGTTGTGTACTTGGCATGGGCCAACTGGAGACTCAATTAAAATCAATATCAATGGCGCTATCAATGGCCAAGATATTGTGGCAGGGAGTGGGGGAGTGGCGAGAGATTCATCACGAAGATTCAGGGGAGCGTGGTGCAAAGCTTACCCTAGAATTGTTGATCCTCTGATCTCTGAAGCTCTAGCGTTGCGTGACGCGATATTGTTTGCTCGAGCACATTCTTTCAGTCACATCTCGGCTGAGACTGATTGCTCGGAGCTTGTTAGACTATGGGAAAATAAAAGGACTGATCGTTCGGTGATTGCTCCTATTCTCGAAGAAGTTAGTTTGTTAAGTCTAGATTTTCAGGTGTTCTCTATTTCTTTTGCTGGTCGTTCAGCCAACAAATCTTCTCATGAGTGTGCACGCTATGCTTGTTTGCACAACATTTCAGAGGAGTGGTCTGGGGCGAGCCCAGTTTTCCTTCAAAACAGCCTTCGAGCTGATTGTAATGGTGCTACTGTGATTTAATAAAGTCGATGTGTTCTCCAAAAAAAAAAGCTAGCAAGCAAAGCTTTGACGAGGCGCCATATATAAATTGGCCGAAGCTGTCGCAAGTTAGCAAGCATCACCTTCAGTCGTCGCTGTCTGCTTTTCTCCTGATCGATAAACCTTGGTTTCTTAAATGAGGGAAAACTAGCTGCTATACTCATCATACCTTCCTCTTGGGGTTCCCAACGGGCTGGTCATTCACCACGCACAAGGACTGTCTGCTACACGTCAGCTTGGCATCAGCATACCATACTAGCCCCCCGGAATACCGCCGTCTGGAGAAATCTAGGGAGGTAGACCGCGCGTGGGCAGCGGGCTAGGGTTTCACCGTAGCCATGCTTCGGGGGTCCGGAACCCACCCAAATCATGCATGTGGACCTAAAATGTGTATGTATGTGTGATGTTGGGTTGGGAGATGCAATAGCTAGGTCCCATGTGTGACCTTCCACCTGTACCTACATTTCGGCTCGAGCTGACTTTTAGGTGGAAAGTCCCGCGTCGGTTACCCAGGGGGGAATGTTGTGGTAAGCATGGGAAAACCTTTGCTTCCCATGTTCCTATGCCCTAACCAAAGTCAAAGGACCACACTAGCCCCCCGGAATACCGCCGTCCGGAGAAATCTAGGGGGTAGACCGCGCATGGGCAGCGGGCTAGGGTTTCACCGTAGCCCGTGCTTTGGGGGTCTGGAATCCACCCAAATCATGCATGTGGACCTAAAATGTGTATGTATGTGTGATGTTGGGTTGGGAGATGCAATAGCTAGGTCCCAGGTGTGACCTTCCCACTGCACCTACATTTCGGCTCGAGCTGACTTTTAGGTGGAAACTCCCGCGTCGGTTACACCGGGGGGAATCTTGTGGTAAGCATGGTCAAACCTTTGCTTCCCATGTTCCTATGCCCTAACCAAAGTCAAAGGACCACACTAGCCCCCCGGAATACCACCGTTTGGAGAAATCTAGGGGGGGTAGACCGCGCGTGGGCAGTGGGCTAGGGTTTCATCGTAGACTGTGCTTCGGGGGTCCGAAACCCACCCAAATCATGCATGTGGACCTAAAATGTGTATGTATGTGTGATGTTGGGTTGGGATATGCAATAGCTAGGTCCCAGGTGTGACCTTCCACCTGTACCTACATTTCGGCTCGAGCTGACTTTTAGGTGGAAACTCCCGCGTCGGTTACACTGGGGGTAATCTTGTGGTAATCATGGGCAAACCTTTGCTTCCCATGTTCCTATGCCCTAACCAAAGTCAAAGGACCACACTAGCCCCCCGGAATACCGCCGTCCAGAGAAATCTAGGGGGTAGACCGCGCGTGGGCAACGGGCTAGGGTTTCACCGTAGACCGTGCTTCGGGGGTCCAGAACCCACCCAAATCATGCATGTGGACCTAAAATGTGTATGTATGTGTGATGTTGGGTTGGGAGATGCAATAGCTAGGTCCCAGGTGTGACCTTCCACCTGTACCTACATTTCGGCTCGAGCTGACTTTTAGGCGGAAACTCCCGCGTCGGTTACACCGGGGGGAATCTTGTGGTAAGCATGGACAAACCTTTGCTTCCCATGTTCCTATGCCCTAACCAAAGTCAAAGGACCACACTAGCCCCCCGGAATACCGCCGTCCGGAGAAATCTAGGGGGGTAGACCGCGCGTGGGTAGCGGGCTAGGGTTTCACCATAGACCGTGCTTCGAGGGTCCGAAACCCACCCAAATCATACATGTGGACCTAAAATGTGCATGTATGTGTGATGTTGGGTTGGGAGATGCAATAGCTAGGTCCCAGGTGTGACGTTCCACCTGTACCTACATTTCGGCTCGAGCTGACTTTTAGGTGGAAACTCCCGCGTCGGTTACACCGGGGGGAATCTTGTGGTAAGCATGGGTAAACCTTTGCTTCCCATGTTCCTATGCCCTAACCAAAGTCAAAGGACCACACTAGCCCCCCAAAATACCGCCGTCCGGAGAAATCTAGGGGGGTAGACCGCGCGTGGGCAGCGGGCTAGGGTTTCACCGTAGACCGTGCTTCGGGGGTCCGGAACACACCCAACTCATGCATGGACCTAACATGTGTTTATGTATGTGTGAAGGATACATAATATGCAGATGTATTATATGAAATGTTATGAAATAAATAAGATAAAGAAAATGGAAAAGAAAAGATTGAAAATATATATTATGTCGTGTCTAAGCACACGACAAACATTTTGTAGGCTATCTGCCATGTGCTTGCGCACGGCAAAGTGTCGGCAGCGTCTCTGCCGTGGCCTGGCGCACGGCAAACAGGTGGCGCACGATAGAGAGCCACGGACTTATCCGTTGGCAGGTCGGCCTCCTCTCCCACCAACCTCACACCGGCCAGCTGCCCTAGCTAGCTTATCCTGACCGGCGCCGCTTGCCGCGCCCGCCGTCGACCAGCACTGCTGCTCCTCCCTCCCCTGCCGCCACATCGCCCCTCCTCCTTAGCCTCCGCCGCCGCTCGTCTCTGGCGTGTGCTCGCCGACCGACACGGTTGGTCGGGGCGGCCGCCCGAGCTAGCCCACCCCCGGCCTCTCCCTGCTGCAGCATCCCAGCGTGCCCCGGCCGCCCCTCCATCGGCCACCGGCCGGCCGCCCCTCCACCGGCCGCCCCCCGGCCGGCCCTGCTCCACCGCACCTCTCCACCGGCCGGCCTCCTCCGCAGCTGCTCCGGCCACCGTCTCCGCCGCTGCAGGTAAGGGTTTAGGTTAGTAGTTAGTTAGCAGCAGTTAGCTAGTTAGTAGTTAGTTAGTAGTTAGTTAGTAGCTTAGTTAGTAGTTAGCTTAATTAGTTAGTAGTTAGCTTAATTAGTTAGTTAGCTTAGTTAGGTAGTTAGCTTAGTTAGTTAGTAGTTAGCTTAGTTAGTTAGCTCTAGTACTGCTAGTTTCGTTAGTAGTTAGCTTAGTTAGGTAGTTAGCTAGTTAGCTTAGTTAGGTAGTTAGCTAGTTAGTAGTTTTGTGAAATAGTTTAGTAATATGTTTGATTTTATTTTTGCAGGAGCATTGTCGGTGATCTTCTTCCCCTTCGCACATTGATCATGCTTCGAGGGTGAGAAGTCGTCATCTCTCATGCCTAGGGTTTATTTTCTTGTCTAGAGAACCAAGTCGGTCGCGAAAACCTAGGCGTCTCCCATTCGGAAGGGTTACGCGGACAAATATGCATTGAGTTGCATATTTTTAACCGTAATCCTTCCAGATTGTCCACATTCTTTGGACAGCCGAAGGATGTGTAGATTGGGTACGTTTTCCATGTTCTACCCGTACCGAGACAGGATTTCGGCAGCGCCTTCCCATTGTTCTCCGGATGCACACCCTCTTGGCTCTTTTGCCAAGACGTGCATCTGGAGAACAGCGGGGAGGTGCTGCCGAAATTCAGACTCAGTACGGGTAGAGCATGGAGAACGTACCTAATCTGCACATCCTCGGGTGGGATTAGGATACCTATTAGAGAGGTAGGTGGATGCATGACGTAAAACTTGTATATGTTGAAATTATTAAACTAACACCTCATAAGATGGCATGTTAAATTATTGTATGGATGTCTATTTTGGTACTAATCAGAAGATGGAGAATCGTGAGTGGATGTACAAGGGCCGACCAAGTCGGTGGGAGTTGACTAATGAATGAAAGGAAAAGACTGGGAAGTTTGTGGAAAGGGCTTTTCGGATAGACCCTAGACCGAATGGTACCTGGTGCCCCTGTAGCAAATGTCGAAATGTAAGACGTCATCCGAAGGAGGTTGTGAGTAAACACCTGGTTACTAATGGGTTCACACCTTTCTACCATGTTTGGAAATTCCACAGTGAAAGCACATCAAAACATGGTAGTACGGTGATGCAGCGGGCTAGACAGAGTATCCCGATGATAGAATTTGATACTGGGATTGACGACTGTTTGGACGACTTCCTTAATGCAAATGCACCTGAAAGTCCCACCGTGGAGGAGGAGACAAATGGGGAGATAGCGGGTGAGGATCCGGAGGAGAACATGAAGCAGTACTATGATACTTTGTTTGCGACATAGAAACCCGTTCATGAACATACAGAGGTTACACAACTGGATGCCATCGCACGCCTAATGGCATTTAAGAGCGACAGGCACCTCAGCAGAGATGGCTTCGATGATCTTTTAGCTGTCGTTGGCAGCCTTCTGCCGAAAGGTCACCTCTTGACGAAGAGCATGTACGAGTCCAACAAAATCCTTCGTTCACTTAAGATGTCATATGAGCAGATACACTGTTGTCCAAAGGGATGCATGCTATTTAGAAAAGAACATGCAGACACAAAATATTGTATCCATTGCAATTCCTCTAGGTACTTTGAGGATGACGCCGGTGATGGTCAGAAGAGGCAGACTAAGGTTGCCCAAAAGATCCTCCGATACCTTCCGTTCATACCGAGGATCCAACGCCTTTTTATGACCAAGGAATCTGCACAACAGATGTGATGGCCTGCACTGGGGAAAAGATACCATGACAAGATGATACATCCATCAGATGGTGAAGCATGGAAGTCGTTTGTAGCAAAATATCCAGTGAAAGCGGGCAACCCTAGGAGTGTAGCAGTTGCGATATCAACCGATGGGTTCAATCCATATGGTATGTCTGCTGCAATATACAGCTGTTGGCCCGTATTTGTCATTCCCTTGAACCTCCCCCCTAGTGTATGCATGAGACGACAGAACATGTTTGTGTCGATGATTATCCCAGGACCAAAATACCCGGGGAAGAACATGAACGTGTATTTGGAACCGCTGTTTGACGACATGCTTGCTGCCTGGAACAACCATGGGGTACGAACATGTGACGCCGTAACAAAGGAACACTTCGATATGTATGTCTGGTTTCACACATCTCTGCATGACCTACCAGCACGTGCTTTGTTCTACGGCTGGTGTACACATGGGAAGTGGTCTTGCCCGGTGTGCAGGCAGGCAGTGACTTTCCTTTGGTTGAAGAAGGGAGGCAAGTATTCCTGCTTTGACCAACATCAACAGTTCCTCCCCCCGGATCATCCATTCAGGAGTGACATAAAGAGGTTCAGAAAATACATTGTTGTCCATGCTCCACGTCCTAGTATGATGACTGGAACCGATCTAAAGGCCGAGTTAGACTCTCTCATGCCTAATCCCAATGGTACTGGTTTCGAGGGATATGGGGAGAGACACCAATGGACCCACATTCCGTGCTTCTGGAAGCTCCCTTACTTTAAGGATTTGGAGCTCCCGCATAACATTGATGTAATGCACACTGATACGTCTCCAACGTATCTATAATTTTTGATGCTCCATGCTTGTTTTTAGACCATTTGCTTATTGTTTCGTTACACTTAGTGGCACTTTTATGCATTTTCCGGAACTAACCTATTAACGAGCATAAAAAATTATAGATACGTTGGAGACGTATCAAGCATCCCCAAGCTTAACTCCTGCTCGTCCTCGAGTAGGTAAGTGATAACAAAAGAATAATTTTTAAGGTGACATGCACCTACACAATCTTGATCATATATGTAAGCATTGGTGAGCTGGGATCATAAGAACTTAAAACATGGGCATGAAGATATAATCATGACAATAAGAACTTAGCAACCAATTCGAGTGAGGTAAAGATTTGGGGATGTTGCTGTCCTGAAACTGTTTTTGGTGCTGCACCGTAAAAATTCGTATAAATTCTATGTTTATCTATTGGACCTGCGATTTCTTGTGCATATGCCCCAGGTTATATCCAAACTTTTGTTAGTTGAACACTTTTTGATTTGAGCAACAGAAAATCCCTCAAAAATTCGACCTTTGTCAGCTGTTCAGTTTTGACAGATTTCTGCCAATATTTGTGTTTGCCACTTTATCGCTTTCTTTTGAGTTCTTTTGATCACGGAACTTTTGGGGAGGTTGCTACAGTAGTATCTACTATATATGTGGTGGTTTTGAGTTGAAACCTGAAGCAAATAGAGGATTGATTATATGTTATGCTTGCACTAATGTTGCTAATAGAATTGTGTTTAGTTCTGTATGAAGGAAGTTTTCAAGTGTAGGGATTGGAGAATGATGAGATGAGTTGAAGAATGGACAAAAGCTCAAGCTTGGGGATGCCCATGCATCACCCCAAGAAATATCCAAGAAGTACAAGCGTCAAAGCTTGGGGATGCCCCCGAGGCACTCTTTCTTCATCGGCAAAAATCAGGTCACTTTTCAAGACACTATATTTTTATTGCTTCATGCACTATGTGTTTTTCTTGGAGCGTCAGTTGTTTTAGTTTTCTTAGTTGGTTTAGTTTGTTTGTTTGCTGCAATAAATGGTTGGACCCCAACAAATTTTCTTTTGGAGAAGTTGCCTTGCTTTTCAATTGTCAAGAACACTCAGTTTTTCACTCTTATCGTTTATCGAGCGTTCTTCTTTTTTTGCTACTGCTTTTGGTTTTCGTTTTCACCTTGATTTGCGTTTAGACCTTGTCATATCTTTTCATCAAGGTGTATTTTTGCCTCTGATCTTTATTGGTTTTCATCAAAAGAGGTGTTTATAAAAATTTCAAATGGTGTTGGAAAAGAGAAAAAGCTTTATGCAAAATAGTGGTACAAGAAGGAGCTTGTGTAGAATGCGGCTTAGGCTTTTTTATGTCATGCTTGATGTCTTTTTGATAGTATGCTTAGTGGTTTTGATGTAGCATGACTTGTCTCAAATAACTGAGATTGCTTAATGAGCCTTTGAAAAAAATCATGCGTTGTTTTTATTGTATGGAAGCATTATTTTGGTTTTCTCCTTGATGCTTTATTTGGGTTGACTTGGCGCATGCTCACACATGTTAGACTCTTACAAAGTCACCAATATCCTTCATGGTCATTTAGTTTTTGACTTTTGATGCCATCTTATCCTTCTTTTAATGTCGCTTTGCATGATTATGGCCATTATTGCTCTCTTAGTTGGTCGCTCCCAGTCTTTTGCTAGCCCTCGCCTTGTACTGAGTATGAGCTCTACTCGTGCATCCAACTCCCAAAAACCAAGTTTGCCATTGTGTCCACTATAAATTCCTATGCATGGTATTTGTAAGCCATTCCAAAGTAAAATTTTCATGTGCTACCTTTCAAAAACCTTCAAAACACTTCTCGTTTTGTGACACTGTTTTCAGCTCATGGGGACGTAGTGGTCGGATTTGCTATCTTCCATATTGCTTATTCCAAAAACAAAAAAAGACAAAAAAAAGAAAGAAAAAAAGGCACTCCTCCAAGGAATGTGAATGTTGGTGGGCACCCGATGGAATCGGTTAGCCATGGTTTGTGAAAGGAAAAAAGGTGGGGAGGAGTGCCAAACTTTATAAAAGAGCACAAAAGTGCCAATCTCTCTCTCAAAAACTTGCTTCATTTTTGTATGGAAGATAGTAAGAACCCCATTTTTATCTCTCTGTTTTACAAATGAAAAGCTCTAGCACATGTGCAATCACTGCTTCCCTCTGCGAAGGGCCTTTCTTTTACTTTTATGTTGAGTCACCACCTTCTTTCTTTATGCACCATTAAGAGAGCATAGTTGTCATTCTTAGTGTGATATGCATTGTCCCAAAGTTCATTGATTGATTCATATTGTTGGTTTCACTTGTTCTCAAATTATTTGTATCTAGTCACCCTCTTAAACTTGAAGGTGTCCTATGCATTTATGTTTTGCTCTCTTTGAAGGACAAGCTGAAAACCATTTGTATGTTTTTCCTTATGATTTGAACACACGTTTGACTTTCATTGTTTCATTATCATGATCTTTTGTTTGTGTTCATTTGCATGTTTACAACATGGTTGCTAAGTTCTTATTGTCATGATTATATCTTCATGCCCATGTTTTAAGTTCTTATGATCCCAACTCGCCAATGCTTACATATATGATCAAGATTGTGTAGGTGCATGTCACCTAAAAAATTATTCTTTTGTTATCACTTACCTACTCGAGGACGAGTAGGAGTTAAGCTTGGGGATGCTTGATACGTCTCCAACGTATCTATAATTTTTGATGCTCCATGCTTGTTTTTACACCATTTGCTTATTATTTCGTTACACTTAGTGGCACTTTTATGCATTTTCCGGAACTAACCTATTAACGAGATGCCACAGTGCCAGTTCCCTGTTTTCTGCTGTTTTTGTGTTTCAGAGTGATACAAAGGAAATATTCTCGGAATTGGACGAAACCATATCTTGAAGTCTTATTTTACCCGGAAGCTTCCAGAGATCCGAAGGAGAGTAGGAGGGGGGCCACCAGGGTCCCACACGCAGGGGCGGCGCGGCCAGACCCCTGGCCGCACGGGCCCCTCGTAAGGGAGCCTGGCTCCCCCTCTGACATCGCCCCTTCGCCTATAAAGACCCCCCGACGAGAAAAACCTAAGTACCCTATCAATTTTCCAGAACACATCGCGATCCACCGCCACCGTCGACCCGAAGATCGGGAGGGTCCAGAAGCTCTTCCCGGCACCCTGCCGGAGAGGGGAATCACCACCGGAGGTCTTCTTCATCGCCATGCTTGCCTCCGGAGCGATGAGTGAGTAGTCTACCTTGGACTATGGGTCCATAGCAGTAGCTAGATGGTTGTCTTCTCCACCATGTGCTTCATGTTTAGATCTCATGAGCTGCCCTACATGATTGAGATCACCGTTATGTAATTCTACATATTTGGTTTGTTGGGATCCGATGAATATTGGTGTTTATGATTAAGTTGCTGTACTGAATTATATCTTTTGTTATCTCTATGTTGTTTATGATCTTGCATGCTCTCCGTTGTTAGTAGCTATCTTGGCCGAGTAGTTGCTAGTGACTCCAAGAGGGGGTATTTATGCTCCATAGTGGGTTCATGCCTCTATTTCACCTGGGGGAGTGACAGAAACCTCTAAGGTGGTAGATGTGCTGTTGCTACTAGGGAGAAAACAACATTCATATGCTCAAGGGCATATGCTTTGTTTACATTACACACTTTGCTTAATGCAATTATCTGTTGTTCACAACTTAATACTTGTGGAGTTCTTAGATTGATTCACCACAAGTGGATTATTAGTCATAGATGCAGTTGGATGGCGGTCTATATATTTTGTTGTAATGCCCAGAGTAAATCTCATAGTGATCTTCTTGACATATCACGTTTATCTTTATTCTATCAATTGCCCAACTGTAATTTGTTTACCCAGCATGTGTTATTTTATCTATGGAGAGACACCACTAGTGAACTGTGGACCCCGGTCCTATTTCTATCATATTGCTATCACCTGTTTACTTTACTCACACTGTTTACTTTACTCGCATACTATATTGTTTTCCACTCGATACGATCATAACCTTTGTTTCAAGCAAACCGGTGAGATTGACAACCTCATCGCAAGTTGGGAACAAAGTATTTGTTTGTGTTGTGTGCAGGTTCCGCGTTGCTACTGGCCGAAGACGAGTCAACAAGTATTGTTAACGGCACCCTTGTTGGAGTGTTACTAAGCCAGTTCGTATCACCTTCAGACGTCATTGTCTCTCCTCTCCTGATCGACATTAAACCTTGGTTTCTTAACTGAGGGAAAACTAGCTGCTATACTCATCATACCTTCCTCTTGGGGTTCTCAACGGGCTGGTTATTCACCACGCACAAGGACCGTCTGCTCCCACGTCAACCATACGCCAACAACTTATTTTCTGGTGCCATCAACCGGTAGCACACACTGAGAAGAATATTGCCAAGGCCCTTTGGAGCACAATCATGGACACTGAAAAGACAAAGGATAATGTTAAGGCTAGAATTGATCAACAACAATGGTGTGATAGGACAAAGCTAGACATGCAGTCTCCTGGGGTCAAAGGACCCAAGTGGTCAAAGCCGAAGGCTTGATTCTGCCCTTCACGTGCAGAAAGGAGAGAAATATTGCACTAGATTGTAGACAGCTTATACTTCCCTGATGGGTACGCAACTAACTGGGCGAGGGGAGTGAATATGGAAACGTTGCGAGTAGGGGGGCTCAAGAGTCATGACTATCATGTATGGATTGAGCGGATTATGCCGGTGATGATTTGAGGCTATGTCGACGAGGAGACTTGGCAAGTGCTGGCAGAGTTGAGCTTTTTCTTCCGTCAACTTTGTGCTAAGGAATTGGACATAGAAGTGGTCAAGAAGCTAGATCAACAGGCACCTGAGTTGCTTTGCAAGCTTGAGATGCTTCTTCCACCAGGGTTTTTCAATCCCATGCAACATATGATCTTGCATCTCCCGCAGGAGGCGTTAAAGGGGGGGGGGGGGGCTGTGCAGTTTCATTGGCAGTTCGGGCCCAAGAGAGTGAATAAGGATATTCAGCTTAAAACCAGCAATAAAAACAAGCCCGAGGCATCCATTGCGAAGGCAACCCTTACCGAGGAGGTGTAAAATTTGACGACAAAGTACTATGATGACAACATTCCCACTCGGCACAATCTTTTCCTTCATTACAATGCTACCAACCCTGAAGAGGTACCCGAGCTTAGCATCTTTGTCGGGCTAGGTGGCAAATCAAGTGGCGCTAAGAGAACAACGATAAAAGGATCCGAATGGGATTTTATACACTCTTATGTCTTGAACAGCATGGAGGAAGTGAAGCCATACATCAAGTAAGTTCGGTTCATCACTTTGTTTTTCACAATCCTTCATAAATTTGTGACTAAATATTCCTCCTATCATTGGCATAGATGGTTCACTGAAATACACTGGAAGCAAAATAGGGATCCTACCTTTGAAGAAGCTACCGAAATTTTTAAAAGTGGTGGTAAATTCGGTTTCATCAGCTGGTTCTCGGCTTTGGTACTTCTCTATCTAACTAGTACATTCGTCGACCTCCTCTAGATTCCAATATCTTCTTCTACTGAACTTCTTGTACTAAACTTGTAGGCAAAATCGGAGAAAGAAATGAAACCAAAGCTGAAACAAATTGCTAATGGCTTTAAATATTCCATCGAGTCATTTAATGCTTACGACGTGAATGGGTATCGCTTCCATACCCACAGTTACACACAGGGTCGACCGAACCGGAAGACAAAAAATAGCGGGGTCCTGTGTGAAGGCTCGGATGGACTTCATTACTATGGAAGAGTGGAGCATATATATGAGCTGAATTACGGTTTTGGCAAAGGGCAAAACCCCGTGGTATTCAAATGCCATTGGTTTGACCCAAATCGGGTGAAACGGAAACCCGACATTGGTTGGGTCGAAGTTGAACGAAGCTCTGTATATGTGGGAGATGATGTCTACATTTTGGCTACCCAGGCCTTTCAAGTATTCTATCTTCCGTACCCATGCAAAAAACCGAGCAAGCGCCTGCAAGGTTGGGATGTTGTAATCACAGTACCGACACGTGGTAGGCCGCCTTTGCCTAACACGGATGATTACCGCATCGACAGCTCGAGATATGATGCCGACTTTTTCCAAGAAGAAGGGCTTCCAAGAAATTTCACTATCAACTTGGAGATCGATGAGGACATGGTCGTAGATGACGAAGAAGACGAAGCTGCACACATGGAGGAAGACACTCCGCAGGATGAAGTGGAGGAGGTTAAGAACCAACATGATGTGACATTACTTGAGCGATTCCACCAAGGCCTTGACCTTGATGATCCGGCCGGCCCACCTCCAGATTATGTGCCTGATTATTGGTGGGGAAATCTTGATAGCGATGATGAAACATTGTATCCAAGAGTGGATCGTAGTGATATCGACACGGGCTACTGAAGTGATTTGTAATAGCTAGACTATTTATGTATTTCCTCTATCATGTGTAATAATGGATTTCTGTAGCTAGACTATTTATGTATGTCCTCTATTATGTGTAATACTCCCTCCATCCCGGTTTTAAGGGCATAATTTGTAAATCTCTTTGCCCTAGGTGATCTATGATTGGTGGTAAGATTTGCTCTTTGTACTCATTTAAACACCCATTAATTAATAAAAAAGTGCATGCATTGGTTGTTTGGCCTTGGAAATACAAAAATTGCTCATGCAAAGCTGCTAATTAAACACGTTAAATGCTAATATGCCTAGGAGGTGGGGGTATTTTGGGATTGCATGATTTGCGAATTGTGCCCTTAAAACCGGGATGGAGGGAGTAATGGATTTATATTTATTCAAACTATTTATGTATGTCCTCTATCATGTGTAATAATGGATTTCTGTTTATTCAAAATTTCATGCATGTATTAATATTCATTGTCTACCATGTGTACTAATGGAGATTCTCTTTATGTCAATGCAGGTGATTGAAAAATGCCAGGAGGAGGAGCTGTGAAGAAGGCAAAGCAAGTGGCCAAAAAAGTCAAGTCAGTGAAATCTTTGTTCAGCAAGACGGTTGCCGAGACTGGAGGATCCAGTTCTAGTCAGACTCAGAGTCAGCCAGCTGTAGGCGCATCGGGTTGCCGCTCCAGGAGGCCTGCTCGGGCCCTTTCTGAAGGGTTTCGCAGCATAGTAAATCAAAAAATTTCCTACGGATGCGAACAAGAAAGCCAAGATCTAATCTAGGAGATGTAATCAACGAGAGAGGTAGATGAGATCTTCATACCCTTGAAGATATCGCACAGCGGAAATGTTCAACAGAACGTGGATGACGTAGTTGTACAAGCCGTGTCCTCCTCGCGATCCGATCCGATCCCGCGCCACAAGTGGCGGCGCCTCCGAGAGTTGCACACGTACGGCGCAGCGACGTCTCCTCCTTCCTTGGTCCAGCAAGTATGGTGGAGAGATAGATTGGATCAGCAGCACGACGGTGTGGTGCTTTATGGTGGAGAGTTTCTGCGGCAGGGCTTCGCCTACGCACAGTCGCGAGAGAGAGAGAGGTGGAGGGCAGCAGCTGGCCGGCGGCTAGGGTTGGAGTGGGAGGGGGCTGCGCCCCTGCCCCCCTTATATGGGGGGCAGGCCGGCTGCCTTGGACCCTCCTCCAAGCCCTAGGGCGGCGGCTAGGGGGAAGAGTAGGGGGCAAGTCTTCCCCCTCTTCTGGAAGGTTCCCCTAGGGTTTCCCCTAGGGCTGGCCGGCTGGGCCTTTGGGGCCTTGTGCGCCTGGCCCAAAGTGGCTAGGGCACTTCCCCTTAGGCCCACGTAGGCCTCCGACAAGTGGGCCCACATTGGTCCCACTCCGGAACCTTCTAGAACCTTCCGGTACAATACCGATAAACTCTGAAACTTTTCCGGAATCCAAAAACTGCTTTCCTTTATATGAATCTTATTCTCTAGACCATTCCGGAACCTCTCGTGATGTCCTGGATCTCATCCGAGACTCCGAACTAAAACTCATAAACCAATTATCCATTCTATCCTAGCGTCGATGCACGTTAAGTGTGTGACCCTATGGGTTCGAGAATATGCAGACATGATCTTCTATCAATAATCAACAGCGGGATCTGGAAACCCATATTGACTCCCACATATTCATCGATGATCATATCAGATGAACCACGATGTCAGGATTCAATTAATCCCGTAAATGTATTCCCTTCATCACGCGATATTTTACTTGCCCGAGATTCGATCGTCGGTATCGGCATACCTAGTTCAATCTCGTTCACAGCAAGTACTTTACTCATTCCGTAATCCGATATCACTTTGTGATTAACTCCTTAACCATGTGCTTGCAAGCGATGTTGATATCGATTACCGAGTGGGCCCGAAGTATATCTCTCTGACTCGGGAGGGACAAATTCCATCTCGATACATACAACCCAACAAGTACTTTCCGATCACCTGAGAGACACCTTTATGATCACCCTCACATAGGATGACGTTTGATGACCTCAAATCTTTCTTCCGATACCAGGGAGTTGTATTATCTCATGGTCTAAGGAATACAATACACGACATAGGAAAAGCTTCGCAAAGATGAACACGATGACACGATCTAATTGCTCTGCTTTAATTGGGTCTGTCCATCACATCATTCTCCTAATGATATGATCTCATTATTAATTGACAACTCATGTCTATGGTTAGGAAACCTTAACCATCATTAATCAATGAGCTAGTCCATAGAGGCGTACTAGGGACACGGTGTTGTTCCTAAACAACACAAGTATTAAAGTTTCCGCTTAATACAATTCTAGCATGGAATATAAACATTATCATGAACAAGAATTATAATAATAACATCTTTATTATTGCCTCTAGGGCATAATTCCAACAGTCTCCCACTTGCACTAGAGTCAATAATCTAGTTTACATCTGGCAACAATCTAACACCCATGGCATTAAGGTGCTGATCATGTTTCGCTCGTGGAAGAGGTTTAGTCAATGGATCTGTGACATTCAAATCCGTATGTACTTTGCTAATCTTCAGATCTCCATCTGATATATAATCTCGAATTATATGGAAACGGCGGTTGATGTGCTTGGTTTTTGGATGATATCTTGGTTCCTTAGCCAGTGCTATGGCGCCAGTGTTGTCGCACAATATCTCCAATGGGTCCAAGGCATTTGGAACCACACCAAGCTCAGTGATGAAGTTTCTGATCCAAACTCCTTCACTTGATGCTTCCGAAGCTGCCATGTATTCCGCTTCTATTGTAGATCCCGCGATCACGCTTTGCTTGCAGCTTCTCCAGCTCACAGCTCCACCATTCAAAATATAAACGTATCCTATCTGAGATTTAGAATCATCCGGGTCGGTGTCGAAGCTAGCGTCGACGTAACCTTTTACGACGAGCTCCTCAGCACCTCCATAGACTAAGAACATTTCTTTAGTCCTATTTAAATACTTTAGGATGTTCTTTACGGCTGTCCAGTGTTCCACTCCTGGATCACTTTGGTATCTGCTCGTCAAACTAAGAGCATTGGACACATCCGGTCTAGTACATAGCATGGCATACATGATAGAACCTATGGCCGAGGCATATGGCACTTTGCTCATAGTATCTCTATCTTTTACCGTAGCTGGACACTGAGCCTTGCTCAATATCTTACCTGACAACATGGGCAATGAACCTTTCTTTGCTTTATCCATTCTGAACCTCTTGAGAACTTTGTCCAGGTATGTACTTTGGCTTAAAGCTATTAGGCGTCTTTCTCTATCTCTATAGATTTTGATGCCTAATATATAAGCAGCTTCTCCTAGGTCTTTCATTGAAAAACACTTATTCAAATAACTCTTCACATCGTTAAGCATGTCGATGTCATTTCCAATAATCAATATGTCATCCACATATAGTACTAGAAATGTCACCGAGCTCCCACTCACTTTCTTGTAGATACAAGCTTCGTAGCAATTTGGAACAAATCCAAAACTCTTGATCACTTGATCAAAACGAAGGTTCCAACTCCGAGATGCTTGCTTCAGTCCATAAATAGAACGCTGAAGTTTGCACACCTTATTAGCATCCTTAGGATTGACAAAACCTTCGGGCTGCATCATATACAACTCTTCATCAATGTTGCCATTGAGGAACGCAGTCTTGACATCCATCTGCCATATTTCATAATCATGAAACGCAGCAATTGCTAATAAAATCCGAATGGACTTAAACATCGCTACGGGAGAGAAAGTCTCATCGTAGTCAACACCTTGAACTTGCCAAAACCCTTTTGCGACAAGCCGAGCTTTATAGACAGTAACATTACCATCCGCGTCCGTTTTCTTCTTGAAAATCCATTTGCACTCAACGGCCTTACGGTCGCTAGGAGGGTCCACCAAAGTCCACACTTGGTTTTCGCTCATGGATCCCAATTCGGATTTCATGGCCTCTAGCCATTTCTCAGAGTCTGGGCTCATCATCGCTTCCTCATAGTTCGCAGGTTCACTGTTGTCTAACAACAAGACGGTTAAGACAGGGTTGCCGTACCATTCAGGAGTGGCACGTGACCTTGTCGACCTGCGAAGTTCAGTAGTAGCATTGTTCGAAGTTTCATGATCCTCATCATTAGCTTCCTCTCTTGTTGGTGCAGGCGGCGCCAGAACAATTTCGGGTGCTGCGCTACTCTCCAACTCGAGAGAAGGTTCAATAACCTCGTCTAGCTCTACCTTCCTCCCACTCACTTCTTTCGAGAGAAACTCCTTCTCAAGAAAGGATTCGTTCTTAGCAACAAACACTTTGCCTTCGGATCTGTGGTAGAAGGTATACCCAATCGTTTCCTTAGGGTATCCTATGAAGACGCATTTCTCCGCTTTGGGTTCGAGCTTGTCCGGCATCAACTTCTTGACGTAAGCTTCGCATCCCCAAACTTTAAGAAACGACAACTTAGGTTTAGCACCAAACCATAGTTCATACGGTGTCGTCTCAACGGATTTAGATGGTGCCCTATTTAAAGTGAATGCAGCGGTTTCTAATGCATAACCCCAAAATGATAACGGCAAATCTGTAAGAGACATCATTGATCGCACCATATCTAATAGAGTTCGATTCCGGCGTTCAGACACACCATTGCGCTGTGGTGTTCCGGGTGGCGTGAGTTGCGAAACGATTCCGCTTGCTTTAAGATGCGTGAGAAAATCATAACTCAAATACTCACCTCCACGATCGGATCGCAGAAATTTAATTTTCCTGTTACGATGGTTTTCCACTTCGTTCTGAAATTCTTTGAACTTTTCAAACGTTTCAGATTTATGTTTCATCAAATAGATATACCCATATCTACTTAAGTCATCAGTAAAAGTGAGAAAATAGTGATATCCACCGCGCGTTGAAATACTCATTGGTCCGCACACATCGGTATGTATGATTTCCAATAAGTCCGTTGCTCGCTCCATTATACCGGAGAACGGGGTTTTGATCATCTTGCCCATGAGGCATGGCTCGCACGTGTCAAATGATTCAAAATCAAGAGACTCCAAAAGTCCATCAGAATGGAGTTTCTTCATGCGTTTTACGCCAATATGACCTAGACGGCAGTGCCACAAATAAGTTGGATTATCACTATCTACTTTGCATCTTTTAGCCTCAATGTTATGGATGTGTGTTTCATTACTTTCGAGATTCAGAAGAAATAAACCATTCACAACAGGTGCATGACCATAAAAGCTGTTATTCATATAAATAGAACAACCATTATTCTCAGATTTAAATGAATAACCGTCTTGCAATAAACACGATCCAGATATAATGTTCATGCTCAACGTAGGCACATAATAACACTTATTAAGGTTTAAAACTAATCCCGAAGGTAAAACTAAGGAGAGCGTGCCGATGGCCATCACATCAACTTTTGATCCATTGCCAACGCGCATCGTCACCTCATCCCTTGCTAGCCGCCGTCTATTCCGTAGCTCCTGTTTCGAGTTACAAATATTAGCAACTGAACCAGTATCATATACCCAGGCACTACAACGAGCGCTAGTAAGGTAGACATCAATAACATGTATATCAAATATACCTTTGATGGTGCCAGCCTTCTTGTCTGCTAAGTACTTCGGACAGTTGCGCTTCCAGTGACCCTTGACCTTGCAATAGAAGCACTCAGTGTCCGGCTTAGGTCCAGACTTGAGCTTCTTCTCAACAGGGGCAACGCGCTTGCCGCTGTCTTTCTTGAAGGATCCCTTTGCTCCCTTAGCTTTCTTAAAGCTAGTGGTCTTGTTGACCATCAACACATGATTATCCTTTTTGATATCCACCTCCGCAGCTTTCAGCTTAGCGAAGAGCTCAGTGATCGTATCAGTGGAACCAATTTGATTGTGAGTTACTACAAAACCTTTGTAGCTAGGAGGGAGTGATTGCAGAACTCTGTCAATCTTGAGCTCCTCTGGAATCTTGCAGTCCAGTTGCTCAAGGCGTTGAGTGTAGCCCGACATCTTAATGGCGTGCTCACTAACGGAACTCCCTTCCTCCATCTTGCAGTTAAAGAACTTCTCAGAGATCGCATATCTCTCAGAACGGGCTTGAGTCTGAAACATGGTTTTCAGTTCCTCAAGTATCTCATAAGGCCCGCGGTACTTCTCAAAACGATTTTGAAGTTCCGGCTCCATAGAAAATAGCATGGTACTCATAATCGCATCACAATCATCTCTACGAGCATTGAAGTCAGCTAGTTCTTCAGTTGTCGCAGTCGCAGCAGGGGTGACACCTAACGCTTTGTCAAGTACATAGGCCTTTTGTCCGCCAGCGAGAATGATTCTCAGATTGCGGAACCAGTTGGTGAAGTTAGACCCATTGTTCTTAAGCTTTTCTTTCTCAGCAAAAACGTTGAAGTTGAAGTTGGACTTAGCCATTTGATCTACAACATAGCAAGTACAATTTAAACTAAGTTCATGATAACTAGTTCAACTTTAATCAAATTACTAGATGAACTCCCACTAAATTCAACATCCCTCAAGTTGTTTAGTGAACGCGATCCAAATTCACCACACCTAATCCGATCTTCACGAGAAGAGATGTGGTTTCAATGGTGGACAACTAAGTGTCGATCATATCATTCATATGACTCATGTTTAACCTTTCGGTTCGTGTGTTCCGAGGCCATGTCTGTACATGCTAGGCTCGTCAAGTCAAACCCAAGTATCTCCGTGTGTGCAAAACTGGCTTGCACCCGTTGTATGTGAACGTAGAGTTTATAGCACCCGATCATCACGAGGTGCTTGAAAATGACGAACTTTCGCAATGGCGCATACAAGGGGAGAACACAATTTTATCTTGATCTTTAAGTGAGGAATCATCTTATAATGCTACCGTCGCGATCTAAGCATAATAAGATACATAAAAGGATAAACATCACATGCATATAATTTTATGTGACATGGTATAGCCAATCTCCGCACCATGATCTCCATCTTGTGCGCGCCGGCATGATCTCCATCACTCCACCATGATTGCCTCCACCACGAATAGCAACTACAACTATTGCTAACTACTTAGCGATAAAGTAAAGCTATTACATGGTGTATAAGAAGTTGACACGCAGGTCATACACAATTATAAAGACAACCATATGGCTCCTGCCGGTTGTGAACTCATCGACATGCAAGTCGTGAAAGATTACAAAACATGATCATTGCATACATCTCAATTCATACACATCATGTCTTGGGCCATACCATATCACAAAACACTCCCTGCAAAAACAAGTTAGACGCCTCTACTTTGTTGTTGCATGTTTTACGTGGCTTATGGGAGTAGCAAGCTAAGAACGATTCTTACCTACGAAAAGCCACAACGGTGATATTATGGTTGCTAACATCCGATGTAAGTCCCATGACTACTATAGTGAGAGAAACTGGCATCCACCAGCCGCATGTGTGGAACAAGCCACATGTCAAGTGCGGAGCCGGTCTCGCGAACGCGGTCGCGTAAAGTTGGCCTGGACCGCTTCGATCTCACTATACCGCGCCATAAGAAATACACAACAAGAGGTTTGCAACAGAAAACATCAACGCCCGCAACAAGCATGTTGCGTTCTACTCGTGAAACACATCTACGCATAGATCTAGCTCTGATACCACTGAAGGGTTTCGTAGCATAGTAAATCAAAAAATTTCCTACGGATGCGAACAAGAAAGCCAAGATCTAATCTAGGAGATGTAATCAACGAGAGAGGTAGATGAGATCTTCATACCCTTGAAGATATCGCACAGCGGAAATGTTCAACAGAACGTGGATGACGTAGTCGTACAAGCCGTGTCCTCCTCGCGATCCGATCCGATCCCGCGCCACAAGTGGCGGCGCCTCCGAGAGTTGCACACATACGGCGCAACGACGTCTCCTCCTTCCTTGGTCCAGCAAGTATGGTGGAGAGATAGATTGGATCAGCAGCACGATGGTCTGGTGCTTTATGGTGGAGAGTTTCTGCGGCAGGGCTTCGCCTACGCACAGTCGCGAGAGAGAGAGAGGTGGAGGGCAGCAGCTGGCCGGCGGCTAGGGTTGGAGTGGGAGGGGGCTGCGCCCCTGCCCCCCTTATATGGGGGGCAGGCCGGCTGCCTTGGACCCTCCTCCAAGCCCTAGGGCGGCGGCTAGGGGGAAGAGTAGGGGGCAAGTCTTCCCCCCTCTTCTGGAAGGTTCCCCTAGGGTTTCCCCTAGGGCTGGCTGGCTGGGCCTTTGGGGCCTTGTGCGCCTGGCCCAAAGTGGCTAGGGCACTTCCCCTTAGGCCCACGTAGGGCTCCGACAAGTGGGCCCACATTGGTCCCACTCCGGAACCTTCTAGAACCTTCCGGTACAATACCGATAAACTCTGAAACTTTTCCGGAATCCAAAAACTGCTTTCCTTTATATGAATCTTATTCTCTGGACCATTCCGGAACCTCTCGTGATGTCCTGGATCTCATCCGAGACTCCGAACTAAAACTCATAAACCAATTATCCATTCTATCCTAGCGTCGATGCACGTTAAGTGTGTGACCCTACGGGTTCGAGAATATGCAGACATGATCTTCTATCAATAATCAATAGCGGGATCTGGAAACCCATATTGACTCCCACATATTCATCGATGATCATATCAGATGAACCACGATGTCAGGATTCAATTAATCCCGTAAATGTATTCCCTTCATCACGCGATATTTTACTTGCCCGAGATTCGATCGTCGGTATCGGCATACCTAGTTCAATCTCGTTCACAGCAAGTACTTTACTCATTCCGTAATCCGATATCACTTTGTGATTAACTCCTTAACCACGTGCTTGCAAGCGATGTTGATATCGATTACCGAGTGGGCCCGAAGTATATCTCTCTGACTCGGGAGGGACAAATTCCATCTCGATACATACAACCCAACAAGTACTTTCCGATCACCTGAGAGACACCTTTATGATCACCCTCACATAGGATGACGTTTGATGACCTCAAAGCTTTCTTCCGATACCAGGGAGTTGTATTATCTCAAGGTCTAAGGAATACAATACACGACATAGGAAAAGCTTCGCAAAGATGAACACGATGACATGATCTAATTGCTCTGCTTTAATTGGGTCTGTCCATCACATCATTCTCCTAATGATATGATCTCATTATTAATTGACAACTCATGTCTATGGTTAGGAAACCTTAACCATCATTAATCAATGAGCTAGTCCATAGAGGCGTACTAGGGACACGGTGTTGTTCATAAACCACACAAGTATTAAAGTTTCTGCTTAATACAATTCTAGCATGGAATATAAACATTATCATGAACAAGAATTATAATAATAACATCTTTATTATTGCCTCTAGGGCATAATTCCAACACTTTCTCCTTCTCCACCCCCTGTAGAGGAGGAAGAGGGAGATGCTGAGGAGGGTGGGGGCTGGCAGCACGAGGAGGGTGGGGACCAGCAACACAAGGAGGGTGGGGGCCAGCAGCACGAGGAGGGTGCTGAGGAGCCACACCAGCAGCCTGAGCTCACTAAGGAGGAGGCTGAGGAGGCTAAGGAGGAGGCTGACTGGGCAAGCTTGTATGAGGACCCCACCGACTACGACGAGCAGCGGTGGATACCTGTGCCTATGGATCAGTTTGAGGAGCGCAACGAGGGCATGAAGCAGCCTTTGCCCCACAAGGTTTGGCAGCGTGGGCCTGCGGGGCTCCCCGAGAGACCACAAAAGCCCTTTGCAGTCCTCATACCAAAGTCCGACTAGTACGTTTTTTGACTCACATAATATTTCACAACTTCCTTTTTATATCCTCATGTTGAAAACTCTTGATCTTTGTTGTGTAGGTCCTACCACTTCGACGGCCGTACACCTCCAGAGCGCGCCTACGCGAGCATCATGGGATGTTGTGTTAGGGACAAGTTCCCTGGGTTGGTGACGCTGCCTGATGGAAGAGTCACGGTAGCTTGGACTTGGAAGCACTACAGCTACCCGCCGGTCATCCCGGTGGTTGATGAGGAGGAGGAGGATTTTCAAGTGGATAATGCCCAGCAGCGAGTGCTGTTCTAGTTTTGGGTAAGTTTCTATGATTTCACATCATTCAATAACTCCAATGCTTACCCTAATTGTAAATAGTAACTTTGTTCCTTTCTGACCTTTCTGAATGCTTTTGTAGCAATACTTCAAGCCACACGAGGCATACTGGCATGAGTGCCATAAGGTGGCATGCAAAGTAGCCCAGAAGCAAGTCACCGACATGCACTATGAGGCGCGCATTCAGTGCATCATCAATTGGTATGCCGAGTACCGGTGGATTCAGTTGACAAAGGCCGATGCCCGGAAGGTGAAGTACTTTGAGCCATGGCAGTACATGTAGGTAAATGCATATCAATTACTATCAACTAGTTGGCTATCTTCTCTAGTTTCATTAAGTGTATATTTTCTATCTCTAGGCGATTCCTCAGTATTGTAGTGCGAAGAAGCAGTGCTTCGCGAGGATGGTAGCATGGTGGACCTCCCTGCGTACTGGAAGAAGCACGAAGAAGGTAAAACACGGTGTGCTTTGATGGGCGCTGGATCACATCGTCAAGGCAGCACATCCTTTCAGACCCACGTTCAGAAAAAGGTGAGCAAAAGTATTATTTATTCTTCATGTCAAGTTATCATTTTCTCCATACTGCTGTTTCCTATCACTCATCCTTTATTTTCTCATTTGCAGACACTTGAGACGGGCGTTGTGCCAGAGTTCTTCCCGTTTTGGAATAGCTTCCGTGAGAGGGGGGGAAGCAGCGGAAGGAAGCGTACGTGAGGAAGTACAAGCAGAAGTACGGAGAGGATTCCGACCCTTACAATGCGCCCTTTGATGCCGAGGTTACACATCTTGATCTTGTCCATTTTTGCTCCGTAGTACACTTATGGAGATTTAGCCATACTTGTTGTGCTTCTACACTCTTAGGTTGCTTTGATGGCGGGACAAGGGAAGAAGAATGGCCGCCTATATATTGGTCACGGCGCTATCGATACAGCGACCGTTCCATCTCTCTCCGATGTCCATAGATCCAGGATGAGCTCCAATCCCGGTGTAGAGACTCGCCCGTCGCCTTCTCTTGGAGCGCTCGCCGAGGTTCAGGTATGTTTGTCTCTCTCGGTTTACTTCACTTCACTTCATCACACTAGTGGAACATTGATGACATTGCGATGCCACAACATAGGCTCAGTTGGCCGAACAGATCAGACTGCGAGAGGAGGCACAGGCCAAAGCTAGGTGCCCGCAAGAGCAGCGGAATGCGATGCATGCCATGATGCAACAGAAGTTTGCATATTATGACTAGCGACTAATGGTGAGTTTCTTTGTAGGCAGGAATAATATCAATTCCATTCTTCTAGTAACCTCATACCTCCGCATGCATTGATTTGCAGGCCATGGACCCATCCGGTACCTCGTCTTTGCATGGTACTCCTACTTCTGCAACCCCCCAACACTGTCCCCCCATGCCATGGGTAAGTTGAATTTCCTACTGTCAATCAATCCTCAGAATTCTGTTAATATTGTCTAACAAGAAATTCTTTCCCATTTGCTAGCTTTTCCCGACTGGGCTACAATATCAGTTTCCGCCTAGTGCTACTTTTCCCACTGGGTATCCCCCAATGCCCCCGGAGAGGATGGCAGCATATCAGGTTCCGCCTACTGCTGGGACTTCCGCTATGCAAACCTCCCCGGAGATGATGGATGCGGGAGGTCAACCACACGTCACCAATGATAGCCTAGTCAACAAGCTCTTCTAGAAGGTGACTTATCCTACCTTTGTGCTCCTCTCGTGCATTGTACACTTGTGAAAATGTAGACCTAGTCCATAATAGAGAAAAAAACTTAGCATAATGTTGCCATATTTGCTTCCTAGTGTACTAGTCAAAATTTTGTCCATTGAGCTTGCCATATTTGCTTCCTAGTGTACTTGTGAAAATCTAGACCTAGTCCATAATAGAGAAAAAAACATAGCATAATGTTGCCATATTTGCTTCCTAGCATAATATCATGTTCAATACATGCTTGTTGTTAATAATTTTGTCCATAGAGCTAAATGGCCATAATTTTGTTCATAAGATAGTTATAGGGAACTAATGCTTGTTGTGCTTCGTCAACTTGTAGGTTTGCGTCGCGGAGCTCGTGGAGTGTGGTTGTTGCCTTTGTGCACTTGTTGGCATCGTGCACGCAGCCATCTATTTGTGAACTTGGTCATATATGTGTTGATGATGGTGTACCACTTGTGAACTTTGCTATCTATATGTTGATGTTAGATGATAGTGTACCAGTGAACCATGTTATGTATGTGTTTATATGGTGCTATGTGATGTCTAGAGGACAAATGCATCAACTTTGATGATTTCATGATGTCATATGGTTCTATGTGATGATCTAGTGGTATATTGGTGAAGTGGTGATGTTGTTGAATATATATTGTTGGTATTGAAGGTCTAGAATTATATATGTGCATATTTTGTTTGAATTGCAGGGAATAATTCGAAAATAAATGAAATCTGGTAAAAAAACTGGGTCTCTACCGTGTGCAGACACACGGCAAAGAGGACAAAAGTCCTCTGCCGTGTGCAAGCACACGACAAAGGGGACACGTGGCGCTCACCTGTAGACCTAGGAGTGGCCTAGGTGGACCAAATGGTCACTGTGCCGTGTACTGCTGACACACGGTAAATAAGGTACACGGCAAAGACTGGGACCCGCCACGGTGCTGGTCCACGCGTGGTCTGGCAGTCAAAGCCAGACACACGGCAACCAAGGCACACGGCAGATGCTCTGCTGTGTCCAACCGGGCACACGGCAGAGAGGGGCCCCACCCTAGCGAGCAGCAGAGGCCAAAGTTACTTTATTCTGCCGTGCCTGCCCTAAAACACACGGCAGACACTCTGACGTGTCCTGCTCGCTCGGGCACACGGCAGACATCCTCTGCCATCGCTATCACTGCCGTGTCCGCCAGGACACACGACAGAGGGTCTGCCGTGGCCAAAAGCAGCTCTGCTATGTAAACGGTGAACACGGCAGAGTACTGGATTCTGGTAGTGATTGCTGACTATTTCATGACTAAATCCCATAATATATATGGACAATTGGGAAAAAATATAAATCTTGCATGTCCGCTTAATACAATTATAGCATATAATATAAATATTATCATGAACAAGAATTATAATAATAACATCTTTATTATTGCCTCTAGGGCATAATTCCAACATTGATCTGGTCAACTGGTACCCTATTTCTGACGATGCCTCGGTGAATGGGTTTCTTGGCCAAATGTCCTAAAAACAGTTCAAAATAAAAAGTTTTATTAGTAGTAGAAATACCGTGTTTATACGATGTATCAATGGCCAACTATGTGTAGAAGGTTCCTTCAGAATCATTATTATTTATTTCAAGCTATTTCAGTTCTTTCTTATTTTTCAAAAATAAAAATTTCAAATGCTAGGCTAAAAATAAATAGATAATCAAAAGGAAGTGTGGAAAATATGACAAGATATTGAAACATCAACTTGAAAAAGATAACAGAAGCAGGAGATCATTTTGGTCATTATATTAAGAAACAGAATCCGAAAATGATCCCTTACATTTTGGAAAGAGCAAAGGTGCTCATCATGTTATAAACCTTGCTAGAACAATTCATTTTTATCAGAAGCTTGCCATTAGTTTTTGATGCAGCAAGTCAGGGATAAAGTTTCTTAATTGTTGGTACAAAGAAAGAGCGACGAATTTAGTAGCATCAACCACATTAAGGGCTTGTTGTTGTTATGTTAATATAGAAGTGATCCAGTGGCATGTTAACTAATTGATTGATTACAAAAACTAGACTTACTCAATTCAGAGACTTATGCGCAGACGAAAAAAATGGACAAATTCCAATGTCTCCCCAAAAGAGATATGCCTAAGGGTGGATCTAGCACCACCATTGTAATTACTCACCCTGTATTTACCCCTTATATAATGAAAATTTGACACATTAGGGAGCCTTTCCCCACTGTATTTGTGTCAAAAAAAACAAGGCATGTTCGTGTATGAAAAAACTTGGGCCCCGAATTTAACAGACAATGTAGTACATAATTATTATACACTAATAAAACTCATTTGGTGACCAAAACCTTGGCCAACACTCGTGCAAATGTATGCGTGTGATTTATATGGAACTGGAGAGTACCATGAAACAGCTCTAGTAAGAAACAGAAAAGCAGAGTACCGTATGGTCAGTTGGTCATAATTTGGCACATATCAAACTTCTACTGATAGTTTGCACTTCGAAGTAACATATCGAACAAGTTTCTCAAATCAGTACTACACAAGCATGAGATAGGAGTATATGAGCTAAAGTCTACTGGTTGTAATAATTTGCATAATGAAACACTTAGTAAAATCTAGATGATCGCCAACGAACAACCAAGATGCCTGCTCGGTCTGTAGTTGACTACCTGAAGATGATCTCGCTGCAGGGAAGGAAGGCGTGGCCATGGAACACTTTCGTGGAGATAATGTTGACGTCGTCCTGCTTCTCCTCCTCCTCCTTGCAGGGAGCGAACCACGACGACATGCGCTGTGTACCTTCCATGTAGTAGCCGGCAGGACGCTCGGGCAAGGGCACATCCACGCGCTTGCGCCTGCGCCTGCGGCGCGTTCCTTCCTTGCCGTAGCGGGCGACCGACAGCACCGCCATGCGCCTCGTGTCCACCTCGACCAACCACACCGTGTCGTCTTTGCCGCCGGCGTGGCGTCCTTCGCTAACCAGGAAGAAGAGGGCGTCAGGGTCGTCCATGCTCAGGACCGGGTACTCCGGCAGGACTCGCGGGAGGGGATCGTAGCCGGAGAAGGCCCAGAGCTCTCCAATGTCGAACCCAACGTCCTTGTCCCACTCCGTGCTGCCGTCCGGGTTCTTTCTCAGCGTCCAGATGGTGACGGTGGGGATGCCGGTGCACCGATCGGCGTCGACGCTGACGAACCTCACCGTACCGCCGTCGGCGGCGGAGGCGCACACTCTCCTGGACGCCTCGGGGTTGGCGGCGGCGCGACGCGATTGTACAGGTAGGCTGGGCAGCTGCTCGAACCGGAACGCGGAGCTGGAATCGAACACGTCGCCGAGCAGGATGCCCGTGTGGTAGTCGACCCAGCACAGGAGCCGGTCGCCGACGGGGACGACGGCGTCGCTCTCCCAGCGCGTCAGCCCCGGGTCCCTCCCCTTCCCGTCAACGACCTCCACGCGCCCCACCTTCCACTTGTCGTAGGGCGTCCGCGGCGAGCGGATCGTGCAGAGCTCGAACGCCACCGGCAGATCAAGACCGCCCGTCGTGGAGAGCTCGGCCACCGCGTAGGCGTTTTCGCCGCGGCGCAGGATGCCGATGGCCATCCAGTCCACCATGCGCTGCCGCGGGCTGGAGGCCGTGACCGCGTACGGTTTCAGCAGCGCCAGCGACGGCGGCCGGCCGGCGGCTCTGGCCCTGTAGACGAAGTAGTCGGTCGTTCCGCCGGGTTCGGATGGGCTGGTCAGCTGGAAGAGGACGGCGTCGCCGTGCGCCGCGACGACGCGAGGGTAGACGAACGACTTGTCCTTATTGGTGGGCCCTTTCGGCCACCGGAGGTAGAGGCGGGAGGTCGCCGGCGGCGCGGCGGACCGGAGAGACGCGCAGATGTCCTTGCCGGCGGAGGTCAGGGACGATGCCCAGGTGCCGGCGTCGGCGTCGGCGTGGTCGTCCCGGTGGCCGAGACGGTCGAGCAGCGCCCAGCGAGGACGGGGCACGGCGGCTGCCGGATCGTGGGGCTGGTTCGCCATGGCCGTCGTGCCTGATTGGGTTTCGAAATCCTTTGGGTCGGGTTGGCGGATCAATTTATCTGTCAGCGCAAGAAGATAATACGATGGTATCCGCGCACCAAACTGGTGCACGAGTTGGATTAGGACTTCCTCACCTGTTGCAGACTTGCAGCTAACCGAAGGAAACGCAAAAAATTGAACAAACTCAGCGCAAGAAAGTATACGATGGTACTCCGATTAGGACTTCCTCACCTGTTACTGACTGACAGCTAACCGAAGGAAACGCAAAAAAATTGAACGAACTCTGAAATATTTTGAGTACTCTATTTTGGAAGGAGTTTATAACACTTACGGTACACTATTTGGTACACATTTCCATACTTTCTCTGATCCAAAGACATCCATGTTAGGGACAAGTATTAGCAGTGGCGGAGCTGAAAAGAGTCTAAGTCCGGTGCTAGTATTAGCTTACTGGTGCTAACTATCTTAATTTTTATACTCATCTCGCTGAAATTTAGCACTTATACATTGAGGTACAGCCTGCTAGGCCGGTGCTAGAGCACAGGCAGCACCAGGCGCGGCTCCGCCCCTGAGTATTAGTGGTGAGAGGGAAGATAGAGTACATAAACTTAAACTTGTAATCTGTGGTACAACCAATAACTCAAAAGAGAGCTTGGACTACAAGTAGCCCGTTTTGGGTTTTCATTTTTAACTACTCCCTCCGCCCACTAATACTTGTCTCTAACATAATGTATCTAGATACTTTTTAGTGCTAGATACATCATGCTAGAGACAGGTATTAGTGGTAGCAGGGAATATTAAAATTTTAAATTTAGATGTTTCAAAAAATTCTAAAATAATACTACCTCTGTTCCAATGAATAAGGTTTTTATTTTTTTGGAAAAGTCAAACTATGTAAAGTTTGACCAAGCTTTTAGGGTAAATCATTAACATATACTCCCTCCTTCTAAAATATAAGATGTTTTAGCCCATCATTGCCATGCTTGCATGTAAACATTTTTAAGTGTGTAGGTTAGAAGCAAAAGAACTGAATTTATATACTAAAAAGCATCTATATACATGTGTGGCAATAATGGACTAAAACATCTTATATTTTGGAACGGATGGAATACATTATAAAATCTATATCATTAGATATAAAATGAAATATACTTTCATATGCTATCTATATGACATTCTAGTTGCTGATAGTTTTTTTAAAAGTTTGGTCAAAATTTACTTTACTTGATTTTTCAATAAAATATAAGCCTTATTCTTTGGAATGGAGGTAGTATGTGGACAGCGTCAATGTTGTACTCTATCATTGTGTAAATTTTATAAACAAAATACATTATACTTTGGATATAGTAGAAATGACAAAAAAAAACTCACAAAAAGACAAAAGCAAGTTTCACCCGTTCAGCGCTGTCTATGGATGACAAAATCTTAATTTATCATGTTTGATAAGCCTAAATGTACCATTTTTTGTTTTGAATATTTGCATATTTATATAATACAATATTGTTTACATCATCCTATTCTTTCCAATTTTTTGAGATGTTCAAATTTGAAATGTTGTTAAAGATTCAAAATCTAGCCTACATGGAGCCCGAGCTCCAAAGGGTTGCTCTCGTGGTACAACATATATACTATCTTGACAAGCGGGTGAAGTTTGGTCCATTTAGCCCAAATCCCTCTCATGCGTGCAAGGTAGGACAAACCTAGGTATAGCGAAGTGTGTGCCAGGCAGGGGCGAACCCAAGGCCCACACTCAAATATTTTAGCTTTCTTAGTATTTGTACATATTTTAAAGAAAAGTTACTCAAATTCAGAAAAGAAATGCCCCCACTCAAATGATATGTCCCTTGTGAGAAATTTTTTCTTTGCTGATTTTTTTCTCGAATTACCTCTTGTCATCGTCAACATGCTAGAACAAGCCCGAACATAACGTTTCCTCCGACCCCTGCCAACATAAAATTTCCAAAATCACAAAGGTATTTTTTAATTCATTATATTCCTATTTCTTGTTTATCACTTCAAAAGTTCACTATTTTTAAATATTTTGAAATATATATTTGGTGACTAAAATATAATATTTGCTTCACTGCAGTTTGCATTTTTGTTCATGATAGTAAAAACTAGATGATACCCCGCGCGTTGCAGCGGAAGATCTTTTTAATGATGGTTGCAAAAAAAGTTGAGGGTTAACAACATATTCTGATTGTTCTGAGAAATGGCATAGAAATGAAAATGCATGGTACTTCCAACATTGAATGAAACCACTGTCAGTATATTTCTTATTTTTGGGGAATTATACCACTGCTTGAGATTTGTAGTTTACATTTGAGATGTGAATATTGGGAAAAAAGAGAGAACGCAATATTCAACAACAGTCCATGTACCGATCCTCGATGAAGTGGGCATATATGATCCTCCAATTGATTGGTTAATGTCTTCCATTCCCCTATTTTGGTTGCGATGTGCCTTTTTCTCAAGCGTGGTTGGAACATAAAAAACAATACCAAAGAAAACAGAATAGTTACTTTGATTGTGAACATTAACTTTATGTACCGATAGACTATCAGATACAATATATTTTAAGTTCCAAATTGTCATATGTAATAAGCATGAGGTATACAACAAAATCTGGGATCAACTTTCCTGTCAAATATTCACATACATCCATAGATGATATAGTTGCAGTTGCCCAAATGGGAGATGTTTAACCGTGCTCGATATAACAAAACACATATTTAAACTGGTTTTCTCCTCCCTCGTTTGTGCATTCAGGTAAAAAAGACTCGAGTGAGGGAGTGGTAGAAATAAGTCGCCGAAATCGTCTTTTGTGTATTGGTCTTTTCCCTAACCTGAATGATTGAAAAGGAAGTTATTTACAGTAATCTGAATGGAATGTCGTTTTTATTTCAAAATCATGCAGAAGGCTGCTGAACGGAACCATGGTTCATCCTGAAGTTATTTACAGTAATCCGAATGGAATGTCGTTTTTATTTGTAAATCATGCAGAAAGCTGCTGAACGGAACCATGGTTCATCCTCTGATCAAGTACGGGAGAAACTTACTCGGTTTGTGCATGCAGGGCCCAAGAATTGTGTTAGCATAGAAGCATTATCTGAATTTTTAATTACCTTACATAGTCAAGCAATAGATATTGAACAAATATATGGATATATACAGCGAGTATCACAAATTGACATGTGAAAATACCAAAATAAGGGAGTGTAAGGGGATCTGCAACAGATGGAAAGAAATTAGTAAGGGCGTGTTTGGTAGCCCAGCCCAACTCAGATATTCCCACCTCGTCCGAAATTTTGCTGTTTGTTAGCCCGGTCCGCGTGTGTGGGCAGTGCCCACTTCGACCGAAAACAGCCTCCGAGCCCTGCCCGGTTGAGAAGCTCGATTCGAGCTTCGCAGGTGGGCAGGGCTCAACTCGGCCGAGACGCTGCCCCCGCGCCCCGCGCTCGTGCCCACGCCCGTAGGGGTCTCAGACCCCCACACCCATTTCCCCAAACCAATCTCTCTGCGCCTTCTCCACCTCGCGCTAGAACCGACGCCCGTCCCGACGCCGACCGCCTCCTCCGACGCCGGCCGCCGCCTCCTCCGACGCCGACCGCCTCCTCCGACGCCGGCCAGCCCCGCGCCACCCCGCCCTGGCCTGCCCCGCGCCAGACCAGCGCCGCCCCGTCCCGTCCCGATGCCAGACCAACGCCGCCCCGCTCCGCCCCGACCCGCGCCAGAGCAGCGCCCCCTCGCCCCGGCCAGCGCCGCCTCGCCCCGGCCAGCGCCGCCCCGCACCGGCCAGGGCCGCCGCCGAGCTTGCCGGCAGCTCCTCTCGCCGGCAACAGCGCCGGAGCATGTGGAGACGTTCTAAGGACCCGATTGCTTTTCTAAATTCTTTGTAGGGACCGGATGGCGTTTTATTTTTATAGGGCAGGGCTGAAGTCATACTAGCTACCAAACAATATCTCTGCTGAGCTCGGCTCGGCTTATACGGGCTACCAAACACAACACCAAAAAGCAAATTTGTATGGAGTCAGCTTAGCTGCACTCAGCTTGTATGAGCTGGGATAGTATAACCGGGCTACCAAACACACCCTAAATTTCTAGGCTTAACGTGTGCACCATATTAGCTCCATACAAAGAAATATTACACTATGAGAAATTTCTCTGAACCTGGAATAAAGCTTCTAACACAGTCGCTGCCATCATCCACCAAATTACCTCCCTGCTTAGCATCTACCAATACAGTTTGAGACAGCAGGAAACGGACACGAAATATGCAGAGAATTGGCAGGGTTGTCATGACGTACTGAATCGGCCGATTTGCTGATGTGAGGAAACGGCGCTAGGCGAGATGAGGCCGTAGACCATACGTCGTGCTCTGAAGAGGCAACACGACATGCCCTAAGGCCAAAGCTGCCACGGATGGCTAGTAACAACGACGGCTACAAAAGTGTCCCGGCTAGCGCTCGCAGTACCAGCAGGTGATGGACTTCCGCAACGAAGATCTGAAATCCGCCAAAATCAATCTCATGGAATTTTCTGGGGCGAAACTGTGGTGGCAAAGGTGTGTGGACGATGACAACAACAACGAAGCTTCTCCACAGATTAATAGGGAGAGCAGCTGCTTCAGTTACTTCTGCATTTGTTTCATGGATCCACCGATTTCTTCCCTGTAATAATGGTGCGCAGTATAGAATTTAGATCTGACGCAGAAGGTGAAGAGGAAAAGTGCAATAACTGGAAGGGAAATCAATAAGTGGGTAGTAAATTGGGGGTTAGAGTGCAGCCGTGCTGCTTAGAAGACCAGCCGCTGGTTTGTGATTACGGCGGGCGTAGAGAATGACAAGCGACGGAAGACGCATCCTGATCAATTAAAGGATGACGTGGACGCACGAGAGGGCTGCAAAATCAAGTAGTGGGGGTCTCTTATATAGATATAGAAGATAAAGCACTCACCATGGTCAAAAATTAAGTTCATTTATCAAACATGCTTACCATAGCTAAGCACATACTTTATTGTTATACCAAAATACTCATTATAGGAAATTATAGTTTATCAGCAATGTTAGTAGGCACACCAAGAACCAATTATAATAATGAAAAAATGGGAAAACGAAAAAATGGCTTAGGGCTCATTTGACTTGCACGATTTTAATAACACAAGCATAGGAAAAAAATGTAGGATTGGAATGAAAATGTCCTCTCCAATTGTACTAGATTTTGGATTCGCCAGTGTTTGATTGCAACTAAAGAGATGCAAAAAGAGGTTTGAGTGAAAGCAAACTTTCCTCCAAATCACATTGCAAATAAATCCTTTACAAATTGCAATCCTTCGAATCAAACGACCTTTACAAAAAAAAATCCTTAGATTCCAAATCCTAATAAATCCTAGGTACTAATTCTTTTGAATCAAACGAGCCATTATGGGCTGGGCCAAATGCGTTTTGGGCCGCAGCCCAGGGCCACCTCAGAGGATTCCAGATGGCTGGAGAAAGACGGGAATACCCCCGGAACGCACGCCGCACGCAAACCCCCTGTCCCTGCCCTGGCTCCTACATATATAGACGCCCTTCCGCTCCGCCGCGCTGCGGCAAGCTTCTTTTCACCTCCATCCTCTTCCTCCTCTCGCCACCCGCCTCCCCGCGCGCTGATCTCCTCTAGGGTTAGGGTTCGGGGCTTCTTCTACCAGCCATGGCGATCAAGAAGACGCTCTCCAAGGCCGACAAGAAGCAGGCGTACGACAAGAAGCTCTGCAAGTTCCTCGGCGAGTACTCCCGGGTGCTCATCGCGCAGGTGGACAACGTCGGCTCCACCCAGCTCGCGGCGGTCCGCAGGGGCATCCGCGGCGAGTCGGAGATCCTCATGGGCAAGAACACCCTCATCCGCCGCTGCATCAAGGTGCACGCCGAGGCCACCGGCAACGAGAAGATCAAGGCCATCATACCCCTGCTCCAAGTACGCCCCCTCCTCCCTCGCCCGCCCACCCGGATCTGGCCTCCCTCCCTGTCTCTGTTCTTCGATGGTTCCTCGTTTTCTCGTCCTCTAATTTGGTGCTTCCGCTGCTGCTGGTTGCAGGGAAACGTGGGACTCATCTTCACCAAGGCTGACCTCAAGGAGGTTCGCGAGGAGATCGCCAAGTACAAGGTGAGCTAGCTGTTCTACCACTGCCTCTTGCTCTTGATTTCTGCCAACTCGTCTGGTTTCAGCGTAATAGCTCTGAAATTACTAGCTACGGGAAGGATTACTGGGTTGCATGGATATGATAGTATCATATTAACTCTGTGTAACGCAAAAAGCATGCTACTTTGGTTCATGAATTAGACGATGCATCTTGCTGTGATTATATGGGAGGCGGTTCCAGATCTATGCCGTTTACGTGAGGAAAATCTGTCTGTATGAACTAGATGTTGCTTAAGGCAAAGCTTCTCAGCTGTACTACTAATGCTGTTATTGTGGAAGGGGTTCAGACGAACTCTCGCCCTGTTACGGACTTACGGTAGGGGTTAGAGATCTGAAGTGGTTACTGTTTGTTGTGCTGCAGGCAGAGTTCTGCTCAAGATTTATTTGCAATTCAGTTCATACTTCATACTAGTTTGGTATCTTGTTATAATTATGGGAGGGCCACTTGGGTACATTAATTTGGTGATGCTTCAGTAGTTAAACTGATTATTGGTTCGGATATACTTGTGTCTTCGATAATGCAAGTAGCACAAGCCAGTTGTGGTATTGTTGGTGCTTAATTGTCTGAAAATTTACCTACATTTGAATAAAATTGTATTTTGTATTTTGTGTTGCATGTCGTCATGGAGTATAGTTGTACTGTATGGGTGAGTGTGAAGATTTTGATAGTCTATTGATCGGTTTTGATTAGAAAGAGGATCACATCTGAGATATTTATTGTGCATCTCAAACGTATATTTGTCCTGTGAATATGTATTGTGAAAGCTCCTGCATTCATATATTAAAACCTCGGGCAGTAGTTATAAGTACATCAGGGAGTTGGGAGGATAATAATTGGAAATTAATGAATTGTTGTCTACTCTAATTTGGGAGAACGGTATGCAAGTTTCTATGTTAGTGTTTTAGCAGTTTATCTTACGTGTAAATATCCACTAGAGCTGTTTGAACTACTGAGAATATTTCCATTGCTCATCTAATGTCTGGAACATCCCAACAAACCTTAAATTGCAGTATGGTTATGTAACAATAAGAATAGGGTGGTTGGTGCTTATTTGTCTGAATTTTACCTGTATCTGTATTCAGTAGTATTTTCTTTTGCATGCTGTCATGCATGAACCATACTGATATACTCTATGGATTTGTCCTTTGAGGTTGTATTAATGTTGAGTTCCTTGGATGTAAGTAGTAATTCTCTGTAAGACAAGCTTGTAAAAAACTAAAAATTGAGCAAGCATGTTTGCTGTAGTTATATGGGAGGAGGTTCCTGATCTACATCATTTGTAGGAGGTAAATTCTACTGAATGAAATGCATGTTGCTTCAGACAAATTTTAAGTTGTACTAGTGTGCTGATTGTGGTTTGAGATCTCAAGTGGTTATTGTGTTGCAATTCTGCATGCATAACTCTTCTGCTTAAGATAGTTCTAGGAATTACTTCTTCTAGTTTGGTATCTTGCTGCAATAATGCGATCTTGGTTGCATAAATCTGGAGATGCTTCAGTAGAATTGCTCGGTAACAAAAAGGAATATTGGGCAGTTGATGCTTATTTGTCTGAATATTAATTTTGTATGCATGTAGTACTATATTGTGTTGAATGTCGTCATGGATTATACTGCTGGGCCAGTTTAAATATTATTTTGCATCTGAAACGTTGATTTGTGGTTTGAATTTGTATTGTGAACACTGCTGCATTAAATATTAATACCTTGTCCACTGATATAAATACTTCAGAGAGTTTAGATGATAACTGGAAATAATGAATTGTGTCTCTACTCTATTTTTGGAGAATGACATGGAAGTTTCTAGTCTTTGCATTTACTTTTCATTTCTGTCAAGTACCCTACAGAACTGTTCTGTGTGAAACTGCGAACAATTAAGAATATTTTTATTGATCATCTAAATTTTAGAACATCTCTAGTTTAGTCATGTTTTATCTTTGTGACCTGGTGAGTCAGTGACACTGACCTTGTTTTTGTTATACAATAGGTTGGGGCCCCTGCTCGTGTTGGGCTGGTAGCTCCTATTGATGTGGTGGTTCCCCCTGGAAACACTGGTCTGGATCCCTCTCAAACTTCCTTCTTCCAGGTGAGAACCATTGGTGATAACACTCGGCAGCTTACTCAGTGTTCAGTGTTAAGCAAGAGTTCTCACCCCAGCCGTGTCGTGTTTATTTTTTCATTCAGGTGCTTAACATCCCTACCAAGATCAACAAGGGCACTGTGGAAATCGTGGCCCCTGTGGATCTCATCAGGAAGGGTGACAAGGTGGGCTCATCCGAGGCTGCCCTGCTTGCCAAGCTCGGTATCCGCCCGTTCTCCTATGGTCTTGTGATCACCAATGTCTATGACGATGGTTCGGTGTTCAGCCCAGATGTTCTTGACCTCACCGATGAAGACCTGATTGAGAAGTTTGCTTCTGGTGTCTCCATGGTTGCGTCACTGTCCCTGGCAGTCTCGTACCCAACCATGGCTGCTGCACCGCACATGTTCCTCAATGGGTACAAGAACGTTCTTGCTCTTGCTGTGGAGACAGATTACTCGTTCCCTCATGCTGATCAGATCAAGGAGTACCTCAAGGTAAACTTTCTGTTCTGACTCCAATGTTAGTAAATATGTTCTGTAATTGTACTGAATCTCTAGCTCTCATACATACTGAATGCCTAGGCTACATTTTGACAAGTAATGGGATTCTAATTTTGGGGATGCTTGTCTTAGTAATCTAATGCATATGTTCTATTGCAGGACCCCAGCAAGTTCGCCGCTGCCGCGCAAGCTGCCGCCGCTCCGTCTGCTGGTGCTGCGGCTGCTCCCGAGGAGGAGAAGAAAGAGGACTCCGATGGTGAATCTGACGGTGATGGATTGGGTTTGAGCCTGTTCGACGACTAAGAAGTTGATCTCAGGTTGCCCGTTCTACCGTAGATAGATGATGAGTGAGCTCTTTTATCTTAGTTGGCACCTCAAGCTCTTTGCTAGAAGAACGAATCATGCTGGACTGTACTGTGTACTTGACAATGCTGGTATGGTACTACGCTGCTTTCTCGTTGTGTGTGAGATGCTCTGCTCTCTTATTGCGGTGTCTGGCGATTCAGTTCCTTATCGTTTTGGGAAACAACATATCCTCTTTCTTGCTTAACCTGAAGTTCTCTAAGATGGAGCTTTATAAAAGATAATGCAAACTCACCGCATGATTTGTAATCTCATTTCGTTGAGTAAAGATCTCGTACGTTTAGAGGCTGAAGTAAAATTCCTTTGAGATGAGACGTGTATAACGTATTGAAAAGGTTTATTAGTACTCCCTTCGACCCATAACTCTTCGCTAAAATACGGATATATCTACCATTAAAATGTGTCTAGTTACATTCGTATTAGCGAAGAGTAATATGAGCCGGAGGGAGTAGTAAAGTGTGTCGCAAAGCCATGCAAATTTAAACATTGAACAAAGTTGATGCATCGGCTGCGGCCTTGCGGGTACAACCAAGTTCTAACACAACCTCTTTACTAACATATAAGTTGTTTTGGTAAATATTAGTGAACACAACCTCTGCTTACTAAAATATAAGTCATTTTTGGTAAATATTAGTGAACGGAAGGAGAACTACACTATTGGTATCAGCTTACCAAGTGGCATGTGAGCTGCTACGGAAAAAGACACACATTAATAAAAAAATCATTTTTTTTTCCATACGCCTCCCACGGAGCCGGGTTCCATTATCACAGGAATAACATAACAATGTTTTGGCCAATCCAAGTTTAAACACAAAATAACCGGAAACACCAAAAGATCTAAGATCGCAGACCAGCAGCAAACTACTACTAAGGCGACCTGTCTTCCGAAAAACTACGACGACCTCCACAACTAGGAGGGAACTAAGCAAGTTATTACAGTACTTTTGGGATACATATCCCATCAACAAAAACCACAACCAACACTATTTGGAATCCAAACTATCCTTCAACTGACATGATTCACCGCCAGGACACTTTTGCCTTTTCCAGGTTCCTCCTCAAGCAGAATGCTCTTCATTGTCTTCATCTTCACACTCCTAGATTCTTGCACTGGAAGATCTGGTAGACCTGGCCACCTCATGAGCCGCCGTAGCACCTCTCTGCAGTCGAGTGGCCCCATCCAGCAACAGCTCCTTGTCCTTCTCATTCTGAAGACCTGCCCAGTATCAAAGAAAAGCACACATAGCAAATCAGACCCAGTGGAGAGGAAATAAGCTTGCCTTCAAAGCAAGCATTATTTCTAGTTTTCCAAATAGCCCAGCAAAGAGCAGCAATTCCGACAATATGAAGATTAGAACCAACTGGAAGAATTTTGGCAATCCACCAGAAATATTGGGTAAAACTAGAGGGCCTAGTAAAAACCCCTAAGACAGTACTAATGGTACTCCACATGTAGGCTGCCATGGGACAAGTAAAAAACAAATGATTGATATTCTCATCATTAGGGCAGAATTGACAAACAAAACTTCCCACCCACTTTCTTTTTTTCATGTTATCTTTTGTGGCAATTGCATTATGCCAGATAAGCCATAACCAAATCTTTATCTTAAGAGGGATTCGAGCTTTCCACAGTTGTTTAAAGCTTCTATCGACACCCACAGCTGAGAGTTTGTTATAAAGAGATTTAACCGAGAAAACTCCAGATTTAGTCAGTTTCCACCTAGGTTTATCTTTCTCATCATTAAGGGCTACCATAGCCAAATCATCTCTCATACAGCACCATTGCAACTGAATCTCAGGATTCATCCAGCACCTGAATCTGAACTGCCAACCTGATGCAGCAGCAACTGCCACAGTCATTTGTTGTTGTAAGCAAATGTCGAAAAGCTGAGGGAATTTCTCATAGAAAGGAACAAAACCACACCAAGCATCACTCCAGAAGTCAGTAGAGTTACCATTACCCACTACCATTACTCTCCCCTGAGTATAAAGATGTTTCACTTTCAACAAATCTTTCCAAACTGGGGAGTCAGTACTTTTCATCTTAATATTTTGAATACTCTTATCCACTCCATACTTAGCTTTGACCAATTGTTGCCACAGGCCATCCTCTGCCTCCAATTTCCACCACCACTTACACAACAAGCACTGATTGAAAAGCTGTAAATTCTTTATTCCCGATCCACCTTTCTTCCTTGGTTTGCAAACCAGATCCCACTTAACTAAATAGTATTTATTTTTCTCACTATTTCCTTCCCAGAAAAACTTCCTGATTATTTTGGTCAAACTTTCCACATTAGTCAGAGGAAGCAGATACATTGACATATCATAGATGAGTGTGCTACTCAGAGAGGATTGGATGAGAGAAAATCTCCCTCCAATCGAAGAGGAGTGGCCCACCCAACCATCTAGCTTCTTTTTCAACTTGTCAAACAGATAATCCATATCAGCCACCCTCAGTCTGGTCCCACAAACAGGGACTCCAAGATATTTGATAGGCCAGTCTCCCAACTGGCACCCAAAGATGTTAGAATACAACAATTTTTTCTCATCATCATGCAAAACCATCATGATTTCACTCTTCTGAAAGTTGATTTTCAAACCTGACATTGCTTCAAACATGTAAAGAATCAATTTCATATGGATGATTTGCTCCATATCATCCTGAATCAAGATTATTGTGTCATCTACATATTGCAAAATCACCACCCCCTTCTCAATAAGATGAGGAACTAATCCAGTGATCAGCCCAGCCTCCTGGGCCTAAGCAATCATTTTTGCCAAGTCTTCAGCTGCTACATTAAACAGAAAAGGGGAGAAAGGATCTCCTTGCCTAACCCCCCTGTGACTGCCAAAATCTTTTCCTCTAGTGTTATTGATCTTAACACAAAGGGTACCATTCCTAATAATTCCATTAATCTTTGACTCCTCATAAAAACCTTTATGTGAAATACATTTCATCAAATACTCCCAGTCAACTTTGTCGTAAGCCTTTTCAAAATCCAATTTCAAGACTATCCCCTGTTGTTTTTTCCTCTTTGCTTCATGTAAGATTTCATGTAAAGACATCACTCCATCCATAATGTTCCTTCCTTTTATAAAAGCCGTTTGACATGAGGAGATTAATTTGTCCATAAAAGGTTCTACACGGAGGGTAGCCACCTTAGTCAGTAATTTATAAAGTACTTGGAGAAGACAGATGGGTATGTATTTCTGAATCACATCAGCCTCAGGAGTCTTCTGAAGCAAAATAATCATTCCAAAATTCAATCTGTACAGATTCAACACCCCAGCCTGCCAGTCATAAAAAAGTCTCATGATGTCATGTTTCACTATGGACCAACAGGCCTGATAGAATTCCACAGGCATTCCATCAGGACCTGGAGCTTTATTTTTTACCATCATTTTCAAAGCAAATTGAACTTCTTCTTCAGTAAATAGCTCAAGCAGCACCCTATTATCTTCCTCGGATAACTTTTCCTCTGCTGACCAAATGTTATCAGCAAGTTGCATTTTATTTCCTTCCCCAGGACCAAACAACTGTTTTTAATATTGAGTCGCATGCACAAGTAGGTATGTTGTCCCCTGTATGTTGATATCATCCTTTTTCAAAGAATACATAGTATTTTTCCTTTTTATCCCATTTGCCACTCGATGAAAGTAGGCTGTATTATTGTCTCCTTCCAATAACCACTTCTCACTAGATCTACTAAACCAGTACATTTCCTCTTCCTCATAAATTTTCATGAGTTTATATTGGATTTCCCCTTTTCTGGCGAACAAAGGGCCAGGTAAGACATTTTCTTCTTCTAAAGCTTCCAGATTTTCTAATTCACAAAGTAATTCCTTCTTTAATTTCAAAGAATCTCCTCTGATATTTGCTCCCCAACCATTCAAACTGTTTTTGACCTTTTTGAGTTTTTCCTGAATCACACTAATACTGTCAGTAGCACTGACAGGAGACTTCCAGGCTTTTTCCACACTCATATGAAAGTCAGGATGAAGTAACCATAGTTTCTCAAATATGAATTCCCTGCTTTTGATCTCCACAACTTCTTTTGTGTCCACAATGATGGGATTATGATCAGACATGACTCTAGGTATTTTCCTCGCACCAGAAAGAGGAAAAACAGTATCCCAAGCAGAATTAATCAGAATTCTGTCTAATTTCTCCAAAGTAGGATTAGCTTGATTATTGATTATTGGACCAAGTAAAGAAACCTCCACTCAAAGGAAGTTCCCTAAGAGCAAATCTGCTAATGATCGCATTAAACTCATAAAAAAACCTTGTAACACCACCATGTTTATTTTTCTCATCAGCAAACCTGAGAATATTGAAGTCACCACCTATCAACGGCGGAATAAAAAATGATATAATTCACGATCATACATGTTGAGGGCCGGTCCATAAATTCTATGGGCCCTAGGGCAACACAATGGTGGAGCTTCCCTAGAAGGGGGCAATGGTCCCCCTACTCCATAAAATTACGTAAAAATATATCTCTAATATTTTTATAAATATTACTCGTGCACATCTCGCACAGAAGCGATGGATCTGTGAGCGAATACATCAACATAACTTATGCGAAACGAGGAGGCCATGCCTTAGTGAGGACAAATATGTTGCATGTGGTGAGGAGTGCAGAAGAATGCCAAGAACGTGAGGAGCGCGTTGAAGACCAACGGAGGGGCAACTAACGCAAGGGCGTTGTCAAAAGAAATAGGAAACTTTCTATGTGAAAAAATTACCTGCGGCTTCGGTTGGTCGACAACTTCGGTGGGGCCGTAGGGAATATCCTATGCCACACCACTACTAGGAAAGTGCCTATAGGTAGAATACACATCCATGGCATACACAATTTTCTATACACCACGGCTACGTAGTCGTGGCGTACAACAATATTGTATGCCATGGCTGTGACAGTACCTGTGGCGTACAAAATAAGTGTACACCACCAGTGTGTGGAGGCATGGTGTGGGCAAATGGGTCCATCACACTAGTGACGTAGTCGTGGCGTACAACATATCTGTATGCCATGGATGTGATGGCTCCCGGAAGCCCTTGGACCCACCAAACGTAACCGGGGCGTAGAGATATGATGTACGCTAGCCGTGGCGTACAACATATTTGTACGCCGCAGATAAAATGGGTCATGGGATGCCCGTGTAACCTCAACTTACTAGAGGCGTACAACTTTTTTGTACTCCATGCTAAGTTGGGCTTGGGGGTGTCAACTCCACCCAAAACCCTATCCAACCCACGGCCCACCTCTCCTTCTCGTCTCTCTCCCTCTTGTTCTCCCCACATCACACACGCGCCGCCGCCTGCCCCGGCCGCTGCCGGATAGGTCAGCCACCGCTGCCACCCACTGGCCGCTGGCAGCCGCTGCCTCTAACTCGATGAAGCCACTGCCATCGCGATTAACCCTAGCCGCATTGGCTCCTCTACCAGCACTGCTCCTCCGACCGTCGTTGGTCGTCGGCGCTGCCGCGGCTCCGCCCCTCCTCCTCTTCCTGTTCCTCAGCGCCACGACAACTCCACCACCCGCGTTGTCAGATATATGCCCTAGAGAAAAATAATAAAAGGTTTATTTGCATATATCATTAGTTCATAATAAATTTAATAATATGCTATAACCATGTCAATAGGAAATATCGATATACATGTGGTATTGAACAAATCAGAGTCCCTAGTAAACCTCTAATTGCTATCCCATTGGTCATCGAAGGTTTCCTGATCATGTGGCATTTATGTCAATTGATAATGAGATCATGTCATCAGGTGAATGCCATGATGGACATACCCAATATTAGTATTGCAACACGATCGTTTCACGATGTTCATGTTACAATAATAAGAAGCGTTGTAACCTAATCCTTAGACTATGAGATCATATTTAATCACTACTTCCGGAGGCTGCCTTGACTGCACCAACCATCACTCTGTAGCAAGGTGACTGAAAAAGTGTCTATCAGGTATTTCAATGGATTATGTAGAGGTGTATGCATCAAGAGGGGGATTTGTTCTTCCGCGTGACGAAAAGATACTATAGACCCACTCGGTGAAATTACATTCAAAGCTGTGCAGCATGTGACTAGTTCACGAGGATGGAATATCACTTGAACGAGTTAAGTAGCACATGTCGGTAACGAGATTGAACGAGGTATGGTGACACTAACGATCAGATCTCAGACATTGCAAGTATCAAAGAAACAAAGATAATAGGGTCATCCAAGTCCCGCTGATGATCATTCACCGGAGAGAAATCTCGATAATATCTGGAGTGTTCTCGAACCGTAGGGTAACACACTTAAGGGATCAATGATGTTATAAAGTGGTTTTGGTGTATTCGGAAACATCGGATTGTTGACAAGAGAGAGACAGAAAAATTCAGCGCTGATCCAAAAGTTGTTGGAAGGATTTGATGCTTCTCGGTACGTACTTCGTACTACCGACGCAACGAACGGGACTTGATATTAAGTGCCAACGCAAGGAGTAGCATAGCGGACGTGACTTTGTTTCGATGGATGGATCGATTGGTTTGTTGTCTCCTGCATGCATATGCATGCTTGCGAGAGTAAGAAAATCACCGGGCTGGCTGGCATCGAGAAAAGACCAACAGCAAGGAAGCAAAAAATACGCGCGGTGTACGTGACTTGTACCCCAGTGAAAAGCTAAAACATCTTAGGCCTCGTTCGGCAAGGAGGTTTTTAAGGGGATTAGAGCGTTTCAGTTTTCTGGCCAGCACAAAATCCCCGCAAAACACCCGCTGATTATTCGGCAGGCCAGGTTTGCCCAGGTTTATAGCGGTTTGAAAAAGTCCAGCCCCAATTATTATCGAGAAAACCTGTAAATCAGACTAGCTCGCGTTTTCTTCTCTCGGAAGTCGGAACCTTGCCGTGGATATCGGGAATAGCGGGCCCTCTGGGCTGCCAGATCGGAAACAGCCAGGTCTCCGGGGATCGCTCGGCAGCTGGTTTGTTACGATTTGGCTATCCCAGCTGGTTTGTTTTTTCTTTCCTACCGCTAGAATCTAGATCTCAAATGCAAACACCAGGTGAAACACGTGTTTTCACCCAAAACATTAGGAAATAATACTCTTAATTACACTGTAATCCCTGTCTACCGAACGAGTCTTTATACTCCCTCTGTTTTAAAATATATAAGATGTTTTAGTTTTGTGAAACAAATGTAGCTGAACATCTTTTAGTGTGTAGATACACTTAAATATACACACTAAAAAATGTCTACATATATTTGTTTTACAAATCTAAAACATCTTATATTTAAAAATAGAGGGGGTATTTATGAACGAAGGGAGTAGTATGTGACTTTTCACCGGGGTCGAGCGAGAGAAACAAGAGTTAAATTAGGAGGCGGTTCCCGCTCGCGCGTACAAAAATTAAATGAGCTCAAACGTCGTGCATGCATGCTTGGCATGCGTACGAGCATGATTAGTCAGGCCACAGAAACAAAAAGCGATCGAAGCGCGCGCGCATGTGGCCGGTGTGCGGCGGAGGGCAACACGTTTCTCCAAAAAAAAAGAGAGGCAGGGCTGGTGTTCATGACTCGGTTACGTACGGAGCTCGATGGATGCATGAGATAACTCGTATCGCACGAATCAATCACTATCACAGTTTGCAGGCGCCGCGCGCGTTGACTTTCAGTCCGCAATCCATCCATCCTCATCGATCGATATCATGGAAATCAACATTACAGTAAGTAGCAGTCGCCTTCGCCAATTCATGCCTATGGATAGGAGGAAATGCGGGTTGAAGTAGCAGCTGCTACTTTCGCCAATAATTCGTGCCCTCAACCATGTTTCTCTTGGAATTACCCTGCTAATCGATCATCCACGTCTCTTCTGTTCGGCAGCACGATGAAGATGGAGACAGCAGTCACCCCGACATGTTCAGTGCTCTCCCCGACGACGTCCCCTCCTGGCCATCCTCCAGCTGCTCGGCTCGACCTGCGCGCCGCCGTCAGGGTCAGCGCCCTCGGGAGACGGCTGAGGCGCCTCCCTCGCCTTCTCTCCGATCTCGTCATCGACGTCGCCGGCCTGGTACCGCACGCCTGGGACTTCTCTCCTCACACGGCGGGCCATGTTATGGCGACCTACGCCGACGCCACCAGGTGGCTCCTAGCTCCCACCGAGCAGCGGAGCATCAGGATCCTGCGCCTTGCGTTCCACCTCATGGTAGACCCCTACCTGCGCTCCATCGGGGAGGCCGTCGCCCAGAGCGGCTGCGACGGCGTGGAGCGTCTGGAGTTCGCCATACGGGCGCACCTGCACCCCATCAACAGGGCAAGGCACGCGCACCATGCCGCGTTCGCGCGACGGCTCATGGCGTTCCTTGCCGATTGCCCCGCCGCCTTCGGCTGCCTCACGCGCTCACCGGCCTCACCCCTGCAGAACATCAGCTTCGGCGACTCGGACATGGCGAACCTCCTCGCCGCCTGCAGCCGGCTCGAGCTCCTTTGCTTGATCCGCCGCGGTGGCTCTGATTTCAAGGACCCGGTACTACGGGTAGACACGCTCCAGGATCCTCGCTCCGGGCCTTGGAGATCCGCGATGCCTTGTACCCAGGGATCGAGCTGACCAGCCTCCCGAAGCTAGAGCGATGACAGCTTCGAAAACCTGTCTCGGGATCTTCCTCGTGCGGTTTGGCAATGTCCCTCTCCTCCACTACGTAAACCTCTCAGCACAGCATCTGTATTACAGTGCTATGGGAACCCAGGACAGCTCTTCCCCGCGTTCAGTAACCTGAGAGCTATTCATCTCTGCGACCTAGACATTCAAAAAATGATGTGGACTCTCATAGTCTCATTGTTCTTGAAGGTGCGCCTTTGCTCAAGACACTTTCTCTCAAGGTACATACGCTGCCTTTTTCTTCCTTCAAAATCCTGCAAATTAATGTATGTGCTTCAAGCCGTTCATCTCTCTACTAATAATATTGCTAGAGGTATATATGGTCCGTAGCTCGCAAGTACGCTTTCAATCCACCTAAAGTACGCTTTCATCCACAATAACCAGAAACGTTTTCTTGACCCACCAGCCCCGATCTCTGCCTCCTACCGCCCACACGCACGTAGATCTCCATCGCCGTCCGCTCCCCCGCGAGTCCCACGGCCCCACACCCTCCTCCGCCTCCTCGCTCTCTCCGGTCGCTTCGAGGTCGTGGACGAATTTCCCGTAGGGTGAGCCCGGGAAGCCGGCAAGGAGAGGAGAGGGTGTCGCGCCTATAGCCGATCGCGGAGCCCGGAAAGCCGGTGAGGCACCTCATGACTGGCCAGTGGCCACACAAGGGAGACAAGAGGACCCTGATCTTTGACGGCCGCACACAAGAACTTTGGCGGCGGCAGGCGGCCGTGCCAGCCAGGCGGCAGTGCAGAAGGACAGGGGGTATGTTGGCCCCTATGGCGCGGCGGGTAGCGACCCAGCGACGAGGTCGGGGCGCGCTCTCCCCGACGGCAGGGGCGGGGCGCACGGAGACAAGGTCCGCAGCGGAGGGAGCCCCTGCAGCGAGGGACATGGCCTTCAAGGGAGCGGCCGACATAAAAAACATGCGCGCATAGGAGCCTACAAGCGGCAGGTCCTTGATTTGTATCGCGAAAGGGAGAGAGAGTGAGAGTGAGGTATACGACTCAAGGCTGGGGATGACTGGGATGGGGACGCAACACGAGGTATACAACATCGGGCTGGGAATCTGGGGTCGGCCTGGTTGGTTTTCTAAGAGCATGTCTAACAGACCCCCTATTTTTCTGCCCCGTAAAACGCGAGTAGAGGGCCCTGTATTCACTTTTCACCGGCCGAAAACTCGTCCGAGCTAGCAGTCCCCGTATCCCCACCCCGTAAAACAGAATATTCTGTTTTACGGGGTGGGGATACGGGGACTGCTAGCTCGGACGAGTTTTCAACCCCTCAAAATAGGGTTTTAGACAAATTGGATATTATAACCAATACAACATCCACATTGAATAAAAGTTTTAAATCACACAATAATCGTCATAATTATTACAATAATGTTTTTTGGAACTGCCAACAAATGTTCTAATGAAAGAATTAAACAAATAACAAATGTTTCCGCAATCAAACAATCAAGATAACGGTTTCACACATACAACAATAGAAAATGAATGTAAAAACTCATTGGCCATGCAACTGCCAGTGGTGATCAATCAGATCTTGGGTGAGCTGGTGATGAGTCTCCGCATTTTCAATGCTGTGATGAGCTGCAAGAAAACATTCAATCCGATCAGGGTTCCGCTGGGGCTGGACTTGGGTGCCAACATTGTCATAGAAACATGGCAAGTTCAACCCTCTCTCATCTTCAATGATCATGTTGTGAAGAATCACACAACATGTCATGATTTCAATAAGAGTTTCCTTGTCCCAAAACCTTGCAGGACCCCGGACAATGGCAAACTTTGCTTGCAAAACACCAAAAGCTCTCTCAATGTCCTTGCGGTATGCCTCTTGATTTTTGGTGAAGCAAGCTTCTTTTCTTGTCAAAGGCCTGTTCTTTTTCTCTTTAATGGACTTGACAAGAGTTGCATAGTTAGGGTAAATACCATCTGTGAGATAGTACCCCATGGTGTACTCATTGTCCATAACTTTGTAGTTACAAGTTGGAGCTTCACCCTTAACTAGTCTTGCAAATAAAGGGGATCTATTCAAGATGTTGATGTCGTTGAGTGTCCCCGGCAGTCCAAAAAATGATGGGTTCGTAGCATAGAAAACAAAAAAAATTCCTATGCATGAACACATAAACTAGCCAAGAACATCTACGAGATGGTAGCAACGGAGACTAACCCTCAAAGATCGGTAGCGGGGATTACGTTCCCGCACAAACGTTGCCGGTGGAGAGTCGAGGAAGACGCACATAGTCGACATAGTCGTTCACTTGACGTAGTCGACGTAGTGGTTCACTTGACGATCACGAGATCGTGTACACGGCGCCACAACCGGCAGAGCCCCCGTGCTTGGTCACACGTACAGCTCGTCGTCGACTCCTCCACGCCCTCGGTCCAGCGGGGCAGCGGAAGAAGGGATCCGCCGGACAATCCAACACTCACTTCTCCAAGTGTGTGAAACTCGAACTAACAATCCGGCATAGCTTCGCTAAGCCAAGACGGATTTGGGGCAGCAACTTTGCGGGAGAGGGGAAGGATCAAGCTTGTATGAACATGGAGGAGAGGGGGGCCTTTTATAGGAGAGGATGGGCAGCCCCAAGGGGGTGGCCGGCCAAGGAGAGGGTCTCCTCCTCTTCATGGTCCTCTTCATTGTGGTAACCCCCTCTTCATGGTGGTAACCCCCTCATCAACATGAGGTAACCCCCCCATTTAATTTTGCATGACATTCATGCTAATTAAATTCATACTAATTGATTTAATAAAACATTTTTATTTCTTTAATATTTGTTAATTCAATCAATTAACAAACATTAACAAATACCCCCTTGAGTTATTTCGATATACCAAAATAGTTTCGGTGCTTTTCTGAAACAACCCTCATGCTGTCGTGTAATTCGATCGAAGTATCGTATCCACTCAAAAACGACGGCGAACCTTAAGTGTGTCACCCTACGGTTCGTGAATAACGTGGACATGATCAAGACTCCTCTCCGATCAATAATCATCAGCGGGATCTGGAAATCCATGATGACTCCCACTTACTCAATGATGAACTAGTGATTGTGTGAACCAATAACGAACATAGTTAATTCCTTTTGTCTCGCGATATTATTACTTGTCCGAGATCCGATCATTTGGTATCAACCATACCTAGTTCGATCTCGTTCCCGACAAGTCTCTTTACTCGTTCCGTGATAATGCATTCCCGTGACCTAGTCACATGATTGCAAGCGATTCCAATGTAATATCACCGAGAAGGGCCCAGAGAATATATTCCCGTCATCGGGTCGGACAAATTCCACTCTTGATCCATGAGCCTCAACTAATACTTTTAGAATACCCAAATCAACCTTTATAATCACCCTGTAACGGTGTGACGTTTGATATCATCAAAGCACTCTTCCGGCATCAGTGATTAACATGATCTCATAGTCTGAGGATTAGAACTATTTCATATGAGTTTGATATAGCAATGAACTTGATGACTTGATCGTATTGCTAATCTTACTATGGGTGTGAGTGTTCATCACATCATTCTTCTAATGACATGACCCCATTATTAACAACATCCAATGTTCATGATCAGGAAACCTTGATCATCAGTTAATCAACGAGCTAGTATGAAAAGAGAGGCTTTACTAGGAACCTTTTTAGTTTATTAATCACACAAGTATTAATGTTTCCGATTAATACAATTCTAGCATGAGAAATAAATATTTATCATAAACATGGAATATGATAATAACCACTTTATTATTGCCTCTCGGGCATATTCCCTTCAGTCTTCCACTTGCACTAGAGTCAATAATCTAGTTGATACTTGCGTATATAACACTTATGGCATTCACGTGTTATCTGTACGCGTTGCATGTGGTAAACCTGATCTCCAGATCTGACACTTTCAGTTCTGTGTGTATTTGCATGTCGTTGCGTCTCTACGCATCACTCATTCTCAAATGAGACAGTTGGGTATAAATTTGGTCTTTTGGTGAGACCTTAGTTCCTTTAGCTAAAATCATGTTGTCACTATTGTCGCACAATAGATCTTCATAGTAATAGCCATCTTGGAACTACACCTAGTTTGATAACAAACTTCTTGACACAAATGCCTTCTTTAGCTACTTGTAAAGCAGCCATATACTCAACCTTTGTTGTAGAATCTATCACAATGTCTTAACTTTGGAACTCATCCAAATCCATCATGGAACTTCCTTCCATTACATTGTGCCACCTAACGTATAGCTAAAATTGAGATAAACTTAATTTGTATCTTCTGACAAACTTAGTATCAATGTAACACTTTACAATGAACTATGTGTCACTTTGTCATACATAATGTATATCCTTAGTCCTTCCAAAGTACATAAGGATATCCTTACTATTGTCCAGTGATCATCTTATGACATTTTTCACTCTGGTATATGCTCATAACATTTAGAGCATAGGACATATCTGGATATGTACATATCACGGAATACATGATCGATCAAATCATTCATGTGGCTTCACTCATCAAGTGTCAAAAACACCTGAATCTTGTTTTAACCTCTTCCATGCGGCAAGAACTTTTCTCGTCGTTTCCATATTGAACTTCATTCAATATTTCATCTATGTACTTTAGCATAACCATATTGGCACCTTGATCTATCTACATTGACATCGTGATCCAATATTTTGGTTTTGCCTAAGTCTTTCATTGAAATCTAATTTTAATGAAATTCTTAACCTATGTCAATAAAAGATACATCATTTCTAATTAACAATATGTCTTCTACATAATGTACTAGAAATATGTCTCAACGCTCCCACTTAATTTCTTGCAAATGCAAGCATATTCATCGTGTCTGATAAAACTAAACCTTTTAAATATTTCATCACGGTGAATATTCCAACTCCGCGATGCTTACTTCAACCATTGAAGTTTGCATGCCTTTTAGCATCCCTTGAATTTACAAAACCCTTTGGACCATGTCATGTTCATGTCCTAGGTAACCATTCTATTAGAAGAATGTTGTCTTGTTTGTTCAACTAACATATACCAAACTTGGCATATGTAGTGGTTGCTACAGTAATCCGTCCAGACAAAATATCGCTATGAAAGATCAAATCTTGTCACAGTCAACTCCTTGAACACAATCATAAACTCTTTTAACGATCTGTCGACTATTTCATAGATGTTAAACATCCATGTATGTCTTTATAGATCCTAACACATTCATTAGGCTTCATGCCTTTTGAGGATCTTCCAAGTTCAGAAACTTGATTTCTCGTGTATGGAACTATCACGGATTTTATGGCTTCTAGTCATTTGACGGAGTCAGGGCCCATCATCGCTTCTTTGCATGTAGTCGGTTCATCATTGTCAAACAATAATGATCTTTTCTCAAATCTAACTATTTGATTGTTACCCGACTCACACGGTTCAATAGGAACTTAGATCTATGTGACCACAACCTTTGAGGTACGATAGCCATGCGCATTGTGGCCGCCTCCAGGACATTTCCTGGCGCTGCGCTACTCAGCACATATAGCCTGGGTTCAATAACCCAATCAAAGTTCTATTGTCCTCCCACTTAACTTTTTGCGAAAAATTCCTTCTCAAGAAACTTGACGTTTTTCAGCGACAAACACTTTTGTCTTCAGTGATCTGGAGGAATACCCAACAGTTACTTTGGGATAACCTACAAAGACGTATTTATCCGACTTTGGTTGTAAACATTTTACATATGCCTAGCATACCAAAATTTTAGAAAAGACAACTTGGGTTTTATCCCATGCCATAACTCATATGGTGTCATTTCAACGGATCATGATGGCGCTCTTTTCAGTGTAAAAGCGGTAGTCTCTAAAGCTTTATCCTTCAAATATAATGGCAGTTTTATAGATGACACCTTTGATCCAACGATGTCAAACAAAGTTTGATTTCATCTCTCGAACACTCCATACTCCTATGGTGTTTCGGGGAATACAAGTCTATGGAACAATTCCTTAACTTTTAGGTGTTTGCTAAACTTGTAACTCAAATATCTTCCTTTATGATCAAATCATAAATTCGTTATTCTCTTGTTACAATGATTTTCAACTTCATCTAGAAATACTTTAAACATTTTTCAAATATTTCATACTTCTTCCTTATCAAGTAAATATACACATATATCTACTCAAATCCTTGGTTAAAGTAAATGAAGTTCAAAGATCCACCACACTCGGCTACACATAATAGACTATATACATCAACATGTATAATATCCAATAAGTTAGTCGTCCGTTCTTCTTTGGACTACAAACGGAGTTTTAATCATCTCTAGGAAATTTTCATAAGCGTCAATTGATTCGAAATCAAAAGACTCCAAAATTCCATCAACATGGAGTTTCCTCATGTTTACTTTCCAATATGATTTAAACGGTGGTGTCACCCATAAGTGATCTTCTAATCATTTGTCTTGCGACATTTTTAGCATCAATGTTATGGATGTGATTTCTCCAACAAGATAAGCGTTCATCCATCTTTTATGAATGCGGTAATAATTTGAACAACCATTGTTCTCATAATACCAGGACAAAATAACAATTATTCAAACAAATCTTGAAGGCTAGGTTTAATTCCAACGAAACACAATAACACTTTATTTGTTTTCGATGAGAATCATCCCATATTCATTTGCTAGTTAATTAGGCCTTTGTAGTTCTTGTATTGCGTTGTTTGTATGACAGTTCATACCAACCAATTTAGTATCAAATACCCAAGAACCACATTGTTTTAACAAGCAACGAATATACCCATAACATGTATATGTTCTATATACCTGAGCTGGACATTTCCAGTCTTTTCTTTTCTGCCAGAATAAATTTCGGATTCTCTTTTAGCAATTCTTTTCCTTCTAGAAGAATCTATCAACATCAATAGTGGTGCCATACACATGGCACATAGTTCAAGGCATGATTAGTCAAACACTAATACCCTTGGACTCACACTTTGAAGTAGATCACCATAATCAAATATTTGGCGCTCTTCCAAATTCCATTCTTTAGTAATCTTTTAATGTAGTAAACATTTTACCTACATCTTCCATTCATCCTATCATGACAACTTTCATGATCAAGCTACTATAGCTCATGATGACGAATTGTGAGTATAATGTTAGTTCCTAAACCTTTTAGGGGATCTGGACGCCTAGCGTCTCCAATCTTCGCAAATTCTCATACAATACGAGAACATGTGTCTCACTAAATTATACTCTATCACATTGCAACCAAACATTGTTTTAGATATCAAAATATCTTCCACACATGATAGCTTATGAAACAATCCTTTCATCTCCTAGATAACCTTGATACTAAAAACAACTTTTGAATATTAAGGATCATGGAGGCAAGTGTGATACTTAGATACTAACACTGGAATTGTTACTCTTGATTTAATACTACTTATTAAATTTTATCGAGTAAACAAGGTTTGCTAAAAGTTTGCAATAGGACTTCAAACTTTAGATTGACATTCAAACAATACGATACCAGTTCGTAAAGTTAACATCCAGAATTCTATAGTTCTATTATCTCAATTATAGCTAATCGCAAGGTAGTAAACGGATGCCAATGACTACAACAAACTATGCAAATTCACTTTGATTTAGTTCATGATAAATTGAGTTCTATAATTCAAAATTACTAAGTGAACTCCCACTTAAAAACAACATCCCTCTTAGTTTTCTTAAGTGATTACACGAACCAAATTCACTATACCGCAACCGATCATCACGTGCAACGGCATAGTTTCAAAGGCGAACATCACCATGTTCATCATATCAACCATATGACTCATGCTTAACCTTTCGGTTCGTGTTCCGAAGCCATGTCTATACATGCTAGGCTCGCCAAGTAGAACCATAGCACTTGCGTGTGTAAAACTGTCTTACACCCGTCGTATGTGAACATAGAGTCTGTCACACCCGATCATCACGTGGTGTCTTGAAACGTCGAACTTTCTTGACGGTGCATGCTATGGAAGAACACATTTTAATCTTGATATTTATGTGACAGGGATCATCTCATAATGCTACCGCGTGATCAAATCTAAGCAGAATAAGATGCATAAAAACATCACATGCATATATAATGTGATATGATATGGTCCTTCACGCATTCGATCTCCATCTTGTGCGTCATGGCATGATCTCCATCATTCCACCGGCATAGCTCCAAGGTCCATGGCGCGCCACCTTGGTTGTCTTCCTCCATTACAATATATCACCTCGATATATATATATCCGGCACGCAGGCCATTTAAATGTAAAGACAACCATATCACATCACATGCCCCGCAAAAACAAGTTAGACGTTTCTAATTTGTCTTGTATATTTTACGTGGTTTGGGGCTTTCTAGGAAGAACCGTTCTTACCTACGAACATGTAACCACAACGGTGATAAAATATTATTGACAACTCTTTGTAAAATAGATCATAACTATAGTGGGAGAAACATGCACCCGCAAAGCCACATATGCCGAAGCATGTCAAGTGTGGGACAAATCTCGTGAACATGGTCACGCAAGGTTAGTCTCGGGCAGCGTCAATCCCACTATGCCACTATGATCCAAAATACAAAAATTGCAATAACATGATCATCAACGCCCACATCCACATGTGTTCTAACCGTGCATACCAACTACGCATAGAGATGACTCTGATACCACTGATGGGTTCGTAGCATAGAAAACAAAAAAAATTCCTACGCATGAACACATAAACTAGCCAAAAACATCTACGAGATGGTAGCAACGGAGACTAACCCTCGAAGACCGGTAGCGGGGATTACGTTCCCGCACAAACGTTGCCGATGGAGAGTCGAGGAAGACGCACGTAGTCGACGTAGTCGTTCACTTGATGTAGTCGACGTAGTGGTTCACTTGACGATCACGAGATCGTGTACACGGCGCCACAACCAGCAGCGCCCCCGTGCTCAGTCGCACGTACAGCTCATCGTCGACTCCTCCACGGCCTCGGTCCAGCGGGGCAGCGGAAGAAGGGATCCGCCGGACACTCCAACACTCACTTCTCCAAGTGTGTGAAACTCGAACTAACAATCCGGCATAGCTTCGCTAAGCCAAGACGGATTTGGGGCAGCAACTTTGCGGGAGAGGGGAAGGATCAAGCTTGTATGAACATGGAGGAGAGGGGGGCCTTTTATAGGAGAGGATGGGCAGCCCCAAGGGGGTGGCCGGCCAAGGAGAGGGTCTCCTCCTCTTCATGGTCCTCTTCATTGTGGTAACCCCCTCTTCATGGTGGTAACCCCCCTCATCAACATGAGGTAACCCCCCATTTAATTTTGCATGACATTCATGCTAATTAAATTCATACTAATTGATTTAATAAAACATTTTTATTTCTTTAATATTTGTTGATTCAATCAATTAACAAATATTAACAAATACCCCCTTGAGTTATTTCGATATACCGAAATAGTTTCTGTGCTTTTCTGAAACAACCCTCATGCTGTCCTGTAATTCGATCGGAGTATCGTATCCACTCAAAAACAACGGCGAACCTTAAGTGTGTCACCCTACGGTTCGTGAATAACGTGGACATGATCGAGACTCCTCTCCGATCAATAATCATCAGCGGGATCTAGAAATCCATGATGACTCCCACTAACTCAACGATGAACTAGTGATCGTGTGAACCAATAATGAACATAGTTAATTCCTTTTGTCTCGCGATATTATTACTTGTCCGAGATCCGATCATTTGGTATCAACCATACCTAGTTCGATCTCGTTCCCGACAAGTCTCTTTACTCGTTCCATGATAATGCATTCCCGTGACCTAGTCACATGCTTGTAAGCGATTCCAATGCAATATCATCGAGAAGGGCCCAGAGAATATCTTCTCGTCATTGGGTCGGACAAATTCCACTCTTGATCCATGAGCCTTAACTAATACTTTCAGAATACCCAAATCAACCTTTATAATCACCCTGTAACGGTGTGACGTTTGATATAACATGATCTCATGGTCTGAGGATTAGAACTATTTCATATGAGTTTGATATAGCAATGAACTTGATGACTTGATCGTATTGCTAATCTTACTATGGGTGTGAGTGTTCATCACATCATTCTTCTAATGATATGACCCCGTTATTAACAACATCCAATGTTCATGATCAGGAAACCTTGATCATCAGTTAATCAACGAGCTAGTATGAAAAGAGAGGCTTTACTAGGAACCTTTTTAGTTTATTAATCACACAAGTATTAATGTTTCCGATTAATACAATTCTAGCATGAGAAATAAACATTTATCATAAACATGGAATATGATAATAACCACTTTATTATTGCCTCTCGGGCATATTCCCTTCAAAAAAAGCATGCCAAATCCATAAGTCTTGCGAGGCCACAGCTTCAAGAACAATGGTAGCATCACGGCTTTTGCCACAATACATTCCATGCCATGCTTTTGGACAATTTTTCCATGTCCAATGCATGCAATCCAAACTACCAAGCATCCCCGGCCACCCCCTCTTTTCATTGATCTCCATGAGTCTCTTCATATCTTGCTCATCTGGAGCTCGGAGATACGTCTCACCATACAACTTGATCACCATCTTGGCAAACATACGCACGCAATCCGTGGTTGTTTGTACACCAATGCGAAGGTACTCATCGGTATAGTCTGCTGGGATACCGTATGCAATCACCCTCATGGCGGCTGATATTTTCTGAAATGGGCTAAATCCCATGACATGGGCAGCGTTCCTCCTTTGCTTGAAGTAATCGCAATTTGCCTCGCAATTTCTGATGATTCTCTCGAACAAACTCCTACGCATTCGATACCTTATACGGAAGAGACGGGGAGGATAGGTCGGTACCTCGGCAAAATAATCTTGCATCAGCTGTTCGTGGCCGAGTGCGCGGTTCCGCGGAATGCACACATGCCCCATAGTGGATCCTTTTCTCTGATCCAGCAGCTTGGCGCGGTCCTCCATTTGCTTCAAGCCAAACAGGACCAACATCATCTCCATGTCGTCGTTGTTCAGCAGCTCGTCGAGGTCCGAATCGTCGGAATCCGACGAGGACCAATCGATCGTCGAATCCACCAAATCCTCCATATGCACATCCTCCGAAGTCATCTACCACCGTGATGCATAGATCAACCTCCAAACACATCGATTGTACCGGCGAAAACAAAGAGGAACGCGGCGGGAGTACTCACCGAGGGCGCGCGGATCTCTGGCGGGGGTGCGGCGGGCGTGGACGCAGCGCGGCGCGGCTCGGCGGCCGGCGGAGGGGGCCGGATCTGAAGGTTTCCGGCGGCGGCGCGCAGGTCGCTACGGCGGTGGCGAGGGGGGGGGGGAACGGGTGCGCAATCTGAAATGTCCGCGCGCCCTAGCTGAAATGGGATGCAGGTTTCGCCCTCTATTCCCCTTCCCGCCCCGCACAAGTAGGGGGCGAAGAGCCGCCCCGTAGCCAAAACTGAAAAAATCCGACGCGGGGACCTGTTTTACGGGGTCTGCTAGACGGCCGGGTAGAGCTCTACCCCGTTTATCGGCGGTTATTTTACGGGGTTGGCCCTTTTAGGGGTCTGTTAGACATGCTCTAATGGGGACGCTCGCGTGTGCTTTACTACAGTGTAGCGGCTTCCCGTGCGGTACTAACTAGCTCACGGTGTGGATCTAATGGCCAACAAGCAATGTGTGTGTGGATGGATTCGATTGCCACCTATGTGTGTGGATTTGTTTTGTTACTCCTATTTTTACCGAGAAGATTTATGTGTTACTCCGTGGCACCGTATATGGTTTATGTTTTGCTCCGTTGCACCGTAAAGTAGTACTTACTCGATCATTTGTCAAGTGGAAAGGTTCCTTAAATTCTCTGTAATTATGTATTTGATTTTGTAGAAAATGAGGAGCCACGGCCTGGTTCCATTAACATGCAATCACAAAGTGTGACAAGTTTTAAGCAAAGCTTACCAAGTTATACTAGCGGAAGAAGTGGCGGCACACTTGACCATGAAGCAGATTTTTCTCTACCGTAATAGCTACGGCCAAAATATTGTTAATTTTTTCTGAGTTTATTCTTCGGTAGCATTAAAAAAATAAAATTTGTGTATTTCAAAATGTGTTAACTTTTGAAGAACATAAAACTTTGTGGAGACAATAGATCCAAGATGATGATGCTTGATTCGAACAAAGAAAACAAGTTTTATATGATAAAACAAATCATTGCCCAATAAAAATTAAGCTTTCTAGATCATGGACAAAAAATCAATATTCTTAATGCTTTAAAAGCAAGAACCAACATACGACGCTATGTTCTTAAAAGATTCCTGAAAATATATTGAGAAATAGAATAGTGGTCGTGGCAGTAAGCTGGATCCAAATAATCTTAAAAGCATATCGAAAAATATAATAGTGGCCATAGCAACGCACATGCATTTATCTCTACTAATAATATTGCTACAGAATTGGTTTGTGGCAGTCGCAAATACGCCACCGGTAAGTTAAAAAAAGGGTTGAAAAGAAACATGCATGAGGTACGAGTACTAGCGCGCAAACCAGTGACCAAGGAACGTACTCCTCCTCCAGGGTTTTGGCGAAGCCTCCACTCTCGCCGATGTTGTGTGACTTTCCTACGAGCCTACCTAAGGCAGTCCCCTGAGCCGGCGCAGATGAGCATGATTAGGAGCAGACCGGGCGCCGGTTTGCGCCCCCGCGTGCTAGCCGAGCTGACCACATCACAAACATGTGGCTCTCTGTCGCGGTGGAACAGGGATACATTCAGTTAGGATGCTGGAGAAAAGGCGGTCCATTGAGGTCGAGGCGAAGTAGGGGGAAAGTGGAGCCACGATGTTGCATATGAAGCTTGGTTGAATATTTGCGTTCATTTCATACTTAAATATATGACACGCAAGATAATTAAAGATTTTTTAGGAATCGTGGCAACGCACGAGCATTCTGCTAGTGCAATATAAATATACGTCCTGGCCTATATCATTTCATCACTTCATTTACCTAGTCTGCATCAAGAAGCTTGATATCACTCCCTTGGCCTAAAATTAATGGATTTCTTAGTTTTTTCTAGCCAAATCAAGTATCTTAGATTTGACCAAACTTATAGAGAATAGTACAACATGTACAACACCAAATAAATACACTGCGGATAAGAAAGGTTTTGGTCCGCTAGCTTCTCTCTGAAATTGGACAAAATATAGTTTGACACTTAGGTCAAAACTTAAAATCCATCGATTTCACTACATAGAAAGTAACGGATTTACATGACTACTTTATACATATATACAACAATGTGCAATAAAAAACTTACTACTACTACTGCTGCTGCTAATTAGGTTAATGAGATGGTATCATATTAGATATCACTTGCCGTTTAGAGAAGACAAAAGGACATGTTATACAAAGACTATATTTTTCACCATGTCAATATCTTAGAAGCAAATGGGGGTTTTCATTCAAATTTTGATTACATTTCGGGCGCCGCAATTAACTGGAGCGGCTATCATGTTGTTTCTCACCTTCTTTGGTTCAAGTGAATCGTGGAGTGCACAGGGCCAACATGACTTTTTAGAGTCCTATGTTGATCATTGATCGGAGAGGAGTCTCGATCATGTCTAGAGTATTCCCGACCGTAGGGTGGCACACTTAAGGGTATACAACGCTTAGAGATTGATTCAGAATTATCAGAAATAGGAAGGAGTACATCTGAAAAGTTTCGGGGGAAATCAGAAATGTTCCGGTGTGAAGGAAATGATAAATAGTTATTAATTAATGTGTTTTAGTATTTAGTTAATGTAACTAAATATTAAAAATGATTTAATAAAGAAATAAATAAATAAACCCTCCGTAATGGGCCACCATGTGGCAGCCCCTTAAGGAGGGCCGGCGACCAAGGGGAAGAGAAGGCGCCCTAGGGTTTATCCCTAGGGGCCGGCGGCTAGGGTTGGGCGCCTCCCTCAGCGAGGCTTATGTCGGGGAGGTGCCACCTACCCAAGCCCCCTATATAAAGGCCTCCCTCACCCACTTGGCTCATTCATCTCATTCTTCTCTCCTCTCCTCCTAGGCTTGGCTCCCTTGTTTGGAGCCGTGCTCATGAGCTGGAGGAAACTCCACCCTCCGGACATCGTCGCACTGCTATATTTTCGGTCTGAGTCCTTCTTCTCCTGCTGATTCGCTAGACCGGAGCCCGGGGAACGTCTATACACCGGACGTGTGTGGAGCTGCGGAGGTGTTGCCATCTGTGGAGCCTGTCTTCGTCGAGATAATCGACTACACGACCTTGAGGTCAGCATTGGTTGTCTTTATCGACAACATTCATGCGGTAAGGACTTTTCCGCTTCCGATCTTCAAAGGTATGAACACGGCCGCTCCTTCGTTGCCTTACATATGCATATGATAGATCTTGGGTTAAGTCGTAGGAAATTTTTTATTTTCTGCTGTGAACCCCAACACATGGAAAAATACCATTTAAAAGTTTCAAAAACTTTAAATAATTCACACACGTATATATTACTTTGATACTTACTTGCGCAAATTTTCAAGGCAAAATACAATCATATGCGGCCTACACAAAAAAGAGAAGTCAGTACAAATACAATCATTCTAGTGTTAATTGGACAATTTGTTATTTTTGTGTAGGCCACATATAATGGTATTTTTTTCTTAAAATTTGCCCGAATAAGTGTCAAGGTAATATGTACATGCAAATTCCATTTGAACATTTTAAAAAAAAATCTAAATATCATCTTTTTATTTTTGAAAAACCGGGTGCGCCTATACCCAGATTCCACTAGCTATTTCGGACCAAAAGATCTTATACTCCCTCCAACTACTACTACTTATCCTAATGTGGATCTATCTTGACACAGGATAAATAATAGTAGTCGGAAAGAGTTTCCCATTTCTTTTCTTAAAGCAGAGTTGCCTAAGAATTGAAACGACACACATAGAGTGCAAACGTAGTACGTACATGAACATGGCACTTGTTATAATATATAGCCTAGCCATTTCCATCAGTTCAGACTTTTAAAATAGTTGGCTAGAGCATCAATACAATATTGTATCAGAGCCAGGAGGTCTTAAGTTCAAGCCCTATCCAACGCACTCTTTAATCTAAAAATAGTTGCAGCCTTCTGTTTGTCCCATATCCAGTGTCTTCTTGTTTGTCCAGCCTAAATGTGAGGAGAAGTGTTATAATATATAGCCTAGCCCTTTCCATCAGTTTGGACTTTTGGAATAGTTGGCTAGAGCATCAATCCAATAACGCTGATGTCTACTTCTTTTGGCTTCATGATACTGTGTTATTCTTCTCCTGAAGCCATATCATAGGTTCAACATATGTTGTGGCTAGTTGTTACTTCACTTGTACAGCAGTGGTAACTCCTCCTTCTCCAGTAAAAAAGTAAGTTCTAGTGGGTTCGTCTCTAGAAAAATTACCCATAATACAAAACAAGCCCTTTGGTGCATCAAATAAGGATGAGAAAGAGAGAGAGAGAGAGAGAGAGAGAGAGAGAGAGAGAGAGAGAGAGGAGGGGGACTGGGGAGGGATCGAGGGAGAGAGGGAGCCCTCCTCTCGTGTCAAGGACCTCACAGGATGCGAGTGCGCCACTGCCATCCCCACACAAGGCGCGAGCGGGCCCCGCCTCTGCTCCTTCACCGTCGTCTGCTCCTTCGCCATCACTACAAGGTGAGGCCATGCACCCCTGCTCATTCTCCATACCACAAGGTGAGGCCGTCGGCTGCTCCTTCGTCGTCACCACAATGCTAGGCCGTCCTCTTGCCGCATGCCACGCGCGATGGGCTTCGCCATGGTTTACCATGCCATGTTTCTCTCTGTTGCAGGTTTATTTTCTCGGTAACATTGTGCTCATCACTTTGGATGTCTTTTGTTGTGTTGTGGAAGTACAGTATCTCTTGTGGTTGCATCTCTAGTTGGTTTGTTTGCCATCACGGTGGCCCCATCTGATACCACGCGAGCATTTTACGAGCATCAAGCCATCAAGTCGAGCCCTGGCTAGGGGCTTCGGAGTTCTTCTTCACATGTCTCAGTTCTATCTACAATATGCTCCCAATGTATGTGTATTTGATCATTAAATGCCGTACTGCTATGTTTTGATCGATTTGATCCAGAATTAGATTCCTTCCTATAGAACCCTTGAGTTTGTGTTGGTAATATATGCTGCTTTGCTTGTCCATAGGTCGGTGTTGCACATACTACTATAACCATAATTCAAGCAGACTTAAACTATTTTGTTGATTTCTTACAGCATTAAAAGCATTCGAATTCTTGAGGTTTATCTACCAAACTCAACATTGTTCTTGAGCTTTATTCTTGGGCCCAAGGTAAAGAAAGAATAAAGAAATTTGCACTAAAATTATATACCTCATTTGAACTTATTTTCATCAAATTATATTCCTAATGATTACTATTTTACATTACTTCAATGGAATAATTACCACATAATAAAATGTCAAAATACTAGTTATAGTATTCTATACATTTCTTATGTATATCACTTCAAAGTTTTTTTTGTGTAATTTAAATTTTATGATTTAATAAAAGTTCTCCTTGAGTTAATTTTTCACAATTAAATAAATTGTATAGCGTATGAATATGTATTTCAATATATGTATTTGTGTTCATGTATATATTTTTAATATCCTCAATTCTATAGTAAATATTTTAAAAAATATTATCAAACAAATATCTCCATAGTGCTTCTAGTGTAGTACTAGGTAAGTATTGATGAAAATATGCCCTATAGGCAATAATAAAGTTATATTATCTATATTTCTTATGTCGTACACAATATTTATATTGAAAAATAGACATATATGCATAGATATAGCTCTGCATAGGCAAGCTTTACAAATAGGGAGCACAGAAATAGAAAGGATTCCGGGGATGGCGTTTTTTAAATATGTTTTAAACAAAATTCAAAATATTAAAATATTATGACGAAAAAATTTACGCCTAGATCTCGATATTATATGTTCTCACAAAGTTGTTTCACGAGAAAACGATATTTTTTGTCTTGTGTGTAAAAAGAAAAAATTTGGTGCTAAAATTGGTGTTGGCGTTGCACGAGACATTTTTTTGTGTTTTTACACAAGACACAAAAAATATTGATTTTGCGAAACGTGATGTGTGCACATAGAATGTCGAGATATACATGCTATTTTTAAAAAAATTGTTTTGACGATTCTAAAAATATTTTTTCCGGTGGTGGAAGCATATGCTCCCATGTCCCGGATTGAATTTCCGTCATCCAACCACAAAAGATTCTAGGTCTAGGAACTACAAGATATTGAGTGATGGCGTTAGGCTGGAAAAAAACGGGTGAAGGTTGGCATCTAGATAGAGAGCTCACATGCTCTATTCATCCAACGACAACGGCCCTATGCGTAGCTAGCCGAGAGGGTATAAAATTCGCGTCGTATTTATATTTGATGTTATAACTATATTAGTTGTGAAGATGCAATGTGGAGAAAACCTAAATTACATATATGGAATAATAAACTCAATAGGATCCCCCCTAGTCTTGTCTTTGAGACTAGTTCATGCATTATATGACAGTCTTGTTTTTTTCTAGACGGTGGGCATAAGTAAAGTGTTACAAAGTTGGCAATGATACATGAGAGTAACAATGTTTGGAGAACTTGGCCAAACCCCGTTGAGTGATATAGACTTGGTGACGAGGGTTAAACTCGACAAATGTCTTAGATGAAGGACTTAGGATCGGGGAGATAGGGCGCCAGATGAACTCGAAGGTGAAATCAGTCAAACAAGGTGGCTATGAAAGTAAACGTGGGTGTATAACCTGGCTTGCTTTCAATTTGTCCCGCACCGTACCCTCCTGGCCCCTATATATAGGTGGTCAGGTCTCAAGGATCGGGTGGGATCCGATAGAGATTACAATATCGACATACGACATGAACTCGTATTTCGACTAGTATTACAATTGGGCCTAGCTCAACGGGCCTCAGGGGTACTCAACTGACGGGCTCTATTATCCATACTCTTATCAGTAGCCTCTGAGATTCTACCAGAATTGCAGATTTAGGTTGAATCTCTAATCTTTAAATCTTCGACTTGATCAATTCTTCGACTTCTTCATATCTTCAAATCTTCGACTTGGTCTGTCGACTTATTTTCATTATAATACCTCGCAAGGGGTTTTGATGAACAAGACTGACAACTCTGACGGATCAAGAGGCCAGTTAACTGCCGAAACAGATACTTGTCACCTACTTCAAATTCAATCCCCTTGGACTTGAATTCGGGAAACCGGTCAAACTCATTCTTTTGCCGCATTTAGGACTTACAAAAAATGAATCCCAGTGGTTCTCAGGGTACCCAGTGCGTCCACCAGGATTTTTCTTCGTGTTGTAGACACAGAAACATACCAGCATAGCGCATCCATGTGCGTATACCGGGCCACACAGGACGGATCCTGGGGTCTTACCTTCGTGATATATTTCAATCACGACATTCGAATTTCATCGCGATGACACAACTTGAGAATCATATGTCGCAGCCTTGTTTGACTGATCCAGCGCACAAAATATTTGGGTTATATAACCATGATTAAAAACTCACTCTCGATGGTAGTAATGACATTCATCAATTCTTTCTTCGCCTTCCTTGCTCCAGTACTCATGAATAAACATCGTCGGGTGCGCGCCCAGCGCTCCCGATGGTAGTAGCCCCCGAGGCTATAGTCGAAAAATTCTTTTTTCGAGTATAGGCTCAAGTATATTGTACCCACCTGTAACCTTTAGTTTAGAATTTTTTAATGATAATATCGTCGGGTGCGCGCTCAGCGCTCCCAATGGTAGTAGCCCCCGAGGCTAGAGTCGAATATTTTCGGGTATAGACTCCAAGACTGACCCCTTTACTGACTTTTGTCGTATTCCCTTTCATCCTTTACTCGCAAACCATCATATCCAATATTCGTTGAGTATATACATCTTCCGTGTTATCGTTGGCCTTGTAACTACTTCATGACGTCAGTAGCCAAATCTCATTATACGTCAATTTGACTGAGCGCTGACCATTTTGTTGGCAGCGTGGTAATTTTATATTTTCCCCGCCCGTTAGTGGGCTGCCATTTCATCTCCTTACGCCACGTCTCAGCCCACGTTCCTTCACTGTGAAGGTATATAAGAGGAGAATGGGGAATTGTACTGTTTACCAGCTCCTTGCTTCCGCCGCCGCCACCATTGCTGCAATCTTTGCGCACTTCCGACCTTCTGCATAGCCCCCGTGCGCAATTTGTAGATGCGCGTAAAGCGTTTGGCGGAGAAAAACAAGATGGTCAAGGGGAAAGCTATGAATGCCGCTACGAGCTGGGTACCTTTTGTTTTTACGCAGAAGGATCTAGACAAGGCCAAGGCGGATGGCCTCATCTCCGATAGTGACTCAGTCATCTTCCCCAGCACCGAGCGGATCCCCAAGCCCAAAAGCGGCTTCGGGTGATGTTTCTTGCTTTCCTTCTGCGCGGTCTTTCTCTTCCTGCCCACGAGTTCCTTTGTGGGCTTCTTTATGTGTACGGTGTGCAGCTTCATCAGCTCACACCAAATTCCCTTCTTCATATCGCCTGCTTTATAACTCTTTGCGAGTCTTTTTTGGGGATCGAACCCCATTTTATTCTCTGGAGGTCCCTCTTTCGGCTCCGCCCCAGCGTCCACTACAAGGATTCCCATCTATTGCAACAAAATTTATTGCTACAACCACATTTCGTTGCAACAGAATGCAATATTACCACCAATTGCTCGTTTGTGGTATTAGACCCCACATATTGCCACAATTTAGTTTGGATGCAATAAGCCCATATTTTGTTGCAATAGGGGCCACATATTACAACGAACTACACATGCGTTGTAATATACTAGCACTATTGCGACGGTTAAGTTTCATTGCACTAATAATCCACCTTGTTGCAATATATACTAGATATTACAACAAAGTAAAACACCGAGGTAATATCCGCAAACATATTGCAACAATTTCTTCATGTCGCATTACCTACAAATATCGTTGCAAAACATGGTTTCATATTGCAACAAAACCCATAGTGGTTGCAACAGTAAAAAGTTATTGCTCTGATACCACTTTGTTGCAATAGGTGTTACATATTGCGACAAATTGTGTATCCATGGTAATATGTATATGGGCCGAATAGGCCGGTGATACATGGGTTACCACCATAGACCGTTTCAGCCATGTTAAGGGCTCCGGGCGTGACTTCTTTTTTAAGAAACTCGTGCGACAATTGTTATATACTATAATGTAATGTATATAAGTGATATTTAGAAGGGCGACCTATCTTGTGCATCGTGTGCTTTTCTGTATCCTATTCATCCATCCCCGTCCAGCCTCAGACCTTTGATCCAAATCATACGCACCACATGAAAACTACGAGCAATTATAAAAACAAGCCCGCCTAGATAAATAAGTCACCAAAATCTTGTGATAACCCCTTCCTAGCCTTTATGCCCTTCAATTCATACACCAGATCAGATCTATTCTACATGATGCAAGCTGAGAACTGGAGACCACTTACAGTAACGGCGGCGACCGAGCCCCAGAGCGGATACACTTAACGGCTGTGAGCTACGACTGAGAACTGGAGACCACTTAAGAAGCTGGTGGGGTAAATCGGCAAATGGCAATCACGGCGCCAACACAGCTAATGCGGCCGGCGAGCAAACATGGCTCCTCAAATGTCTGGAACATACATGTAAATATAACGTCACATGTCGCGTGAAGCTGATCAAACTCGTACATGTGCATCTGATCTAGTGCGTGTAAGAGCTGAAGCTAGATGGGTGCACGGATACATAAAAGGCCCGGATGCATAGGATACGGAATTAATGGAATTATTTCAAAATAAATTGAAACTTTGAATTTTCGGACAAAATTTGCAAGTGAGTATTCAAATCGACCGTTCCCTCAAATTACTTGTCGGAACGGAATGAATCTTTCCCAGATTGCTTACATACATGTATTTGAAATATTGGAATTTTTTCAATTTTTTCTGGAAACTTTGAATTTTTGGTCAAATTTTGAAAGTGTACATTCAAATCAACTGTTCTCTCAAACGACTCATTGAAAACGAATGAAACTTTCCCAGATTGCTTACATACATGTATTTGAATTATTGGAATTTTTTCAATTTTTTCTGAAAAATTTGAATTTTCGGCCAAAATTTGGGCAATGTATATTCAAATCGGCCGTTCTCTCAAACGACTCATTGAAAATGCATATAACTTTTCCAGATTGCACATGTACTTGAATTACTAGAATTATTTCAATTTTTCTGGAAAATTCAATTCTCGGTCGAAATATGTGAGTATTCAAATCGACCGTTCTCCAAACCACTCGTCGAAAGGAATGGAACTTTCCCAGATTGCTAACATACGTGTACTTGACTTGCTGGAATTATTTTGAATTTTTCTGGAAACATTGAATTTTTTTATCAAACTTTCAAACTGAACTTTGATGCCACGAAAACTAAAGTGTCAGGTGCTATTTGCCTCCTGAAAACTTGTTGCCAGGTGCTATCTATACAGGTTTCAAAGATCCACATTACACCCGATGTGAATATGTGTTCAGCGGCAGGTATTGTAATGCATCGAACATCATCAATTGTCAAGTGTAGAAGCAACAAACTGCTAAATATTGATGTTGGAACTCTGCCTACCAACATCCTCTGAACCAATCCGGCGTGCAGGCAGATGCCAACCTGAAATTTGAACGGACTGCATCTATTAAATAAGCAAGTGCAGACTAGCTATGGTCAAGATCAAGTAAATAACCCTGGTTGGAATTAAACTACTCCAAACTAGTATAAATATACAACTAGATGTTTCAGTATAAGGATTGGACATTGATGAATAAAACAATCTGTACTAAGGACTATTGGTCAAGACTAAGGAAGGAAATAAATTCAAGTAATCTTAGAATGAGGAAAAACATCTGCACCTTGCCAAAATCAACCAACTAGGAAAAAGCAACAAACCGAGGTTACCTCTGGTTCTAAATAGACATAGTATAGCTAAACTCGAGTAGCACCTACCCTAAAGCAAGTCAGAAAGATCATAATCTAACAGAACATGTTTGAGCATCAACCGACAAAGAGAGATTAAGCAGCTTCGAAAATCATCTATCTAGGCAAAGATCAAGTCTAAGTCTATAAAACATCTCAAGCACACACGCTCGCAGTATTTGTTCAGTATCCATTTTCCAACTCAGCAATGATCAAATTCACTTAAAATACCAACACCAGCCGACGCCATGAATCTTTAACTAATGAGCAACAGAGGATGCAAAGGACTCGATCTGTAATCGCCAAATGTATGGTGGTTTCAGTTTAGTGAGACTTTAGATAGAGACGTCTGAGTTAACTAAACCTGTGAGGTCCAATTTTATCAGAGAAGTGCATACTTATCTGTTCAGTGTTTGATTAAAAATTTCGTAGAATGAACTTCCTTTTAAGTGCTAAAACTACAAGGTAACTACCCTTGTAGTTATTTGAGATGCATGGTAGACAACCTCCCGGCATATGAGATTTGTAATCTGTTTGACAATAGCAAGTTTTTGTTTCCTGAAAAGAAGTAAAACATCTTTCAAGAAAACAAAACCACTTATTGGTGCCTCCTGAAAAACTTATTGAAACGTGTTTGGACAGAGTATGATACGCCATAACTATATGCACCAGACCATTCTCTTGAATTCTAGCAAATCGCTGATCTGTCATAGTCTTTATACACCACCTATCTGAATCAGTGTCGGTTATTATTGTTTTTCATGTAGATTTTTTTACTAAAATGGCATAGCTTATGGCTGAGCTGATACCGACGTGTAGTGAACAATAGATAGTTCGGCAAGAGTGCATGGCGTAATAGCAAAATTAAACCCCAAGACAAGATGCGGGCGGGGAAAGTCGTGTTCTTTTGCAGGATCAGCCACAGTGGCGGAGCTTGACGGAGAACTCAGGGCGGGCCAAAAAAGATATAAGGGAGAAAACAACTTGGATCACTGAGATTGGACATAACTAATTGTATTTTAGTGTTGATTAATATGAGAGCTGGGCGGGCCATGGCACACTTTTGTTTCAACTAAGCTCCGCCACTGATCAGCCATCTACTTATACATGTCTTGAAGATAAGGAGAGGGACAAGGGGAGAAGATGGATTAAGTACCTGAAGCAGCAGGTCCGACTGACGGGGCAACGGCGGACGGGGCGACGCCGGACGGGGACGGAGAGACGAGGGCGCTGGCGGCGAGCGAGATTGGCGACGACGCCACTAGGGTTCGTCCTCCTCGTTGGATGCGACATGTGCGGTCGTGTTATTTTTTTTTGTTGGAGCTTGGTTTCCTCTGGAAAAAATTGGTCCGGCCCCGGCCCAGTGACCCGCAAACGGAGCTGCTGCCTCTCTGATAGGCACCAATATTTCATCTGATTCTAAAAAAAACAGTATTTCATCTGATTTTAAAAAAAACCAATATTTCACCACCAGCATACATAATGGAAGTGGAATTCTAATCTTTTTACATCGCGTCAAAAAAATTTAGGGAAATCAAGAATAATGAATTGTAAGAGCAAAGTTTAGAGATCAGGCCTTCCTCGCAGCGGTGACGGCGTCTTGGTGATTCCTTGATCCGGCCTTCCTAGCTCTGCCAGTGGAGTTGTCGTACCTCGATTCGGTTGCGGCAAAATCCTCCGAATCCTTTGTCAATGAGTAATCAGCGAGTGCGTGTTGGCGCTTCGACGATCCAGCCTTCGTCGATCCGCCATCGTCGTGGTGGAAAATGTTGGTGTCTTGCCGACCCATGTTCTCCCTCCTCTCTAATTCACTCCAAAACGGCCCCGCAGCAGAGACAACGTGTTGTCGAACAACATCTACGTCCACGAGAACATTTATTGGTGGCGGCCTAGGTTACATAGAGGAGGGAAAATAGCGACGACGGCTTACCTGATGAGGGATGGCGGTCGCCTTTGCTATGTTCGACGAGAGTCACATCTCCCCCCCTCCCCACTCATCGCAAGGTCAAACTCGATGGAAAGGTGGCGGAGATGGTTGAGTGAGGATGAGGAGTAACTACGACCGATAACGATAACATTAGAGGGAAAGGCGTCAGATTGCCACTGCAAAATTATTGAATATGGCATTTTTTTCCCACCAGTTTGACTTGACTTGACTTGGTAGGACCAAAATAGGTTGGTTCCACACTTACACATGCAGTTGTTTGATTGGATGCCCACATGAAGCAACAAAAGCGCATCATTTGATTCGTCATGTCTATTATTTAGGACATATACTTGTCTTTCAATGCAAGACTACAACCTAATAGTTTTAAAGTGATGGTGGGGATGACCAACATTTGCTAGTGCATGATCGCTGTCAGCGGCTTTGTCCTTCAAGTAGCCGGAGAGAATGGTTGAGAGAGGACGAGGAGTAGCTACAACTGGCGGCAACAACATTAGAGGATATGGCATCAGAATTCCCCTCCATGATTATTGGATATGGCGTTTTTATGCCCCTCTAGTTGACTTGACTTGGTAAGACCAAAATAAGTTTGTTCCACACTTACACATGAAGTTGTTTGATTGGATGACCACAGGAAGCAACAAAAGTGCACCATTTGATTCTTCAGGTCCATTATTTAGGACATCTACTTGTGTTTCAAGGAAAGAGTATAACTTGGTAGTTTTTAAATGAGGGTGAGGATGCCATGAGGTTTATGTCAATGAGCATAGCTCGCACCACCTCCATTTCCTTGGTGGGGTCGGCTCTTGTTAGTGGGCCTACTACAGGCTCGTATGATTGGCAATGGTGTGTACATTGATCTCCGCTAGTGCACGCTCACCGCCAGCGGCTTCATCCTTCAAGTAGTTGGAGAGAATGGTCGAGAGAGGATGAGGAGTAGCTACGACCAGCAACAACAACATCAGAGGAGATAGCGCCAGATTGCCCCTCCATGATTATCGGATATGGTGTTTTTTTTCCGCTTCTAGTTGACTTGACTTGGTAGGACCAAAATAGGTTGGTTATACACTTACACATGGAGTTGTTTAATTGGATGACCATAGAAAACAACAAAAGCGAACCATTTAATTCGTCATGTCCATTATTTAGGACATCTACTTGTTTTTTAACGCAAGAGTATAACCTAGTAGTTTTAAAGTGATGGTGGGGATGACCATAAAAACAACGAGAGCGCATGAAACATTACCCTTGGTCGACTCATCTCATGTTGGTGTGCCAGCTGCAGAATCCTTTCCATTAGAAATGTCTCACTAAGATGGCAATATCGCGAAAATGGATCTCAATGGGTGAGCGTTGGTCGCCAGTGGCTTCATGCTTCGAAAAACCGAAGAGGATGGTCGAGGGAGGTGGCTTCATTATAATGGATATACAACGAAATAACCTTTTACCAATAAAATTTAGCGGTAACATTCTTTTTAGTAGCACATGTATTTCATATTTGCTCCAAATTAATTCCTATCTAAACATTAGCTAAAATTAAGCGTGTATTAGAGGTAATTATTATCCTTCCCGCTAAACCCTCCCGCTAACCTCCAATTTTTATTAACTTTTCAATAATTTTTTATCCTTGCCGCTAAAAATCCCTCATAAGTACGCCCGATCTCTTAATCTTAACTAAATCGTGAGATTGGATCTGAGGAGTGAGGACCTCCTTCGTTCGTCCGTCCTCACGGCGTCATGACGGCTGCATCGACGACGATATGGAACGAATCCGAGTCTACCGAACGGAGAGTGTCACAAGTTATCCTTCTTCCTCCCAAATCTCCTCCGCATAGTACTAGCAATTAGCAAAGCGCAGCGGCGGCAGTGCCCCTTTCCATCATTGAGTCGCCTCGTCGGACAGGCAATCTGCTAGCCCGTGCTCCTCACTTCTAGCTCTCACCTCCGGCATGGCCGCATCACCTTCCTTCTACAGCCCCCCTCGCCGGCGACCGGCAAAGTGGCAGTGCGGCGGCGCTCAAGCCGAACTGGGAGACGGTCGACCGGCTGTCGTTGATGCCGTCCACGGCCTCGGCCACGGCGACCACAGCCATGGCGTCTGCGACCACGACCTCTCCAATCCCGCGGTTCGATTGGGACCGGCAAAATCTGAGTTGTACTGCATCCACTAAAGATGAGCGACACGATTTCAGTTATGATAGTTGGACTTAAGGAATTGGAGACTCAACCTGTGTTAGATCAACCAAAAAACATGGTTTCCTATTGTTTCAGATGCACAACCTGTTTATTCATTGTTCCTGTACTCAAACGAAAGCACTACACCAGAATTGGAATTCCCTGAATTACTTTATAGTTGTTTCTTTTCAATCTCTTTGTACAGACACCAATACAATAGTTAGGTGTTTTTTTTTGAGCTAGCTGCGTTGATTAGGTCAGTAGCACTTGGAAAATCAGTACGGTGTATACCAGCATTGAACTTTTAGGTTCAGATTTGATAGCTAGTTCAGTGTTCAGGTTTGGTTAATAGTGCTCTAGTTGGTGCTTGTATACGTTGGTCTTTGACTTGAAACCTATACTGCTTGATCCATAATTTCGAGGTAAGCCCTGAACGAATGTTGTAGATCATGTTTCAGGCTTTTCATAGAGTATTTTATTTTGTAATTTGGTTGGACAGATTGCAAGCAGCGGTTAGTTTACCGATCTGCCCAGATTGTAGTTTTCTGCATACAGTAATCTGTTTTGCAAATTTAGGCCTTTCTATTCGAATTTAATTATTGTCTAAATATGAAAAGTGTGGAGATGTTTTTCTATTGTTATCATACATCTTGTTTTCAAGATTTCGTGCAGAATATATTTTCTTATAAAAAGATTGAGTGATCTGTCCTGTGTTGGACAGAACTGCAATGATGCTTAAGATTTGAGTGATTTAACACTTTACTGTGCAATTTCTGTCAATGGTAGATTTATGAGTAATACTTAGTTGTTTATGAAATATAAATCATCTCCATGGTTGATAGGTAGGTATTCCTGTTGGTAGGTACGTATTCCTGTTGATAGGTAAGTATTCCTATAGTTTCGACAATAACTTCTGCAAAGAAGTGGATACTCACAGTTCATGTCCTTAGCACAGGTTGTTATCTCCTTTCTTAGTCTTGTGTCCTTAGGAAGATGAGTTGTGTAGCCACTAAACTTACTATAGCAGTTTATATTATAAGCATTGCTTTTAGTCTATTGTACTATAATGGTATTCTCCTTTTGTTCTGGACTACTTAGTTACTGAGACTGAGAGCATCAGTGCATAGTGCAGCCTCTAGCATTAGGGGGATAATGAATTTATATGCTTTGTAAGTGAAATTAAGACAAAATATTTATATGAGGTAATGCTGTCCTGGCTTCTAGCCAAGGTTCAAAAAGGTGTAAAATCCTTGTTTTATCTCTGCCTAGTGCCTATCTAAGCACATGTGGAGACACACTTAAGAGCATTCCTATGATGATTAGGTGATAGGCGTTTTGTTGTTGCCTATCGCCTAGGATCGTTTATGGGCACACCTATGCATGTTCTTTTTTAACCATGCTTCAGGCAATGTGTTTTACTTTTTAGATGCGGGCTTGGCTTGTCTTCGACTCTCCACGTCAAGTTCTGTACTAGGTTGTAGACAACAGTTTCCACCTGGAAGATGACAATGTTTTTTCTGTTGCATATAACAATGCAATCTTCACCATAATCATGATTCTATTGCCTGTTGTTTGTTAACTTCTTTTGCCTCACCAAGGTCATGTCCTGTACATTCAGGGAAAATAGAGTTGTAATTCTCTTTTTGCTGTAATAGTAATTCTTATTTCAATTAGGCTGCTTGAAGATGCTTATAAGAATAAATGTAACGGCATCTATGGAGATGCTTTGGTAATGGTATGTCAATTAGGCTGCTTGAAGCAACCAAGAATAAGATGATATGTCTGTTTTAGGAAGTCGGCAGTGGTGTAGTATCAAATTCAGAAAACTTACTGTAGTATAAAAAACTAGGAATAGCCCATGTTTTAAGATTTCCAGTGCTTTGCCGTGGGAACAATCTGCCGACACAAATTAGTGCTAAGCAAGTTAACCCTGGGCTTTTATCCTTATTCAACACAACCCTGTGGCCAAACAAAACTGAGAGTAAAACATCGATTAGTGAGTACTAATTACAGAACAACTATACTTAGATGATATTCATCCAAATACATAGTCTGTACATCTGCATCATGACTTGTCTGTGATTAAACATGGTTTATCTTGGACATCTAATAATTTATGCCTGCTTTAAGTATTGTGTTTTCTCTGAAATTAACTCTATTTCTGATACTACCTACATAAAGGCACAACAATGAATTCAACACAGCACATTGCTAGTGGGAGACCAATGACCATACAACGACGCCGAGTGCAAGCTTCAGAGGAAAGAGATGATTCACATTACTCCTTTCTACAAGGTACACAACATTCTTAGTACTTAATTGCTATTCTGAATGGTGCACATTGATAAAGCTAAGTCCGTTTATTGTTCTTCTTTTCAGTAAGGAAAGGATCTGTTCTCCTTACAAGGATGGAAAGTATAACAGCATACAGAAACAAACACGGATCTGGTAAAAACTTTATGAAACTGAAGCTGTCTCTACCATGTGCTATAATATAGAAAATTCTAGATTGCTTAATCTTCACAACTATTAAACCTTATACAGGAACTCAAGAAGAATCAGACACTCCAGTGTCTATAATGACATGTGTGCACTGGATGAATGGCCATCCTATGCTTGCTGGAACCGTGAACAACTACATAATGGTACCAAATTTGGTTTATATGTGTGTCCTAGTTTCTTGCAATCAAATACCGAGTAATGCAATATTTCTTGTCTGATTTGGGTTGTACAAACTGATGGATAGAAGAAGAAGGGGCGAGGTGTTCTCAAGGGTTTGAAAGCATCTAAGAAGCGTTATGCCAATGGACCGCTACTGGGGCTCTAGGTACAAGGCACAATGTAATTTCTTCAAATGCGCTCATACAAGCCGCAACAACGAACAACAAAATGTTTCAAGCAAGGGTAAGTCACAACATTGGTTTCTCTTCATGTTGACCTTTATTTGGGCCCTCATCCTCCGCATAGAAGGTTTGTTGGTTGGAAGCATAATGAAAATATGCATCGTAACCTGAACAAAAATTTGCACTTGGCTTGCTATTTTCATTTTGTTGTTGGCACTAACTCATTCATTCATATCAAAGATTCTGATACAATAAAGTTATAGTTGTTAATCTTTTTACTTGTTTTTGAGTATGTTAACCTCCAGTATTCCTATCAGCATACTAGATGTCGACCTTGACCATAGCGTGCATATAAGATATATGATTTCAACAGGAACCATACCCGGTTGAGTTATCCTGGATTGTTTACTTTAACTAGCACCTTGGCCAGTTAGACCAGTTGTAGTGGCATTTTGTAGCTTAAATTTTCTATATTTGGCTCATGTTATTTCAATATATCCTAGCAGTATTCGATCAAGGTCTAGCTAGTTGTATCGAACTAAGACTCATGGAGCTTGCTAGATCGTAAATGTGAATGACAAATTCAACAGTTACAACATCCATTTAGTAATATAAGACATATTTCGTTTTCTTTAGTCGATGTTTTCATCTTCTAAGAAACCTAACATGTTGTTCCTAGTATAGTGCACATACTCACATATGATGTCCTAGTATAACACAAAGCCGGCCAATCATATTTGTAGTTGTTGTTTACGTAAGATACGATTTGACACAGCCTTGACAAAAGTGCCATCTAACAATACAATCTTTTTTTACTCAGACACGGATAGAGTCCAACGACAGATACATGTGACTTAAACATGCATTGTGCCAACATCGTTCAATTTTCCTTTTTTAGCTTAATATATATTGTTCTACTCAGTTACCTAGTAATAAAGATGAACTAGTTTAGCTATCATTTATGCTATGTACTGTCAAAGTGTTGAACAATTGCTATTATTTAACTTCAACTATTTTTATTTCTTTATTGCAGGGTTCATAGAATTAAGTGGGATCATCAATGCGGTAGTTTTGTATGGCACATTCAGGATACGTCCAAGTTTAGTATTTGCTCTTAATTAGAATGACACTTTCGAAATGATGATCTACGTGCTAAATTATATTTTAGTTGATGGATATTGGCTATCTAAACTATGATTTTCATATATGTATTGTTTGAATTATGTATTTTTTTGGGTTGCAATATGCGACTACCACAATCTACTTAAGGTTGCAACGTGCTGGCATTACGAAAAATTTAGTATGGCATCAAATCAAATCAAAGCAACCATGCCTACCTACTTTGTTGCACTAGGCTGTTGCGATGAAACAATTTATATTGTCGCAATAACTTCTCACAACGAACAGTCCGTCCGTTGAAATAACTATTTGATGCCACCATTTCATTTTTGTTGAAAAAATACTCTTGCCACAAAATATTTGTATTGTTGTAGTAGCCTTTTGCTACAAATATTTTGTCCGTTGCGACAACTACTTGGCGCCACCAATATCGGTTTTGTTGAAATAGTCCTTTTGCCACAAAATATTTGTATTGTCGCAGTAGCCTCTCGCCACAAATTTTTTGTGTGGTGTGATAAGTATCTATCACCACCAAAATGGGTATATTGCAATAAGTTACTGCCACAAACATAGGGTTTCATGGCAAAATGATTGTACCCACGAAGGCAAGAGTTGTTGCTATAAGGTATTGCAATAATTGACTATTGCCACGAAAGGGCACACACCACGAAACAAGTGATGTTGAAATAGGCTATCGCCACAAATGCCTATCGCCACAAATGATCTTTTTGCGACGGTTTTGCCGCCTGTTGCGGGAAGCTATCCCCACAAAAGAAATTGTGGCATTAAATGCATGCTGCTACGAAAAAAATGTGGCAACTTGCGACAATGCCGTTGCAATAGAACGCTTTCTTGCCACATTTTGGTTTTCGTGGCAATAACCTATTACCATGCGTGTTATCGCAACGCTTGGCAACGAACACAAAGTCGTGGCAATAGGTACCTATTGCGACAATTTGCCACTTATTGCCACGAATGTGGTTGTTGCAATAGACCCAAATCCTTGTAGTGGTCTCCTTATCGAAAAAACCTGAGTTGGGCAGAGCTGTCATCTCTGTTCGTGCTGAATCTCAATACCTGGAATTTTCCATGGCTGCATCAGTATAAGGTTGGAGGACCAAATGGTTTTACATCAAAGACCGTAGGGTCTCTTCCTTCGACGAGTACGACCTCGCCCCTTTTGATGCCTCCCAGGAGTTGAAGAAATTGTCATCGTGGGATTCGCTTCCCACAGATGTTGAGATGGAGGAGATTGCACCACTCCTGACCCGCATCCAAACTCTGAAAGGAGGTAGAGGAGGCGCTCTATCGGGTACCCAACTCATGGCATTTTTTGTACAACATCGAGTTCAACCCCAGCAACACCGTCTTTCCAAGCTTTGGACCTTTTCTGGCTCGGGAGATTCTTCTCGAGTATGTCAAGATCTGATGGAGAAGAAAGATGTCGTCAGGCGGGTCAGAGCTCTTACCAATCTTACTAAAGATCATGAGATTGCGGAATTGGCCGCTAATCATTTTGACTCCGAGCACCCCTTGCCCGCGGTATGTTCTCTTTGTACATCAACCTCTGCCTTTTCATTTTCTTGCTACTATTAGTATGCTTATCTTGACAGTTTTGTTGACTTACTTATGTACAGACCCATCAATTCCTTGTTTCACGTCCACCTCTACCCGAGGAAGGACCTATTCGGGCGGATCTAGTTGCTGCTGCATCTGAAGCCCCCGAGGCTGAGGAGATTCAGGACGGAGATAATGCCGAAGAATCACAAGAAGAGACCAGTTCGACGACGTCGCCTCCTCCCGCGCTTTCTGAAGATCTTGGCGTGGACAAGAAGAGGAAGCGCGTCGAGGAGCTTGCTTCTTCGAGTACCTCAGCTCAGAGAATTGTGGCCGGCGAAGCCCCTGGTCTAGAAGGGGAAGTAGAACTTTTCGACCTCTTGGACTCGTAAGTATTTTGCCAACTCTATGTTTTTTTACTTGTTTTCCTCCTTTCGAGTTGTGTAAAATCTCTTTCCTTTGGCTTTATTTGCAGTGACGACGAGGACCCGAAAAGGGATGCTGCCATTGCTCCTTCTGCCGAAAATATGAATGCTGATGAATCCCCTGCGCAGGAAGTTGAGCCTGCCGTGAAGTCCCCAAAGGCTCCCAAAGCTCCTATCAAGAAACTTCCTGTGGCTCGGGGCACCAAGCGTTCGAAGCAGTCGAAGGAAACCGACATTTCCTGATAAGGGGTTGCCCGATCTTCTCAGTGAGCCGATGTAGATGGATGATAACTTGGTAGATAATCTGTGAGACGCACACGAACTCTCCGGCTGTTCCCCCGTTGCCAATGCAACAGATCTTCAACCCTATGGATATTCGAGACACCACACACCTGCGCACGTAGCCGCCGACTACGAAGCGGTTCTGCAATCTCCTAATTCCCAATGGAACAGCAGATCACACTTGAATTCTCAGTAGCAAAACTCCAGATCGAAACAAACTTGGAGTGGGGTAGATATTCCGAGCGAAACACAGAGGAATATATGATTTCAGAGGAAAGCTTATAAGCAATTTCGTTCTGATGTTTGGGGGTAATCTAAACGTAGTCTAAACGACACAAGGGGGTGCCCCAGGGGTACTTAAAGGGGTTGGGGCGACATGGGCAAAGACCTGGCCCAAAACCAGTCTGTTTAGGGCCCAAACGGACTCGGTTTGACTCAAATTGGTACATACCGACCCATACATGGGTTCGGCCTATTTTGGCACGCAGGCCAGGAGTGTGGCGCGCCTTAGACATGTAGACACTGTGTCGTAGGTAGTCCTAGTGCGCCATCGCGTGCTCTCGCTCATGCAGACTTGATCTCCGCTTGTCTCTCGATCGCCGTCCTCCCTCTCCTCCCGCTGGCGATATCTTGACAGATGACATACCTAAATACAACATAGTGCATCGCTTTAGGTAGTATATAATTCGGAGATATCAAGACATTCTTTCAATTAGGAAAGAATTCACCTTATAATAATCATCAATTAGACTCAATATTTCCTTCCAGCTCAAACAGTCAAAATCAGCATGATCCATGATTGTATCCTCATCATCCTCCCTTTCTTCAAGAAAAGCCGTCCTCGGCTTTGGGTAAGCTGAAAGTGGTAGGAACAAGAAGAACAACGTGTACGCAGAGTATATGTATACATAACATGTTGTATTATTTTTGTTCACGTGAAAAATATATCTACTATACATCAAGCAACTTAAATTGCAGGTACAAGTGAAGTGTAAAGAATCATGATCATGGTGAAAAACAAAGAGATATAGAATCTTGTTGTTCAGTATTAAATTCAGTTTTCTCAAAGAAGATCGATGATCAAATTTATGATGAACAAGGTCAAACCAATCCAAAATATGTGAAAACAAAATTGATTTATGCCATGCCTCAGCTGCGCTGCACTGATATGTAGAACAAATAGACCTATCATGATCAATACTTGCAGTGCATAAGATACAACTCAAATTGCAAATATAAGTGAAGTATATTTTAGTAGCATATAAATGCAGCATGTGTTGGGACAAAGAAAACGGATATGAGAAATCTGATTCTATTCTAGCAGAATTAGAACACTCCAACACAGGTAAAAGTAAGTTGGTTGGTTGCAGTATATCAACTAGGCCAGAATATAGTTGCATACTATCTCGAACATAATCTAGTGTCCCACAACAAAAGGACTGCGACACATTGCATATAGGACTGAGAACATCAAGTTTCAGTTCAGTAATTCTATCACAAGTTATGCAGATGTGATCGACTAGAAAATTATCATTCATGCTATATTCACCAATCAAGTAAAACATGAAGCAATAGGTATGTGTGCGAGAATTCAAATATGAAATGGCAGAAATCTTATTCAGAGCACAACGCAAAATAAGAGGTTCTTTTAGCATGATAGAATACACAATTTCATTCGATGGTATTCTAGCAAGTACTTCCTTATGTGTCAACACTACCACATGATCAAAATTCAAAATATGCAAATTATCACATGGTGCTGAAACATTAATGCACGATAAATCACTAGAAGGAACCAGCAAAGGAGTAGACTCACAAAGATTATCCATAGTTGCTGGTTGTGGCTCCAAATCAGTACCTATGTCAATGACATGCTCCTCAGAAGAAGTAGGCACCGGAACATCCTCCTCAAGTGATAATGCACAAACCGGTGATGCAGGTTGTAAAATAGGCGGCTCCCTTTCTTCAAAAGCAACCTGCATATCACAAGAAACAACACTAGGAGTAGACAGAGTTATATTAGTTGCAATATCCTCACATATCCTATCGTCGACTACTCTTGTGTTTTCATTTTCGCTCATACTCTCAAAGTGTATGCTCTCAACCTCACGTTTGGTGGAATCACACAGCTCACTTTTTATAACACTCTCACTCAATTTGGCTATGTGGCTCTCATTCTCACATGGGTTGTGAAACACACCATGGTCAAGATGGCAAATAATGGGAATGCCACCATCCATCATGACCTTGTGCTTAGGCAACAAGCAGAACTCCTTTGTCCTCTCCTTGCGAAGAAGATGATTCTTATGAAACTGTTCAGCTGTTAGACGTAGCAAAGCACGCCGCTTCTTATTCCACTTGAAAGAAACTTTTGCCACATCATGACAAGGCTGAACTTGATAGTTGTGGCACCAAGGATATCCCAATAGAATGTGACAAGAGTCAAGTGGCATAGGAGATACACCACAAGGAACAACCTCGGTATGCCCTCCGAAAGTAAGAGGAACTTCAGCTATGTGTGAAATCAGCAAGGTGCCATATGATGAATGCAATAGATACGGCACTTTACTGGCACGTGTCACGAGGTGCAACTTCTCCACGACCTCAATGCTGAGTAAATTGACAGTAGAGTTTTTATCAATGGTGATTGCAGCACATCGCTCTGATACCAAGATGATAAGGGGTTGCCCGATCTTCTCAGTGAGCCGATGTAGATGGATGATAACTTGGTAGATAATCTGTGAGACGCACACGAACTCTCCGGCTGTTCCCCCGTTGCCAATGCAACAGATCTTCAACCCTATGGATATTTGAGACACCACACACCTGCGCACGTAGCCGCCGACTACGAAGCGGTTCTGCAATCTCCTAATTCCCAATGGAACAACAGATCACACTTGAATTCTCAGTAGCAAAACTCCAGATCAAAACAAACTTGGAGTGGGGTAGATATTCCGAGCGAAACACAGAGGAATATATGATTTCAGAGGAAAGCTTACAAGCAATTTCGTTCTGATGTTTGGGGGTAATCTAAACGTAGTCTAAACGACACAAGGGGGTGCCCCAGGGGTACTTAAAGGGGTTGGGGCGACCTGGGCAAAGACCTGGCCCAAAACCAGTCTGTTTAGGGCCCAAACGGACTCAGTTTGACTCAAACTGGTACATACCGACCCATACATGGGTTCGGCCTATTTTGGCACGCATGCCAGGAGTGTGGCGCGCCTTAGACATGTAGACATTGTGTCGTAGGTAGTCCTAGTGCGCCATCGCGTGCTCTCGCTCATGCAGACTTGATCTCCGCTTGTCTCTCGATCGCCGTCCTCCCTCTCCTCCCGCTGGCGATATCTTGACAGATGACATACCTAAATACAACATAGTGCATCGCTTTAGGTAGTATATAATTCGGAGATATCAAGACATTCTTTCAATTAGGAAAGAATTCACCTTATAATAATCATCAATTAGACTCAATATTTCCTTCCAGCTCAAACAGTCAAAATCAGCATGATCCATGATTGTATCCTCATCATTTCCCTTGAACCCCATGAGTCCAGGAGCTCTCCTGATGATGTGCGTGGTGGTTTTTCTCTTCTTGCCTTTTGTTCCTTGCGTGATCCTTATGCTTACGTCCTTTTTCCTTGGTAGATATTGATGAAGAAATTTATCACTTTGGGCACTGAATGTGCCGAATATTTGAAAGCTGCTAAAACTTCCGAAGGTAGTCTTTTTCCCTTTACTTTGCTTATCTCGAGCACCTTTCTTTGCTTATTTATCATACTCATCTTTCCCTGTTTTCTACTATAGATGCCTTGGCAACAGCTAATGCTCGTATTTCGTCCCTGGAAGCTGAACTTGAGGCCTCCAGGAGAGCTTTTGACGCTGCCACTGCTGCTAAAACCAGTGCTGAGAAGTCCTCTAAGTCAGCACTGGATAAGGTGAAGAAAATGGAAAAATCCCTTGCTGATTTGAAGAGAGAGCGGATTCAGCGAGATCAAGCCGTGGCTTTACGCCTTAATAAGATGTCGGCTCTTGCTGGAGGTAAATACCGTGCCTTTTCCTCTCCTTTGCTTGGGTTGCTTATTCTTATACTCCACTGATGTGTCTTTGTTTCCTCGACTGTATAGAACATACCGGGATTCCTTTGACTTCTGTGCAACCAGATGACGACTCTCTTATGGCTGCAGTTAGTCTGCTGGAGGCGAACTGGAATTCCATCCAAGAGATCTTCGAATTAGCTAGCCGTGTGCTTACACGGATTTTCATTGGGTTGTGGCCGAAGCAAAAGGCGGGCGTTGAAAATGCTGACTTGAAGAAACTCGTCAAGGCCTTTGACACCCCTGAAGATCATATTCTTCTGCTGAAGGGTCATTCCGTGAAGCGGGGTGCAGAGGGGGCCATTAATACGTCTCTAACGTATCTATAATTTTGGATGCTCCATGCTTGTTTTTACACCATTTGCTTAGTGTTTCGTTACACTTCGTGGCACTTTTATGCATTTTCTGAAACTAACCTATTAACAAGTCGCCACAGTGCCAGTTCCCTGTTTTCTGCTATTTTTGTGTTTCAGAAAAGTTACACAGAAAATATTCTCGGAATCGGACAAAACAAAAGCCGAACGTCCAGAAATTCACCAAAGCTTCCAGAGAACCGAAGAGGAGACGGAGTGGGGCCATGAGGGCCCCACACAACAGGGCGGCGCGGCCAGACCCCTGGCCGTGCCCCCTATGTGTGAGGGTGCCTCTGCCCACTCTTGACGATGCCCCTTCGCCTATAAAGACCCCCCGACGGGAAAAACCTAAGTACCCGATCACTTTTCCAGAACACATCGCGATCCGCCGCCACTATCGACCCGAAGATCGGGAGGGTCCAGAAGCTCTTTCCGGGACCCTGTCAGAGAGGGGAATCGCCACCGGAGGTCTTCTTCATCGCCATGCTTGCCTCCGGCGCGATGAGTGAGTAGTCTACCTTGGACTATGGTTCCATAGCAGTAGCTAGATGGTTGTCTTCTCCACCATGTGCTTCATGTTTAGATCTCGTGAGCTGCCTTACATGATCGAGATCACCGTTATGTAATTCTACATGTTGTGTTTGTTGGGATCCGATGAATATTGGTGTTATGATTGAGTTGATGTACTGAATATTATCTTATGTTATCTCTATGTTGTTTATGATCTTGCATGCTCTCCGTTGTTAGTAGCTATCTTAGCCAAGTAGTTGCTAGTGACTCCAAGAGGGGGTATTTATGCTCGATAGTGGGTTCATGCCTCTATTTAATCTGGGGGAGTGACATAAACCTCTAAGGTTGTAGATGTGCTGTTGCTACTAGGGGGAAAACAACATTCATATGCTCGAGGGCATATGCTTTGTTTACATTACACACTTTGCTTAATGCAATTATCTGTTGTTCGCAAATTAATACTTGTGGAGTTCTCGGATTGATTCGCCACAAGTGGATTATTAGTCATAGATGCAGTTGGATGGCGGTCTATGTATTTTGTTGTAATGCCCAGAGTAAATCTCATAGTGATCCTCTCATCATATGCACGTTGTCTTTATTCTATCAATTGCCCAACTGTAATTTGTTTACCCAGCATATATTATTTTATCTTATGGAGAGACACCACTAGTGAACTGTGGACCCCGGTCCTATTTCCTTTATATTGCTATCACCTGTTTACTTTACTCGCATATTACTATTGATTTCCACTCGATACGCTCATACCCTTTGTTTTAAGCAAATCGGTGAGATTGACAACCTCATCGTAAGTTGGGAACAAAGTATTTGGTTGTGTTGTGTGTAGGTTCCACGTTGCTACTGGTTGAAGATGCGCTAGCAAGTTATTGTTAACGGCGCCCTTGTTAGACCATCACGCAGCTAGCGGGCATCACCTTCAGTTGTATTGACATCCTCCTCCTGGACGATTAAACCTTGGTTTCTTACTGAGGGAAAAACTTGCTGCTATATTCATCACACCTTGCTCTTGGGGTTTCCAACTGGCCGGTCATTTACTTCATTAATTACACACACCATCACCGCGCCATGAGCCATCGCTCTTGCTTATACCCATGGTGAAGAGATTGACTGGGAGAAGGTAAGCTCCTTCCGTGGTTGGACTCTATCTGAATTGCGAGGTTTCTTTGAAAGGGCAAAGAAGTACGCGCCAGGCATCATGTCGATTATTTCACCTTTGGCGGCTGCTTCGACTTCTGCGCCTGTTTCTTCGACTCCTTCATCTGGTGCGACAATGCATCCTCCAGGAGCTGCTGCTACACCTGCGTCGCCTGCCACGGAGCATGATGCTGAGGTGGTGTAGTTTTAGTCTTTCTTTGTAATCTTTGCTTCTTTTGCTATGGTGAACTTCTAATTGTACCTTGCCCGAGAACTAGTCAAGGGGCTTTTGCACTTGTTGTACATATCTTCCTGTTTATGAAGTGTTTGGCTTAAATGAAGTTTCTGACATGTATGTCTTTTTTTTTTGCTTGACTTCCAGCTTGCGCCTGCTGGTGAATCGTCGGGTCGTACCCGAGCTTTATCTCCTGTTAGCATGTTCGACTCCGGAACTTCTTTGCCTCCTCATTCTTTCTGTCGATGTGAGGAATATTCGTCGAGGATTTCGGATCTTGAGAGCCGTCTATCCTTGATAAAGCGCCAGGCGCAAATTGCTTTAGACAAAGCCGGTAAGTCCCATGATCTGATGAAACAAGTGTCCAATCTTGAAGATGAAGTTTCGAGTCTAGTAGCGAAGATCGCGCATTTTGAGGAATGCAAATCTTTTCTGATTGGTATCATTGAATCTGTTTGCGAGATGATGCTGTGTAAGTCTTCGGGGAGCCTTTTTCTCTTTTGTTATTGCTCTAGCTTGCTGCGTGCTAATTTTTACGTGCACCGTAGTACTTGCCTTGATCTTGCTGGTGAATCACGCCGGGTTTCTGAGCGGATCGTTGCTCTTCAGAAAGCTGCTCAGGGGACTGAGAGCTTATTGTCGAACCTCCGTCGCTGTCGCGCCATCGTGCTTCTTCAGGATTGCGCACATCATATTGGCGAAGCTGTTGATGGTTGTCGCATGTCCCTGACGACCATGTACTCTGTTATGTTGCCTCGTAATGCTATGCCGAGAGATTTTAGGCAACTACTCGAAACTTTCCGGACGAGCCAGCGGGTTCATCTCCTTATAAAACTGAACCTGATTGCTAGTGCTAATTTTGCTCTTGGATGGATGCGAAAGTGGCATCCGAGACTTGATTATGACCGCATGTCCCAGAGTTTGCCTTCAGAACGAGCTACGGTTGGAGTTCATATGGATGCGACGCTAGAGCCAGCGAAAAGGATCATCTCAAGGTTACTGCAAGAGGATGCAAGGTTTTTCCGCGAGTACCATTATTTGAATCCTTTTAATGTGGATGACTCAGATCCGCCTGCATTGTAACTTTAATGCATATACTTTATAGTTCGCGAGAGCGTTTTTCCCTGGGCTGATGCCCGAGGGAATTTTTTAGTACTCAAGGCATTTTGTGGGTGTTGGCGTTTGCCGCATTTAGACATGTAAACTCGAACATGACGAACTTGCCTTTATTATATTTGTAATATAAGATACATGGGGTGTCCCAAGAGATCCGGCCAGTGACCTGTGTTCTGGATCTAGAGGGCATTGCCCTGGAATAACTCGTGGCTTTTACAGCCTTATTTTCCTACTCGACTAATTTGTATGTCTTGTCTCCTATGTTGCTTGAGTCTTCTCTTCTTCTCCTGTTGTCTTCTCTTCTTCTCCTGTAGTCTTCTCTTGTTCGGGTAGCTATACCCGAGGTTTCTTTACTTCTGGTTCCTTGGGGTTTCCTTCAAGTTGCCGTGTTGCTTCTGTAGTCGTGCTTTTTGCTTTGCAGTTGGGTTCTCCGTAGCTTGCCATCATGCCGAAATTTTGGGCCATCTTATGAAACTCCTTGTCGCACAGATCTGATAACTCGAAGCTTCCCTTTACTGTAATAATTCCTTTGGGTCCTGGCATTTTTAGTACCAGGTAAGTATAGTGAGGTACTGCCATGAATCGCGAAAATGCGGGTCTCCCGAGGATCGCATGATATTGTGATGGCCAGTCCATGACTTCGAAGTCGAGTTTCTCCCTTCTGTAGTTTTATCGATTTCCGAAACAGACGTTGAGTGCTATTCGACCAAGTGGATAGTTAGCACTTCCTGGGACTATTCCATGAAAGGAGCAATCAGTTGGCTTCAGGAACTCCAATGAAATGTGCATTGCCCGTAAGGTCTTTGCGTGTATAAGATTTATCCCACTTCCTGCATCCATGAATATTCTGTCGACATCATAGGTCCCAATTTGAGCTTTGAGTACCAAGGGCACGTTTCCTGGCCGAGGTACTATTATTGGGTCATCATCTCTGCTGAATTCTATGGGTTGCTCTGACCAATGCAGATATTCCGTTGTTGCTGGAGGTGAGTTTATTGCAAGGTTGACTTGTCGAGTTATGCTTTTCTCCTCCTTGTTCGACTTGGGCACTGGCTGTATCATTGCTGTAATGTGCCCCTTAGATGGAACATATCCTTCGTCATCGTCGCGTCCCTGGTTTGTTTGGTCTTGGCCCTTGGGAGCTCCACTGTTTCCTTGTTGGGTTGTAGGTGCGTTGCTTGTGTTTCCCTCGTATCCCTGGCGTTTTGCCTCGGCTTGCTTGTTAAGTGCTGCTTCTTCTAGTTTCAAGAACGTAGTACAATCTTTCATTGCGTGTCTGGATACTCGTTTCTCATCGACGAACGCAGAGTGAATATGACATGGTCCGTTGAGCATATCTTCCGGTGATGGGTTTTACTCTCTGGATTCCCTTGGTGGAATTTTTTTGTAATCTTCTTTACCATAGCTACGGTATCTCGAACTTTTACGATCGTTGCCTTGGTAGCTATTATCTTTATATCCTGCGGCTACTTGGCTGTGGGAGCCGTAATCCATCAAAATATAGCCGCATGACACCCCCTGCTCTCAGGCCATGTGTGTTTCTGTCCATTAGATGAGGCTCTCGGATCGATCCTGGCCGTTCGTTGCAACCACTGTTTGGTTTAGAAATTCTATCTGACCTGGCACTAAGTCTAGCTACTATCACTGATTTGCGGGGCCTGCATCTTATGGGAACCACTCGTCAGCGAGAGCAAGAGCGTGGATGCGCTGTGTGTTTGCAAGTTAAAAAGGAGAGAGATGCGGTGGCTGCCCGGTAGTTTGGCTCGCTAGTCAGGGGCAAAATAGACATTTCACATCTCATTTGGTGTTGGGCGACTGTGGAGAGGACGGAGATGTACGCGCATGGCGATCAGGGCTTCGTCACCGGGTACAGGGCAAACAATGTCGCCGGCCATGGCGGTCTCCTCCTTGTCCATGGGAGAGTAAGGCCGCGTCCCCTCCTCAGCTCCTCTGCTTTTCTTCTTTTCCTTTTTTCCAAACCTGGCCCATGTCTTCTCCAAGAAACCCTAGCCACCGCCGATTTTCTCTAGATGCCAATCGATTCCGGCCGCGCCCTCTGCCACCAGCTATCAACGAGCTCTTCTTGCCCATGAGGATGGACACGGGAGGGCTGCACCTGCTCTGGGCATCATCTTTTTTTCCGGTCGTGGTTGCCTCAGCAGCTGCTGCAGCCCCTGTGTCCCCTCCTCTCCCATCTCACCCCTCACGTGGTGGAAAGGAGCAGGCGGCGACGGCTGGTAACAATAGAGTACGTGATGGAGGGGAGGATCTGGAGGAGTAGGGCAAGATCCGGCTGAGTATGGGATGAATCGATCCGCCATTCCCCAAGGTGTTCAATGCGAGAAAGTATTCTCTTGCTCCTTCATCCCCAAGCTCTTTAGATCTGTTCGTTTTTTCTCAGCCACTGCATATCGGTAGACCAATTGATATTTTTCATGGGTCTGCCTCTCCAATTGCAGCCTTTGTTCTAGAGGATGTCTTTGCATCTGGCTCTCTCGATGGTACCCCTTCTCCCTCTCTCACACTGCCCACAATATGTGCCGCTGTATTTCATGGTGAATATGTTTTTGGAAGAAATTCTGCATATAGTTCACTTAATTTCTATTTATTCTGGTCTGTTTAACGACTGGCAGAACATCTTGGCTGAAGTGGTTTTCCAAATTTCAACCCACATCTCTTCTTCTTTGTTTGCGCAGATATTTAGTGTGAGATGCATGTGCCTAATTGAGCTTGGAGCTTGTTAGATCTTGATCTGGTACATCTGGCTAATGACGTGGTTTGTGTACATAAGCATCCAGGGGTACCACATCTGGCCATATTATTCTGTTTACATACGTAGGAGACACACATATGAACTGAGAAGTTTACTGTTAATAGTATTTGCTAGACATGTATGTATGCATCTTCATTTATATATCATCTCCTATGTTTCTTCATATTGCACAAAATTCGTTGTCAAGAATTAGACCATAAATGTCCTAAATAACCATGATAACAGATAACTTGGATGAGTGCGTGTTGTGATTAAATCCTTATATTATTTTGAGAGTTAAAACATGTATGGAAGTGATAATTTCTATTTTTGTGTGCGCATTATGAAAATAATTCTTCAAAAGTCTTCTTATTCTTGCTTATGTTACTACTAATGTGGTGCCTTTTTCTGGTCTGTTCAAAATTGGGAATTCACTTTATCAGTTTATAAGTATTCCTACTAAGAGTGTCCAACAGAATGAGGACATAACCTTTAGATGACAATCAATTGTTTCTCATGAATGTTCTATATATTGCAAGAAAAACCAAATTGCATCAGGCTTTGCCTGTTTATTATAGAACAGGTTGATTGGAGGAAATAGATCCAGAGCAGCGGGCACTACGGCAGCCCGCGAGGAGCATCTAGGAGCTCATTTGCCACTGCTGCAACTCCATCCTCAGCGCTCCTCTCATCAACCCTCCGGAGCATAATAAATGTCTGGTATCTCAGTTAACCTAGATGACTGTATCCTGAGATAAAACAAGTAGCCTAAAATATTTATCTGTAGAAGCATACAATTTTATTTTGTTTTTATATAGAACTGTAAGAGAACCAATAGAATTTGATTTTTTCTTCATCTCAACATTGATATAATATGATGCTTACGAATCAATTTTTCATTCTTTTTATGAAAGAATATGTTTAACCAGCAGTAACATAACACAGAAGATTCATGTATGTTCTGTGAAGATGCCCTTTTGTTTTTTTAATCTTAATGGTTTGTTTATTTTCCTTTTGTCCAGATTAGAGAGTTTAGGTTTATATATATTCATGCGTGGTCCTAAATGGTACATACTTTATCTTGGCATTCAGTTTGTATTTGGTTCCTTACCAGGATCATTAGTACTGAATTGATTATGTACTAGCTTTACCCGTATGTTGATTCATGAGTGCTACTTTTGTCTGAATTTCTCAAAATTTTCTTTCAATTAGTCCAAACAGAACACCCTTGTCAAGTATGGTATACTACACTTCGCTGGTTTTGGTTTTTACATAGTAATAATGGATCAGAGAAATTTGGTTATTACACTTTTGGTAGATCATTAATAGTGGTGGTCTCAGTAGAATTTTTGTCCTGCTCACGTTGCCTATCCTTTTGCCTGAGGGTGAATGGGTAGCAATTTTTCCATCATTGTAGATCATTAACGATGGCATTTTTTTGGAGATCATTAAATACCTTTGTTAGATCGTTCTTTCTTCAGGGTATTTAATGTTGCCTTATATCACTATCCAATTTTAATTTTGGCCTGAAGTGTTATAGTCCACATGCATAGTGTGTTTCTTATTTGTTGATTTATGGATTTATATTTGATTAGATGCACTTGTGTATTTATTTCATTATTTGCCATACTTTTTAAATCTTGGTAGGATCAAAATTGTAATGTATGGATGAAACCACACCTCATTCAGCCGAGAAGGAACTATTGTTACTTAATTATAATTCATGACTACAGAATTGTGTAGAAGGGGAGTTTTCTTACATATGACCCCATTTATATTTAATAAAGCTGTTTGCCCCATTATTTGGCTCGAATGGGCCAGTTTTACTTATATAGAGTGATTCGCTGATTCTCGCGACCCAAGCTAGATGTGCTTAATGAAACCATAGTTTTCTGTAGCTAACTTAAGCAACAACATTTTGATATAACATTTGCCTTAGCTACAATTTTAGATCTCCATGGCTTGATCAATATAGAAGTAAATCAGCCCTATATACCACACTTACTGGTTTTGGTGTCCATTTTTGCAGCTTGCGACATGACCCTGAGAGGTGGGCAAGAAATATGAATATTCCTCACATAGTTATATCTCACTGATAAGTGATAAGCAAGCTCAATGGATTCCGGTGAGACTGAGATGTGAGACCTGGATAGATGAATATTTCTTGCGTAGCTATTTCTCACCAATAAGCAAGCTCAGTGGATTCTATGAGGCTGAACCTGGATATATAAATATTCCTCTTTTAAGTCCACTCCACTTGACCGGTGGTACAAGTTTCCTGTAAGTAAGTCACATATATCTTAGTTTAATTATATTTATGATTATTTGTCTCATTCGTGTTGTTGTGCATTTGTGTTCCCGTTATTACCATATGGCTCTTGACTCAACTCTGTTGCACTGGTATACTAGAACTAGGCTACTTTTCAAAGCTAACTAATTTGTGCTAGACTCTCAATATAGTTATCTAGATTTAAAACCACTTGTTTCTGCAAATAGGTTTTCAAATCTAGAAAAGAGCATGCTTGATTTCATTTTTTGATTCGAGCAGGCTAGATTACTGCTCGAATGGCACAATACAGCAAATTTGTATGGGGCATGTGGAGTAAAGGCAGTTCGTACTGAAGCTGGTATGCGGAAGCAATGCACCAACAAGTCCTGCAAGAAAAGGCTATACCCTGAGTTGACCTGGTATGGTTCATGCTCTATTACTGCCTGACCTCTTCTAATGTTGCATCAGCCAATTGCTTGTGCTGATTCGCTTGTATTGTTTACTTAACCCCTTTGGTGTATTGCAGGTTGTGACTATGTTGGTCATTGATAAATAAAGCGACCGTGCTCTCTTAAGCCGTCGGTCAAGATTTGTACCCCAAATGTGAAGTTCTCTTGTTGATTTTATAGAGGTACAAATTGCATATTCTCTTATCTTGTTCACCACTATTCATATATGTTGGTGCATACTGTTATGTGCTTAGTTGCATCCTTCGTTCTCTTAAATTCTATGAAGCTGGTTTTGGGTCAAACGAGAAGGGACTTGGCTAAAAATAACTTAGGTGTAGTAACAGTTGGACTAAAAATTGTTGTCAGCCTGTCACTCCCGGTTTGTAATGGTGTGCTAAATAAGTGGTTCAGTTAACTAAGAGCTTTGTTATACAATAGGTTCTCGGATCTTGCGTAGATATTCTAACAAGTTACCATTGCCACGTAGTCACGTTTAGAGTTTAATTTGAATTGGAAACATGGAAGTGAATCTCAATTAGAGGGAGAAGAATATACCCCATCAATACACTATATTCTCAGTTTGTATCGGGCCAAGTATGATGGTTTGAGGTATGGACTATTTGGCATCCATTAATAGCTATTAGTAGACAATAAAGAACTTTGAGATAATGTGGTCTTAATAAAAAAGCAATACTTTAAGTTGATCATCTGAAACTGGGTTGCATAAGATGTCTTTGAAGTTAGTAAGCTGCTAATTGCACTGTTGCTATAACCATTAAGTTTCACAAGTAGAATAAACTAATTAAGAGATTGGGAAAGTTTTAAAATAAATCCAGTTGTTAAATTTATTCCTAAGCTTATTCTTGCTATAACTTACGGATCATCTAAACCCGGGCTGCATAAGCTGGCTTTACGTTTAGTAAGCTTATAATGGCATCAGTGTTGTGACTATTGGAGTTTGATATGATTTTCATAAGTAGAATGAATGAGCAAACACAAGGTTCTTGCTAGGTGCCAAGATGGGACATACAAGCACACGGTGGATCTCCGAAAGGAAAATTTTGGTTTGAGAGCAAACTCTGAGTTCACAAATAGCTTTATACAAATACAATCAGTACTCGAGAGTTCTGTTGAGTATAAAAACAAACAAGTGAATGGCTAAGGATTTCAGAAACTATAGTAGTTGATTCAGATTTAACAGCAAAAATGCTCTGGCTAAATTATGCCCGAAATAACATCATTCTACACATTTTAGACAATAGTCAAAGCCTCCCAAGATATTCCTCTAGCTACTAGTTTTTGTAGCATAACTGAAGTTATAGTGCAAACATAATAGTGAGTAGTGACATCAGTTTATAAATGTAGAGGCAAGCAATATATAAGCATCGTCACAAAAATATTTTTATGATTCTCGGTGAAATTTGGTATTGTTGCATCTTCTGTACGCCTTCTCTCTGGAGTTATGCCAGACCTTCTCTTCACCCTAAATACCTCACGATCAAAATCATCAGTATCTTCTGCAGCTAATTTCTCATAAAGTTAAATTATGCCATAACATGTTATAATGGTATGGTGTTTTGCTTCTTTAAAAGTTCTTATGGTCAATAGTACCCTCATGTTTATGTGAAATATCCTCATGTTTCTGTTAAATCTGTTTGTATTTCTAATTTTTACTGTCTATATTTATGTCGTGTTTTCATGAGTGGGCTGAGAATTGGCAGTTATCTTAATGCCAACATCATCATTTTTATATATCTTCTCCCTTTGTCCTCTCATAATATGATATGTATGGTTACTCTATTTAAAACTGCATCTTTTCTAGAAAGTTTTGAGCTTACAGCAGAAGTAATGTTCTGCATGATGCGGTCACATGTATGATTAGTCTAATATGGAAATAAAGTTCTTCGTTAAAAAAACATGCTTTGATTCACAAATCATACGTCTTGATAAGTGCACTGGCATGATAGTGAGAGAGGCCATTTTAGGTGTTGAAAAGAAAAACAAACCACCGGTGAATTTCCATAGTATATTATTGACTTCACAAATCATGACTTATATTATCTACACCACAACTATAATCATGGTGGTGATAAATGTTTTACAGAAATATGCAGTTCACTCACTGTATTTCTAGAAATGTGTATTGTTAACTCTAGGGCACCATGTCACTGATATACTTGTGCTAATTATCAACCTTGTCTTCGCAGATTTTATCAGTTTCCTTCAGGTGATTCACTGAGTCAGAGACTACTCTTGCGTTTGTTTTTTGTATTGTCATGTCCTTCGTTGAGAGTAACCTATTTTTTTGGCCTTTCATTGCTTTATCATTGGGGAACCAGATTCTTACTTACTATTAACAAGAAGTGAGAAGTGCCATTAATAGTCTTTTTTAATTCTGCACTGCTTTCAACGAGAAGCAAGAATGTGACTATGTCAATGGTGTGATTAAGAAATTCTGTGAATTTATCGTTTGTCTTTATGTGGCTAATTGTTTGCTCCCTGGTGTGTTCTTTTAGTTTAACTATGTACTGATGTGTAAAAGTATATTGGCGAGGTGATGATAAGTACCAAGATTTTATATGATGCAAGTGAAACCCCTATCACCCGTGAATGATGTTGTTCCTATGTGCATATTACAAGAGCATGGATATAGCATGTAAATTTTACTTGCCAACCTAATGGATTAGGTAATTTATACTTTCTTGCCCGCCGTAGGCGGGCAAGCGCGCGGCAAGCCGCGCCTTTCTACCTAGTTGTCGTAATTGCGGGATCTTCTTATTTGACCTCCATATCTGTTTCCTCTATCATCTTCTGGCGATCGCGTGCGTTTATTGTTGCACGCATCTTCTCCATCTGCGAATCTGTTTGCCACATCCATTAGATCTGATACTATTTTTGGCTTGATTCTGCCCATCTCTTCGACTAGGTCTCCTCGTCGTAACCCGATTATGAATGCATCTATTGCTCTTTCATCTGAGACTTCAACTGCAGAATTTTTGATTATACTCCACCTTTGGATATATTCTCTTAATGTCTCCCCGCGTTGCTGTACGCAGGCTTTAAATTTTTCTATGGATGCTGGCCACTTGTATGTCGACTTGAAGTTACTTGTAAATTGTTTTGTGAGCTCCTCCCAGCTTCCAATTGTTTCCTTTCCTAGTTTGCTTAACCATGACCTTGCTGCACCGGTGAGGTGTAATTGCAAACTCTGCATTGCTGTTTCCCTGGTTCCTCCTAATAGTTTTACTGCTTGTAGATAATCTGAAAGCCATGACTGTGGCTCCTGAGATCTGTCATACTTTTGTTGGTCATGAGGTAATTTGAAGCCTTTGGGTACTGGCGTGATGCGAACCCTACGGGTAAAGCATGGCGCCCCCATCTCCTTTTCATCATCTTCGTAGTCATACGTTCTGTTGGGAGTTGCACATCGTCGGGTTCCTTTGTTTTTTGGACTGTTGTATCGTCCTGGTGACGGCGTCCTAGATCGGCGACTTCCAATTCTATGCCGAGGACTGTTGTGACGACGTGGTGATCTTGGTTTATGGGTTCCTTTGTTGCGATATGCCTCCTCCTCTTCTGCTGATAATTTGTTGCCTACCATCTTCAATCCATTTAGCGCTGCTCAGTGCATATGTTCCCTCGGGTCTCCTGGATTTGGTCGTGTTGTATGCAGGTATGCTTGAGCTGCCACCAATGCTGCTTCAGGAGTTTTTGGTATAATATTTCCTTGCTCGTCGACCGATAGGAAGGACGAGTCGAGGTTTTTCAAGATACTTTGCCTTTCTGAGTACTCGAGATTCTCATATTGTGATCCATGTCGATGATGCCTTCTGTTTGTATATGACGTGTCACTACTTTCTCTGCGAGCAGCGTCGCTTGTTGCAATGGCCGAGTCCTTTCTTTTCTGTATTTCAATCCTCTCCTTTGCTAATTTCTTCGCCTGCTGCATTAGGGCGTAATGGTATCCCAAAAGCATGTTTTGGTTGGAATTTGTTGGTATTGGCGTGCCGTGCTCCACGGCTGTTCTGATTGCTCTCCACTCATCGGCTGATAGTCGAACTTTTACCCTTGTTGCGAGGGAGTTAGCGGTTTCTCCTTCTGCTAAGTGATTTGCCCCTCTATTTATGTTTGCTGGATTAAGCACTGGGTTATTTTTGTCGTCGAGTTCTTCTGAATTATCTCCTGTGATGGCGAGTATCTGATATCGATTGTCGAGTTTGCTGTTGTGACTTGAGAAGATCGACTTGTCCTCTTTAGAAAGTTCTAATCCTGTCTTCCAGGTGTCTGTTGATTGATCTGAGGTGTCATCGTGACAGATCATGAGATCTTCGAGTTGCACTTCTAAGCCAAAATTCTCCATGGTTTCGTCGCCTCCTGCAATTTTTCCTTCTTCTGCTTCTGTCAAGCTGACCGGCGAGTTTACCTCGCTGGAAGAGCCTTCTGATGATTCCGACATTGCTACTGTCTCGGGCTCACTTGCCGACGAATCCGGTTTCATCGGATCTGAAAGGCGAATCGAACCTAGTGATCCGACGCGAAAGTTTAGACTTCCGATCGTCAAATCCATATCTTGATCCATACTCTCGAATACTTGCGCGAAACTCGACTGGTGAGGTTAAAAATCGACGGTTCCGAAGGGTATCTGAATTTCGTCGACTTGCGGATCGTTGTTGGCCGAAAGTGAAAAAGCCGTCGAATTCATGATTCCAACGCCCAGTTCCCCACAGGTCGGCGCCAATTGACGAGGGTTAAACTCGACAAATGTCCTAGATGAAGGACTTAGGATCGGGGAGATAGGGCGTCGGATGAACTCGAAGGTGAAATCAGTCAAACAAGGTGGCTATGAAAGTAAACGTGGGTGTAGTACCTGGCTTGCTTTCAATCTGTCCCACACCGTCCCCTCCTGGCCCCTATATATAGGTGGCCAGGTCTCAAGGATCGGGTGGGATCCGATACAGATTACAATATCGACATACGACATGAACTCGTATTTCGACTAGTATTACAATTGGGTCTAGCTCAACGGGCCTCAGGGGTACTCAACTGACGGGCTCTATTATCTATACCCTTGTCACTTGGATAGCAAAAGTTTACCATAAGATCACCAAACGTTATCATGTGATTGGTTAACAATAAAGGTGACTGGGGAGTACATTGGAAACTATGATATAATTCTAGTTATCTAAGAATGAAATTTTCTCTTCCAATGATCTAGAGATACTCTCTAGGCCCACTCATGTGTTATGATGTTCGTCATGATCTGACCGGAAAATGTGACTAAGTTGTTAGTCATAAGAACATTGATAACACGACATGAGGTAAAGGGTACATGTCGGGTAACGAGGATAGAATAAAAATATTACCTTAGGTTATGTAAAGTATCGCCCATAGGCCCCGCCCCACACAAGGCGCCCACGGGCCCCGCCCTTGCTCCTTCGCCGTCGTCTGCTCCTTCGCCGTCACTACAAGGTGAGGCCATGCACCCCTGCTTGTTCGCCATACCACAAGGTGAGGCTGTTGGCTGCTCCTTCGTCGTCACCACAACGCTAGGCCGCCTGCTTGCCACATGCCATGCGCGATGGGCTTCACCGTGGTTTTCCATGCCATGTTTCTCTCTGTTGAAGGTTTATTTTCTCGGTAGCATTGCGCTCATCACCTTGGATGTCTTTTGTTGTGTTGTGAAAGTGCGAAATCTCTTGTGGTTGCATCTCTAGTTGGTTTGTTTGCCATCACGGTGGCCCCATCTGATACCACGCGAGCATTTTACGAGCATCAAGCCATCAAGTTGAGCGCTGGCCAGGGGCTTCGGAGTTCTTCTTCACATGTCTCGGTTCTATCTACAATATGCTCCCAATGTATGTGCATTTGATCATTAAATGTTGTACTGCTATGTTTTCATCGATTTAGATCAAGAATTAGATTCCTTCCTATAGAACCCTAGAATCATGTCTTATCTTAAATCCAAGTGTTTTGTTTAAACAACGGTTCATTTAACCCCAAACCAAACCCATTACACTAGTGGACCACTATTAAATCTTCATCTTAAAAAATAAACACTTTTTGTAATAGATATACATATTGTCCACTAATCCAAATAAACAATCATGAAAAGTAGTCATGACATAATAGCGTGAACCATCAAAATGATGGTACATTCAGAAGGTAAGTTGTTCAAGGTCAAGAGTGCAGGTTTCTACGGCCGCGCGCATCATGGTCATGCATTGGTTATCGTCCCCGTATCCTGAAGAAATCTGAATTTCCCGTCGACATTTGTCAGAGCTAGGTATGAACACGCTTTGAGTTGAACAAGGCAAAAACCAGTCTCCTTGAAACCCTCACAACAGCTGAGAAAATAGCAAAGAAACTCAAAACATCAAATAAGGCCATCGTGGTGATTCTTAGGAAAGAGACCTCTTGTCAGTGGCTGTCATACATGTATATAGACATCTTTTAATATGTATGTTAGAATTAAAAGGAGTAAACCTATATACTAAAAAGCATCTAGATACATGTGTGACACTGATAGGCTAAAACATCTTATATTTTAAAACGGAGGGAGTACCCGTGTTCGCATCCCAGTTCATACTGAGAGGCGCAAATGAAATCCCCCCAACAAAATTGTATGTTTGCCTATACCAGTATTAAGCCAACTGATCCCTCCCATATCGCAGCTAGCACACCTAATTAGGCTAAAAAGAAGAGTTGTAAAAACAAGAGATGAATGCATCTTGATTTTTTTTAGATAAAGAGCGCTTTATTACTTAATAGTATTAAACTTACACCCGGCCTCTGCATAACAAGATGCACACAACCCACAACCAAGTCTGAACAAGATGCAAAAAAGGCTAAATTACATATCATGGTGAGCAATTGTAATTTCGCCTAACTAGAAGCACCAATCTGTAAGCTATGCGACCATCCATGTTGGGAAAAAGTATCCCTCGCCGTAGCTTCCAGTCGTACACAGACCTCCGTATAAAGGTCGCGATCCTCCAGACGCTGCAGAGACGACCACAAACGGAGTGTACCAATGGCCCTGTAGATAACCTGCAAGATAGAACAGTTTTTGTCATTAAACACTCTATCATTTCTACATAGCCATAGCGACCAAATAAAGGCTATCGCTTCCATCCTAATATGCTTTTTAAACCTTTTGTTAATTCCATTTAGCCAATTCCCAAATATATTGGTAATACTGCATGGTGGAAACAAGGTTGAAGCTACTTGGATGACTGACCATATAGATCTGGCGAAATGACATTGGAAGAACAAATATTTAATTGTCTCGTCCTGATGACAAAAAACACATCTCTTACTTCCATGCCAATTCCGTCTTGCAAGATTATCTTTCGTTAAAATAACTCCTTTACGTAGGTACCACCCAAATACCTTTATTCATAATGGAATCTTCAACTTTCAGAGCTTATCATTACTAATTTTATCGATTGGCACATCGGGAAGAATAAGAGTATTGTACATAGAAGCTACTGAAAATTTGCCATTTTCAGGTAGGTTCCAACGAAATTCATCATGACCGTTTTATAATTGGATGTTTGCCAAACGCTGAAGTAAGGCATTCCAAGCTACAAGTGTTTGCCCAGACAAATCCCTCCTAAACGCCACAGATGGAGGAGATTTCTCCAAAACTTTGGCGATAGTATCGCCTTTGTGACGCACAATGCTATATAATGCTGGATATTGTTCGTGAAGAGTGGCATTGCCAAGCCATATATCTTCTCAGAACCGTATCTCCGAACTATCCTTAATGGAAAAAGAACCCAGACCAAAGAAAATTTTCTTCGTTGCCATGAGTCTAGCCCAAAAATGCGAATCACCCGGTTTCCAAAGAACCTAAGACAATGCTTTTTGGCCAATATATTTCTTTTTAAGAATGGTTTGCCAAGTCCTCTTGACGAGGGTTAAACTCGACAAATGTCCTAGATGAAGGACTTAGGATCGGGGAGATAGGGCGTCGGATGAACTCGAAGGTGAAATCAGTCAAACAAGGTGGCAATGAAAGTAAACATGGGCGTAGAACCTGGCTTGCTTTCAATCTGTCCCACACCGCCCCCTCCTGGCCCCTATATATAGGTGGCCAGGTCTCAAGGATCGGGTGGGATCCGATACAGATTACAATATCGACATACGACATGAACTCGTATTTCGACTAGTATTACAATTGGGCCTAGCTTAACGGGCCTCAGGGGTACTCAACTAACGGGCTCTATTATCTATACCCTTGTCAGTAGCCCCTGAGATTCTACCAGAATTATAGATTTAGGTTGAATCTCTAATCTTTAAATCTTCGACTTGATCATTTCTTCGACTTCTTCATATCTTCAAATCTTCGACTTGGTCTGTCAACTTATTCTCATTATAATACCTCGCAAGGGGTGTTGATGAACAAGACTGACAACTCTGACGGATCAAGAGGCCAGTTACCTGCCGGAACAGATACTTGTCACCTACTTCAAATTCAATCCCCTTGGACATGAATTCGGGAAACCGGTCAAACCCATTCTTTTGCCGCATTTAGGACTTACAAAAAATGAATCCTAGTGGTTCTCAGGGTACCCAGTGCGTCCACCAGGATTTTTCTTCACGTCGTAGACACGGATACATACCAGCAGAGTGCATCCATGTGCGTATACCGGGCCACACAGGACGGATCCTGGGGTCTTACCTTCGTGATATATTTCAATCGCGGCATTCGAATTTTGTCGCGATGACACAACTCGAGAATCATATATCACAGCCTTGTTTGACTGAATCAATATACGCAATTTTTCGAGTTATCCTTTTTAACTTTTATGAATACCTCCCGATGGGAGTAATCAAATGTTTATTTTTGTTGGCAATGTAGCCAAAGTTCCTTGCTCTTATCTTTTGTTGACTTCTTTCTATTGGGTGTGCGACAGCGCTCCCGATGGGAGTAGCCCCCGAGGCTATAACCGAAATTTTTGGGTATAGGCTCAAGAGAATAGATAAATTTTTCTCCATACACTTCTTCTCGTATCATTTGTCGATTTTGCTCACTTTTGAATGGATTTTCCTCCTGTGTTCGTTGCAAGCCCCCGAGTCGAAGACAAGGTAAACCTGTGAGTCTTGACAGAATTTTGCTTATCCTCTGATCCCTTCTCGCTTCTTCTCTTTTTTTTATACGTATCGGTTTTCTTGATACGCTAACTCCTCTGTGCTATTTGCACTGTAAAAAATCCGGAAGTTTACTTTGGGCCTTGCCACTCCAAGGGCCCATTAGCACGTGCTTATAAATAAAGCATACTTTGACCAGGGTGAAAACCCTAACTCCTCCATCTTTCTTCGCCGCATCGTCTTCTCACCCCATCTAGGGTATTTTATCTCTAACGCTTATCTCCCATGGCCGATCCAAGTGAATCTCGCTTGAACATCGACGCCCCGGTGGAGAAACGGGGTCGTGGCCGCCCACGCGGTAGTAAGAATAAGACTGCCGCCGCAGCCACGGTAGCCTAGTCTTCTACTCTGGTGAAGAGACGCCCCAGTTGTATAGTAAAATATTGTACACATATTGTCGACTTGGCCCAAGGAACCCGACCTATGGCCTCATGTTCTGGGTTCAGAGGGTCATAACTCGAAGGAACTCTTTATCGCCTATGCATAGAATCGCCGTAGTTGCTTTGCATTCCACTGGGTACTCTCGTCTTTCCCCATTTTCTTGTCTCATAGTCGATAAGCTCCTCCTGGTATCACTTCTGTGACTATGTAAGGTCCCACTGCTACTGGTTGATGGCGCCAGAAAATTAGCTTGATGGTGCCAAGTTGACGTGGGAGCAGACTGTCCTTGTGCGTGGTGGATAACCAGCCCGTTGGGAACCCCAAGAGGAAGGTATGATGAGTATAGCAGCTAGTCTTCCCTTAGTTAAGAAACCAAGGTTTAATATCGATCAGGAGAGGAGGGACAAACGACTGAAGGTGATGCGGAACTTGCACACACACAACCAAGTACTTTGTTCCCAACTTGCGATGAGGTTGTCAATCTCACTGGTTTGCTTGAAACAAAGATTATGAGCGTATCGAGTGGAAAACAATATAGTATGCGAGTAAAGTAAACAGTACGAGTAAAGTAAACAGATGATAGCAATATGATGGAAATAGGACCGGGATCCACAGTTCACTAGTGGTGTCTCTCCATAAGATAAATAACACATGCTGGGTAAACAAATTACAGTTGGGCAATTGATAGAATAAAGATAAACGTGATATGTCAAGAAGATCACTATGATATTTACTCTGGGCATTACAACAAAATACATAGACCGCCATCCAACTGCATCTATGACTAATAATCCACTCCCGGGGATATCAATCTGAACACCCCAGTAGTATTAAGTTGCGAACAACAGATAATTGCATTAAGCAAAGTGTGTAATGTAAACAAAGCATATGCCCTTGAGCATATGAATGTTGTTTTCTCCCTAGTAGCAACAGCACATCTACCACCTTAGAGGTTTCTGTCACACCCCCAGGTGAAATAGAGGCATGAACCCACTATCGAGCATAAATACCCCCTCTTGGAGTCACTAGCAACTACTCGGCCAAGATAGCTACTAACAACGGAGAGCATGCAAGATCATAAACAACATAGAGATAACAAAAGATAATATTCAGTACAACAACTTAATCATAAACACCAATATTCATCGGATCCCAACAAACCAAACATGTAGAATTACATAACGGTGATCTCAATCATGTAGGGCAGCTCATGAGATCTAAACATGAAGCACATGGTGGAGAAGACAACCATCTAGCTACTGCTATGGACCCATAGTCCAAGGTAGACTACTCACTCATCGCTCTGGAGGCAAGCATGGCGATGAAGAAGACCTCCGGTGGTGATTCCCCTCTCCGGCAGGGTGTCGGGAAGAGCTTCTGGACCCTCCCGATCTTCGGGTCGATGGCGGCGGCGGATCGCGATGTGTTCTGGAAAACGGATCGGGTACTTAGGTTTTTTCCGTCGGGGGGTCTTTATAGGCGAAGGGGCGATGTCAGAGGAGGAGCCAGGCGCCCTCACGCGGGGCCCGCGCGGCCAGGGGGCTGGCCGCGCCACCCCTACGTGTGGGGCCCTGGTGGCCCCCCTCATACTCTCCTTCGGATCTCTGGAAGCTTCCGGGTAAAATAAGACTTCAGGAACTTGTTTCGTCCAATTCCGAGAATATTTCCTGTGTATCACTTCTGAAACACAAAAACAGCAGAAAACGGAAACTGGCACTGTGGCAACTCGTTAATAGGTTAGTTCCGGAAAATGCATAAAAGTGCCACTAAGTGTAACGAAACAATAGGCAAATGGTGTAAAAACAAGCATGGAGCATCAAAAATTATAGATACGTTGGAGACGTATCAAGCATCCCCAAGCTTAACTCCTGCTCGTCCTCGAGTAGGTAAGTGATAACAAAGAATAATTTTTGAGGTGACATGCACCTACACAATCTTGATCATATATGTAAGCATTTGTGAGCTGGGATCATAAGAACTTAAAACATGGGCATGAAGATATAATCTTGACAATAAGAACTTAGCAACCATGTTGTAAACATGAAATGAACACAAACAAAAGATCATGAAAATGAAACAATGAAAGTCAAATGTGTGTTCAAATCATAAGGAAAAACATATAAATGGTTTTCAGCTTGTCTTTCAAAGAGAGCAAAACATAAATGCATAGGACACCTTCAAGTTTAAGAGGGCGACTAGATACAAATAATTTAAGAACAAGTGAAACCAACAATATGAATCAATCAATGAACTTTGGGACAATGCATATCACACTAAGAATGACAACTATGCTCTCTTAATGGTGCATTAAGATAGAAGGTGGTGACTCAACATAAAAGTAGAAGAAAGGCCCTTCGCAGAGGGAAGCAGTGATTGCAAGTTTTATAACCTTCAAAAATTATGGTACTTACCGACTTTGAGCTCTCATTGCCCCCATCATAAGCATCTTGAATGGTTAAAGTTAATGCGAGAACAATTATGATGCATATGCTTAACAAATCATAAGTTGAAAACCTCGTGCCCCGTGAATACGAGTACCCAAACCTCATGCTACTTTACTTAGAGTCCCAAGCAAGGCTCTTGTCATTGTAAGTATATACATATCATTGAGAACCGCCAATGGGGTACCTCCGTGCCCGATGACATGGAACAAGCCTACACCAAAATGACAGGACAAGCAGACAATGAACACCTCGACATCTCTTTTATTTGCCTTTTGTTTAGCTTTTTATTGTGAGATGCGTCGTCGAATGTTCACCATGGGTATGCTGCAAATTTCCACCATGAATTATGCATGGCTTAGATTGGCGGCCCGGCGTTTCCCTAACACATATACAAACTCCATGACCCCCACAAGATTCCCAATTCATTTCACACCGCGGGCATCCATAAACAAAAGATCACGATATCAACTGAAATAAGAAGTGCAATGTTGAAAGCTTGCCCCATGACAGTATGGATGGGCTAGAATCCAACTTACAACTTGCAAGCATAACAACTCAACATAAGAGACCACAATGTCAAATTTTTAAGAACAGGAAAAAGTAAAGTGTGCCTTCCGGTTCGTGAGAGCTTTACTGACCGAATTTCGCATAACACTGGTAAGAGTTTAATTTGAAGAGAAAATAAAAGCAAGTCAAATTTACTTGGCATAGCAAATTGCTAGTAGGTATGTATGGTGGACACTTTGGAAAACTTTGGCTTTTAGGAGTTTGATGCACGAGTAGAGCTCATACTCAGTACAAGGCGAGGGCTAGCAAAAGACTGGGAGCGACCAACTAAGAGAGCAATAATGGCCATAATCATGCAAAGCGACAAAGCGACATTAAAAGAAGCATAAGATGGCATCAAAAGTCAAAAACTAAATCATCATGAAGGCTATTGGCGACTTTGTAAGAGTCTAACATGTGTGAGCATGCGCCAAGTCAACCCAAATAAAGCATCAAGGAGAAAACCAAAATAATGCTTCCATACAATAAAAACAACGCATGATTTTTTCAACGGCTCATAAAGCAATCTCAGTTATTTGAGACAAGTCATGCTACAGCAAAACCACTAAGCATACTATCAAAAAGACATCAAGCATGACATGAAAAAGCCTAAGCCGCAGTCTACACAAGCTCCTTCTTGTACCACTATTTTGCACAAAGCTTTTTCTCTTTTCCAACACCATTTGAAATTTTTAAAGACACCTCTTTTGATGAAAACCAATAAAGATCAGAGGCAAAAATACACCTTGATGAAAAGATATGACAAGGTCTGAACGCAAATCAAGGCGAAAACGATAACCAAAAGCAGTAGCAGAAAAAGAAGAACACTCGATTTTTAATAAGAGTGAAAACTAGAGCGTTCTTTGCAAATGAAAACGAGTACATCTCCTCCAAAGGAAATTTGTTGGGGTCCAACCATTTATTGCAGCAAACAAACAAACTAAACTAACTAAGAAAACTAAAACAACTGACGCTCCAAGAAAAACACATAATGCATGAAGCAATAAAAATATAGTGTTTTGAAAGGTGACCTGATTTTTGCCGATAAAGAAGGGGTGCCTCGGGGGCATCCCCAAGCTTTGACGCTTGTACTTCTTGGATATTTCTTGGGGTGATGCATGGGCATCCCCAAGCTTGAGCTTTTATCCATTCTTCAACTCATCTCATCATTCTCCAATCCCTACACTTGAAAACTTCCTTCATACAAAACTAAACACAATTCTATTAGCAACATTAGTGTAAGCATAACATATATTCAACCTCTTTTTTGCTTCAGGTTTCAACTCAAAACCACCACATATATAGCAAATACTACTGTAACAACCTCCCCAAAAGTTCCATGATCAAAAGAACTCAAAAGAAAGCGATAAAGTGGCAAACCCAAATATTGGCAGAAATCTGTCAAAACTGAACAGCTGACAAAGGTTGAATTTTTGAGGGATTTTCTGTTGCTCAAATCAAAAAGTGTTCAACTAAGAAAAGTTTGGATATAACCTGGGGCATATGCACAAGAAATCGCAGGTCCAAAAGATAAACAGAGAATTTTCACGAATTTTTACGGTGCACCACTGAAAACAGTTTCAGGACAGCAACATCCCCAAATCTTGACCTCACTCAAATTAGAGGCTTCTCTTGGCACAAAAACGAAATAAACAAGATAAGGAGCGGTCATTACAGTAGTAATGACTTCCAAGACTCAAATAAAAGAAAAAGTACTGAAAAGAAACATTGGGTTATCTCCCAAGAGTGCTTTTCTTTAACGCCTTTGAGCTAGGCGCAGAAAATTGCGAATCAAGTAATATCAGAAGAAGCATTGAGATCAACAGCAGAGGTCTTGTCAATAAGGCATTGTATTTCATCCACATAAGTTTTTGAAGACCCTTTGTGATCATGCTTTGGTATACTATTTTCATTAAAAAGATTTTCAGGACAGATCCAGGCAAAATTATTTTCAAAAGCTTCACACAATCCCAAGAGCTTGCAAGGTATAGGTATCTCGGCCCCGTCATCATTTGTACCAAAAACCATTATAGGTGAACAGAGTTTATTAAAACGTTTAAGAACTTTCCTAGCTTCAATAACGACATCCTTAAATTCTAGGCGCAAAGTTTCCAAGATAAAAGCTTTCTTTTTGGGATCCTCAATTTCATGAAGCTTAAGGAACATGTATTGCATAAAAGGATTAAGACTAGCAAACCTAGTTTCCAACATGTCAATTAAATAAACAGAAGCAACTTCAATACTAGGAGCAAGCTCAACCCAAGACTTTTCCTCAACTTCCTCATGCAAACTAATGTGATTAAAGAACTCCTCAATGTTACTTTTACCAATAATCGAACCACTACCTACTGAGAGGTCCTCCAGAACGAACTTAGGGATCAACATGATAAACTAAAGTAAAGAAATAACAACTACCAAGGATTCTAATTTTTTTTTGGGTTTTTGATATAAAACGATGCAAGTAAAATAAATAAAGTAAAGCAAAACAATAAAACAAAGTAAAGGATGTATGTGCGAAAAACTCCCCTCGCAGAAGTCTTCTCTTCCTCCCCAGCAACGGCGCCAGAAAATTGGCTGCTACTGGTTGATGGCGCCAGAAAATTAGCTTGATGGTGCCAAGTTGACGTGAGAGCAGACTGTCCTTGTGCATGGTGGATAACCAGCCCATTGGGAACCCCAAGAGGAAGGTATGATGAGTATAGCAGCTAGTCTTCCCTCAGTTAAGAAACCAAGGTTTAATATCGATCAGGAGAGGAGGGACAAACGACTGAAGGTGATGCGGAACCTGCACACACACAACCAAGTACTTTGTTCCCAACTTGCGATGAGGTTGTCAATCTCACCGGTTTGCTTGAAACAAAGATTATGAGCGTATCGAGTGGAAAACAATATAGTATGCGAGTAAAGTAAACAGTACGAGTAAAGTAAACAGATGATAGCAATATGATGGAAATAGGACCGGGATCCACAGTTCACTAATGGTGTCTCTCCATAAGATAAATAACACATGCTGGGTAAACAAATTACAGTTGGGCAATTGATAGAATAAAGATAAACGTGATATGTCAAGAAGATCACTATGAGATTTACTCTGGGCATTACAACAAAATACATAGACCGCCATCCAACTGCATCTATGACTAATAATCCACTCCCGGGGATATCAATCTGAACACCCCAGTAGTATTAAGTTGCGAACAACAGATAATTGCATTAAGCAAAGTGTGTAATGTAAACAAAGCATATGCCCTTGAGCATATGAATGTTGTTTTCTCCCTATTAGCAACAGCACATCTACCACCTTAGAGGTTTCTGTCACTCCCCCAGGTGAAATAGAGGCATGAACCCACTATCGAGCATAAATACCCCCTCTTGGAGTCACTAGCAACTACTCGGCCAAGATAGCTACTAACAACGGAGAGCATGCAAGATCATAAATAACATAGAGATAACAAAAGATAATATTCAGTACAGCAACTTAATCATAAACACCAATATTCATCGGATCCCAACAAACCAAACATGTAGAATTACATAACGGTGATCTCAATCATGTAGGGCAGCTCATGAGATCTAAACATGAAGCACATGGTGGAGAAGACAACCATCTAGCTACTGCTATGGACCCATAGTCCAAGGTAGACTACTCACTCATCACTCCGGAGGCAAGCATGGCGATGAAGAAGACCTCCGGTGGCGATTCCCCTCTTCGGCAGGGTGCCGGGAAGAGCTTCTGGACCCTCCCGATCTTCGGGTCGACGGTGGCGGCGGATCGCGATGTGTTCTGAAAAACTGATCGGGTACTTAGGTTTTTTCCGTCGGGAGGTCTTTATAGGCGAAGGGGCGATGTCAGAGGAGGAGCCAGGTGCCCTCACGCGGGGCCCACGCGGCCAGGGGGCTGGCCGCGCCACCCCTGCGTGTGGGGCCCTGGTGGCCCCCCTCCTACTCTCCTTCGGATCTCTGGAAGCTTCCGGGTAAAATAAGACTTTAGGAACTTGTTTCGTCCAATTCCGAGAATATTTCCTGTGTATCACTTCTGAAACACAAAAACAGCAGAAAACAGGAAACTGGCACTGTGGCAACTCGTTAATAGGTTAGTTCCGGAAAATGCATAAAAGTGTCACTAAGTGTAACGAAACAATAGGCAAATGGTGTAAAAACAAGCATGGAGCATCAAAAATTATAGATACGTTGGAGACGTATCACCCACCCATGGGGACTCGAGTTTTCCATGTCCATCTTGTTTGAGTCACAAAACTAGATCTCCCACCGCGAAGGATCGTGGACGAACTCGACTACTGTGGTAGTTTCATAGATTTTGCTGATATTGAGTGGCTCTGGCAAGCGCGACATCTCTTAGTTCATCAAGTGCATCGACATCATCCTGAAGTGCTTCTGTAGAAGCTGCCTCATCATATGCTGCGATTCTTGGAGCTTCATGAGTTATTTCGACTGGGAGCACGGCTTCTGCGCCATGGACCAGAAAAAGGGCGTTTCTTGAGTAGCTGCGTTAGGCGTAGTTCGTAGACTCTATAGTACGGAGTGTAGCTCATCTACCCAAGCGTGCTTGGCTTTCTCGAGGGGCGCTAGCAGCCTTTTCTTTATCCCATTGCATATTAGGCCATTGGCTTTTTCGACTTGCCCATTTGACTTTGGATGCGCTACAGAGGCGAACTTCAATTTGATTCCCAGACTTTCACAATAGTTCTTGAATTCTTTCGATGTGAAATTTGTCCCGTTATCTGTGATTATGCTGTGTGGTACTCCGAAGCAAAAAACTATAGACTTGATGAAGTTTATCGCGGCTGTAGAATCTTGGGTTGTCACTGGGGCTGCTTCTACCCACTTGGTGAATTTGTCGACTGCTACCAGCATATAAACATGCCCTCCTGGCCAGGATTTGTGTAATTTCCCTACGAGACCCGACTGTGCAAATGGCCAAGATAATGGAATTGGTTGCAACTCTGCTGTTGGCGCGTGCGGTCGAGACGTGAAACGTTGGCAAGCCTCGCACTTTCTCACTATGTCATTCGCGTCCTCAATGGCTGTTAGCCAGTAAAATCCTGCACAAAAAGCTTTGGTTGCAATGGAACTGCTGCTAGCGTGATGGCCACATACTCCTGCATGGATGTCTCTTAAGATCTCTTGCCCTTCTTGAGGGGTGACGCACCATTGTAAGATGCCTGTTATACTTCTTTTGTATAATTTTCCTTGCAGCATGACAAAAGCCTTGGATCGTCGTATTATCCTTTTTGCCTGTACTGTATCTTCGGGTAGTGCTTTGTTTACCATATATGCCAAGTATGGTTGCATCCAAGTTTCCTCGATCATCATGACTTCTTCGGGTTCAGTTGTCCCGCTGCTACCAGCCCCCAAGCCTGTTGCTTGGTGCTGGGCCTGCTCTCCTGTAGTCGGGACTTTGGTGCTTTTTATTGATCTCTCTATGATTTCCTCCCAAAAAACTCCTTGTGGTACGGGTAAACACTGGGACCCGATATTTGCTAAATTGTCGGCTTCCTTGTTGCTCGCTCTGCTGACATGCGAAACTTCGCATCCATCAAATGTTCCTTCGAGATAATAATATAGATTCCCGTATGCTGTCATATTGTCACTAATGGCATCACACTTATTCATCACTTGTTGGACGACGAGATTTGAATCTCCGAAAACTTTCAGTCGAGTTGCTCCACATGCTTTGGCCATTTTCATCCCATGAAGCAGTGCCTCGTATTCGGCTTTGTTATTAGAAGCTTGAGGAAAAGTCATCCTTAGCACATATTTCAACTTGTCTCCTGCGCCTTGGACCCTTTTTGACCCATCGAAGTACATTGTCCAGACATTCGATAGATCTGGTGGTCCTGTATTTTGTAACTCCAGCCACTCTGCTGTAAAGTCTGGTAAGACTTGCGATTTGATCGCCTTTCGCTTCTCGTACGTGATATCCATGGTTGATAACTCAATTCCCCATAAGGAGACACGCCCTGTTGCTGAAGGGTTGTTCAATATGTTGGATAGTGGTGCTTCGTTGACTACTATGATTGGGTGTACCGCAAAATATTGCCGCAGTTTCCGCGCTGTTGTGAATACACTGTATGCAAGTTTCTGGTAGTGTGGGTACCTTTGCTTTGTTGGAGATAGCACCTCGCTAACGAAATATACTAGCCGCTGAACTCCATGGGTTTTCCCTTCTTCACTTTTTCGACTACCAAGACTGTGCTTACCACCTGATGTGTTGCTACAATATAGAGTAATAATGGCTCTTTTTCCTTTGGTGCGACCAACACCGGTGGTGTGGAAAGCACTTTTTTCAGTTGTGCAAAAGCTATGTCTGCTTCTTCTGTCCATTCAAATTTATCGTCTAATTTTTTCATCAATGCATAGAAGGGAAGGGCTTTTTCCCCTAGTCTTGTGACGAATCGACTTAGTGCCGCAACACGTCCTGCGAGCTTCTGTACATCGTGCAACTTTGTGGGCTTGCCCATTGTTAATATCGCCTAGATCTTTTCTGGATTTGCTTCTATTCCTCTCGCATATACTAGGAACCCTAGAAGTTGTCCTGCAGATACCCCAAAAGAACATTTTGTCGGGTTGAGCTTGAGCTTGTACCTATTTAAGTTGTCGAAGGTTTCTGTTAAATCACTGATTAACGACTCCTCTTCTCTTGTTGTAATGACCACGTCGTCGATGTAGACTTATATGTTTCGTCCTATTTGACTTCCGAGGCAGTTTTGTATCATCCTCTGATAGGTTGCTCCTGCGTTTTTTAGGCCAAAAGGCATGACTTGGTAGCAGAACACGCCGTAAGGTGTTATGAAAGCTGTTTTTTCCTCGTCTTCTTTCTTCAACTTTATCTGGTTGCAGCCAGAGTATGCATCCAGGAAGGAAAGCCTTGCACACCCTGCTGTTGAGTCAATAATCTGATCAATGCGAGGTAGAGGGAAGGGATCCTTTGGGCAATGCTTGTTGAGAGATGTGTAGTCGACACACACTCTTTGCACATATGTGTTTTTCTTGGGGACTATAACTGGATTAGATACCCAAGTTGATGCTTTGATTTCTCGAATGAACCCTGCGTTTTCGAGTCTGTGTAGCTCGGATGCTATTGCTTTCCTTTTGGGTTCGTCGAATCTCCTCAACGGTTGTTTGACTGGTTTCGCTTTTGGATCAACTTTTAGTGCGTGCTCGATGAGTTCCCTGGGAACCCCTGGCATGTCCGAAGGACACCAGGCAAAGATTTCCCAGCGCTCACGGAGAAACTCGACGAGCGCACTTTCCTATGCGGGATCCAGGTTTACTGCTATAGAGGTAGTCTTGTTCGTGTCCGTAGGGTGGACCTGAATTTTCTTCGAGTCCTGAGCTGCATCGAAAGCCTGATCTGGCAGGGATCGCCCGACGTCGGGTAGTACGTTGTGGTCGGTTTTGCCTTTTAGTCTCGCATATTCTGCTGTCATGCCAAAGGTTTGCGCCAGTCTGTTGAATTCTTTGTCACGGGTGTTGGATACTTCAAAGCTGCCCTGCACCGTGATTGTTCCTTTGGGTCCTGGGATCTTGAGTGTAAAATACGCGTAATGAGGCACTGCCATAAATTTTGCAAATGCTGGGCGTCCCAGGATTGCATGATATTGTGAAGGCCAGTCCATAACTTCGAACTCCAACTTTTCTCTGCGGTAATTGCTGCTGCTGCTAAAACAAACATCGAGTTCTATTTTCCCAAGAGGGTAATTTGCGCTTCCTAGTACTATTCCATGGAAAGAACAATCTGTTGGCTTTAAACTTTCCAGTGAGATGCACATTGCCCTCAAAGTTCTTGCATATATCAGGTTTATGCCGCTTCCTGCATCCATGAATACTCTCCCGATGTCATATCCCCCTATTTGCGCCTTTAGTACCATTGGTGCGTACCCTGGCCTGGGAACTTTCCTTGGGTGGTCTGCTTTGCTAAATCTAACCGGTTGATCGGACCACTTTAGATACTCTGTGGTAGCTGGCAGTGATGATATGGCCAGGTTGACCTGTCTGGATATGCTCTTTCTTTCTTTCTTTGACTTTGGCACTGGTTGAATCATTGCTGATATATATACCTTTGACTCTAGTTGTTTTGCGAGTCGCTGCATTTGATATCCTTGACTCATGCTTTTTTGTCGTATTCCTTGGCTTGAATCCATGGTGTTTTGTAACCTTAAGAAGGTTTTGCAATCCTTCATCTGATGGTTGTAGACTCTTTTCCCGTCCAGGTACGCATAATGGATGCGACAAGGACCATACAACATGTCTTCTGCCGAGGGACCCGAGTACCTTGATTTCTCCTTTCCCCTATTATCCCTGGCTTGAAACTCTTTGCTTTCGTAGTCTTCCTCATTCCTTCCGTCATATCCCGCGGCTATTTGATTTCGCCTTCCCTGGTTGTCGCCGTTGCGGTATCGTCGCCTTTGCCTGCTTGATTTGCAACTTCCGGTGACCGTCCCCTTTTGTTGTTATACGCGTCTTCTCCATCGGTAAATCTGCTGGCTACTTCCATTAGCTCAGATACTGTCCTTGGCCTTGTTCTCCCTATTTCTTCCACTAGGTCCGAACGGCGAAGGCCACTCAAAAAAGCGTCTATTGCTCTTTCATCGGAGACGTCTTCGGCTGAATTTTTGATTACACTCCAGCGTTGTATATATGAGCGTAGGGTTTCGTCTCTTTTCTGTACGCACGATTTGACTTCCCCCCAGTGATGCTGGTCGCTTATATGTTGAGCGAAAATTTCTTGCGAACTGACTCTCTAACTCCCCCCAACTTCCGATGGAATCGTTGGGTAAGGTATTTAACCAGGACCGCGCTGCACCGGTGAGGTGTAACTGCAAACTTTGCATGGCTGTTGCTCTTGTTCCTCCGAGTATCTGTACTGCTTGCAGGTAATCTGACAGCAATAGAATAGGCTCCTGCGACCCGTCATACTTTTCTTGATCATGTGGCAGTTTAAAACCTTTGGGTACTCGCGTTTTGCGAACCCTACGGGTAAAACATAATGCGCCCATCTCTTTTTCATCGTCTTCATAGTTTTCTTCTCGCCACGCATAGTGCGAGTTGTTTACTCGTGCTTGTGCTATTAAGTTCCTTGCGTCCTCCTTTCTTTTTTGTTGCTTCTCATCTTCTGATGAATCATTGGGTTCGTTTCGCGAGGATTTGCGTTTGAATTCTTCTTTTCGCCTTTCTTTTCCACGTGTTGCTTTTTCCTCTGGAAGTTTTCCCATTAGTTTGTCTTCTACCAACCCGAGACTTCGCATTGCGGCTTGATGTATGTGCTCTCGCGGGTCCCCGGGCTCTGGTTGTGTGGTTAGTAGGTACGTCTGTGCTGCTACCAACGCTGCTTTTGGTGTTTCTTGAACGAAATCTTTTTCTTCTTTTGACTGCTGCGGGCTTTGACTTTTCGCGTAACTCTCCTCTATTATCTGTGCTGTTGTCCTCCTGTTGTGTTTTGGGTCTCTTTGTCTCTCCATGATGGACTCTGATGAATTGCTATATTCACTCCAATATCCTTCACTTGGTGTACTGTTGTAATCCGGATTTCTCATGATCATGTCTCTTTCCTGCCTTAACTTCTTTTTGCGCTGGTGTAGCGCGTATTGGTATCTCATTAAAACTTCTCTTCTTGAATCTGCGGGTACATCAGTCCCGTGGTTGACAGCTGTCATGATCATTCTCCACTCTCCAGCGGAAACATGCACTTTCTCCTTCTCTTTCTTGCCATTGCTCCTTATCTTGTCGACTTGCATGTCGACCTCCTTGTTGTTAGTGTGATTGTTTTCTTCTTCTGCTACTTCAGTGATGATAACGCATAATTGGTGTATGCTCCTGGAGACGCCGCTGCTTCTGCTGGCGATATCCCTTGATTTGTCCACTGCTGCTTCCACAATGGTCTTTTGCCCGGTTTCGTCGGGTTCTCTAATTTTCCCTACAAATTTTCTGTTGCTGCTAAGCTGACTGGTGAGTTTGCCTCGCTAGAAGAGCCTACAGATGATCCAGATGCTGTCATCCTCTCTGTTTTGCCCGCTGACGGAACTGATTTCGTCGGATCCGAAAGGCGAGTTGAACTCGAAGGTCCGATGTAGAAGCTTAGACTTCCGAACGTCAATTCCATCTCTTGATTTTCGTCGACTTCTGGATTGCTCTTGGCTAAAAGCGAAAAAGCCGTCGAATTCATGATTCCAACGCCCTTGGTCCCCATGGTCGGCACCAATTGACGAGGGTTAAACTCGACAAATGTCCTAGATGAAGGACTTAGGATCGGGGAGATAGGGCGTCGGATGAACTCGAAGGTGAAATCAGTCAAACAAGGTGGCTATGAAAGTAAACATGGGCGTAGAACCTGGCTTGCTTTCAATCTGTCCCACACCGCCCCTCCTGGCCCCTATATATAGGTGGCCAGGTCTCAAGGATCGGGTGAGATCCGATACAGATTACAATATCGACATACGACATGAACTCGTATTTCGACTAGTATTACAATTGGGCCTAGCTTAACGGGCCTCAGGGGTACTCAACTGATGGGCTCTATTATCTATACCCTTGTCACCTCTCCTCAGTAAGTAACTTAAACAACCACTTCCCCAGTAAGGCTGTGTTTTTGACCTCAAGGTCATGAACACCAAGCACACCTTGGTCTTTAGGAGAGCACACGATACTCCATTTAGCCAATCGGTATTTCTTTTTCTCGCTGTCCCCTTGCCAAAAGAATCTAGATCGGTAATAATCCAGTTTGTGTAAGACTCCTTTAGGCAAGAGGAAGAACGAAATCGTATGTAGTACCATATTGGATAGTACCGAATTAATGAGTATCAGCCTTCCTCCCAGGGACAGCAATTTACCTTTCCAACTACTAAGACGTTTTTGAAGTCTTTCCTCGATGATTTTCCATTCGGCAAGTGAAAGTCTCCGATAATGAATCGGAATCCCCAAATATCGCATAGGTAACTGCCCCTGCGCACAACCGAATAAATCGGCGTATGCATTGACCTCGTCTTGAGCCTCGCCAAAACAAAACAATTCACTTTTATGGAAGTTTATCTTTAGACCTCATAATTGCTCGAAGGCTGAAAGTATAAGTTTCAGATTCTGTGCTTTCTCAAGATCATGTTCCATAAAAAGAATCGCATCATCAGCGTATTGAAGGATGGATAATCCCCCATCCACAAGATGAGGGATAACTCCTTCAATGAGACCATCATTCTTTGCACGTTCGATCATAATTGCAAGCATATCGGCCACTATATTAAATAGTATTGGCGATAAGGGATCACCCTCCCTTAGACCTTTCAATGTCTGGAAGTATCTGTCAACGTTTGGAATGCATCTTGATGCATGAATGAAAAGGAAAGAACTACCATTTGTAAAAAATAAAAGAGCTGGACAGATTGCAACCATACATACATGCTCGATACTGGTAGAATGACCAGTGCCGTCTGCGACCAAAGCACTGATGGAAACACGGCTCGCCTCCTCTTCTTGCCTCAATCACATCCGCTGATCTGTATCGTCCTCGGCTCGTCTCGTCTCCATCGTCCCCAGTTCAAAGTTACGAGTCACGCGCATATCACATATGGCTTGTAGCAAAGATCTGGCATATATAGATGCAACGTGGAGAAAAAAAAATAAGATGATTGTTAGAATGAAGATGGATGATCTAGATGATTTTTGCCACTGATCGCTGACATGGCGTCCTGTAGACTCTTTGATTGTTGTGGCATGCTATGCAAGTAGGGTGCTTGGAAAATCGGTCAAATCTAATGCAATTAGTGGCACTGCTATGGGACTTGAGCGCTTACGAAATTGGTCAAAATTAATGTATTAATTGGAGGGGCTGGCAACACATTGGATAGTTGCAAAATTCCCCTATCTAAAGCAAGAATAATAGTAGAGTCAGCGGTTAGCTATAAATAATGTTGCTCTGATACCATTTTGTAATGCCCCACCTTTGGATTAAGGTGGAACACCTGTGTTAAGTGCTATTCCCTGGATCACTGATAGCACCACAGAACAAAATAGAGTATTCATTGCATAGTATCAAATATTACAACGGGGATCCAGATACTTAAGTCTTCAAATCTTACAAACCAGCTTAGTCACATGGACTAGCTCAATAACTGAGTTCAACATAACATAAACACAACGGAAACTAGGGTAGTAGTGAGCCTTCATCTTCACCATGTGCCACAGGCAGTCATGTTGGAATGTAGACTCGAGATCCTAACAACTCACTCCTCATCAGAATATCCTGCACATTTGAATATACAGCCCCATGAATAGGGGTCAGTACAATGATGTACTGGCAAATGACACATATTTGGTGGTTGTTGTGAAAGAACTAGCTACATGACATTTGGCTGGTGGATCTCTTGGCTAGTTTGCATAAAGCCAATTTTTGTCCTACTCTTATCCAAAACTTTCTTTCAAAGTTTTATATTTTCAAAGAGTCGAAATAACCCCCAAATACTACATACTAGCTAGGTATGTAGCACTGGGTGAAACTCAACAAAGTCGGAACAACAGAAACCACCACCCCTCGGAGTGAATGGCTCTGAGCTCCTACCTAAGGGTTTCTAGTCAAGTTTTTAAAGCATTCAGAAAAGGTGATGAGATTCTTCCGTACATTCCATGTCTAGAGACTCAAATTGTCCATAACCGGGGACACGGCTAATCGATTAGATTGACACCCTGCAGGGGTTGTGCACTTTCACCTTAAGACCCATTCTACCCAGAGAGAAGAATGAGACAAGACCTTTCAGAAGGAGAGAGCAACCATACTGGCAAGACCCATTCCCACCTATAATTTTGCTACCAGCCGATGTCTTGCACACAAGTTGAACCCTCACATCTTAATCAGTCAAGACAGAGCCCATATTGTCCTAAGGCTGCACTGGAAGTACTCTAAGGCATGGAAGACATGTTAACCTCTTTAATCCTGGGTGGCCGTCCCGAGTGGCATTCTGAGTACACATCCTCTCGACGAGGCCTGTGCCCTAGAAGTCACCTACATCGCCGCCTCTTATCAAACCAATCCACCCAGGTGATTCATTTTAGTTGAAGTTCTTAATTTGTTCATAAAACAACTTTAACAAGTGATCATAGCATGGCATCAATATTTTTCAAAGCATTTAGCATCCTAACATGTGGGGTTTAAAGGATAGCTACACACTACTAGGTGCTAAGCATTTTATAAAGCAGTTGAATACTTCACCTATCATGCATACTACTAAAAACCCTAATGCAGTAGTAAAAATAGGTAGGGGATATGTGTGTCACTTGCCTTGGTAACAACCAGCACACCCACAACAGTCACAATAGTTGTTCAGCTCCTCTTCACAATCTAAACAAGCACAAATGCACAGATATAAACACACTAGTTCTAATATGGTAAACATAAACATGTATGCATGTATGCAATTGACAAATTAATTTCACACACTAATTTAATGTGTGAAAATGTTGTACTTAGTGAACCATGATGTTTAGAAAACAAGTGTGTGGTTAGAAAAGCCTTTTAGTTCAGTTGCAAAGCAACAGAGCAATTTAGTTATTTGAAAAATTGAGCTAACACCTCCCAAAAATGGTTCTGGTTTGGCATTGCTCTAAGAAAATTGGATAATGATCCTAATGAACAGAGGATAGTAATAGGAAGCTACTGCAAGTGGTTTCACTCCAAAATAGTTTTTATAATTCAAATGGTGATCAAATTAGTGATTTGGTTAAATTTAACAGTAGCAAGTTTGTGCACGTTTCAAGTTTGAATTTTTTTTGGTTCCAGAGTGTTCTAAATGTTCTAAGGAATCCATAGACTACAAATTTGTAGAAAATGGATCTACAGAACAAAAGTTATGAATTTTATGGTGTTTATAAGTCATTTATACTATTTAAAATTCATTTCAAAACTTTGTACAGTACCACTAAGTTATTATTGCATAAATGGATTCTACTGTTTCCAAGGATTCCAGGGATATCAAATTTGTAATTTTTGGACCAGTAGATTATTTTCTATGCATTTTACAAGTTCTGGACAAAATCTGTGATTTGAAATTCAAATTCAAAGCCATTTTGACTCAGTTGACTGGGGGCTGACTAGGCAACGATGTGGCAGCATGCTATTGGAGGATACCGATTCGGTAAGCCTTCTAATATTGGCCGTGCGATCAGAATCCGAGGGACAGAGAAGGGGAGGGGAAATTGGCTCACCGGCGAGGTGGGATCCCGGCGACCTGCGCACTGTAGATCGTCGGCGGCGGGTTCCCGGTGATCAATGGTGGCGATGGAATAGTGGACGATGATCCGGGCATCACGGCGAGCACGAGGGCGGGGCTGGCGACTTCGGAGACTTCCTGTGGCGGCGGGGAATGGCGGCTGGAGACGGGGCGGCCTCGGGTGACGATGGGGAGTCCAAATCCCTGTGAAATCGAGCAAGCCAAGAACTCCAGAGAGTGCGCCGGTGAGGGGAAAGAAGGAAAGGAGTCCAAGGGGGAGCGCGGGGTACTCAACCACGCCGGAATCGACGTAAATCGATGGCAGACGTCTGCGGCTCCGGCGATCGATTTCTCACGCTGGCGACGATCTCTGGATCGGGAAGAGGAGGGGAAACGGAGAGGAGGGGCAGGGGAAAAAGAGAGGGGCGTCGAGGGGGCGGTTGCTGGCTCGGGAGGAGTGGGGGAAATCGGGAGGGAGCGGGGGCGGTTCCAGGAGAAAAGAAGAAAGGGGGAACAGTTAGATGTAGGAGACGAATCTGACCGGTGGCCCCGGGTTGCCAGAGGGAGAAAGGAAAGGGCCGCGGGGAGTGGGCTTGCTGGGCTGCTGCTGGGTTGATCCTTCCCGGGTCGGCCCAGTGGCTGCTCTGTTTTATTTTTTTCTTCTTCTTTCTTTTTTGATTTTCTGTTTTGATCTTTGCTTTGTTTGAAAACAAAACTTGTTTGGATTTGGACAAAATAAATTTTGTAAAACTTTTGAATGATGTGTCAATGAGTTTGGCTACTCAAAGTACACTATTTGAAGTAATTTGAAAACCAAAGACATTTTGTAAAACATAGAATAGCTCCCATAGATTATGAGGGCTATTTAAATAGAAGCCTTCTAAAACTCACTTTGATTCAAAAAAATTAAAAGAAATATTTAAAATAGTAGTATGTTGATAAAATAATATTTAAGTACATTATAAAACCCCAAACAGTGAAGTTTTGTAAACAAAGATATTTGCTAGAAAAATGTCAGATAGCTTCCATAAACAAATGGATCTATTTAAAAATATACTTTCTGATTTTTGTTTTAGTTCAAAAGTTTATAGAAAAAGATTTTTAAAATAGTAGTGTTTGGTGTAAAACATTTAAACTTATTATTTTGAGAAATTCAAATTGGCTCACATAAGCCTTGAAGCTTATTTTGGAAAAAGCAACCTTCTAGTTTTGAAATTTTGTTTCAAATTTATTTCAAATATGCAGATATGAGTATGAATGCATGATGAGTTTGAATTTGAAAAACTTGGGATGTTACAGACTAACCCCCTTAAGATGAAGCTCGCCCTCGAGCTTCGAAAGGCTAGCAAATAGGTATGGGTGATAACCTAAAAGATTTTCTCTATGCTCCCAAGTGGCTTCTTCCTCGGTGTGATGGCTCCACTGTACTTGACAGAGCTTGGTGGTTTTGGTATGAGCATTTCTTTCTATTGCTTCCAATATCTTGATTTGTTTCTCCTTGTAAGCCAAATCATTCTCTTACTATGGCCATAACTTCTAGGCTAACCCCCTTAAGATTGTTTAGCCTAATATCTTTAAATTCCAAAAAAAAATTGTATCTAATCGTCTTTCCATCTGGAGTGGTTAGTGTAATTGCTCTTCCTATGGCTTTAGTGGGAAAAATGCATGTTTGGCTCTCAAATGTTCTTGATATGAATAAATGCAATGCTCCAATATCAAATAGAATCCACTGCTGTAAAAGAGTTGAATGGAAACGTACCCATCACTTGTTCCACATTGATGTGGTTCACATATCCCTTCTTAAATGGATTGGGCTTGACAGGTTCATCAGACTTGTTCTCTGGGCAACTTGTGGAATAATGTCCTTTCTTCTTACAATTGAAGCATGTGATATGAGAGAGATCCTTCTTAACTTTTGAGTTGTGGTTGTGCTGACCATTGTTTCCATTGTGATTTCCATTATGATTTCCATTTCCTCCATTCTGGTGACCATTGTCTCCATTGTGATGTCCATTTCCTCCATTTTGGTGACCATTGCCTCCATTGAAGTGGTTTCCCTTGTTTCCACCTTTGTGCCTATGGCCATTGGAGTTACTACCATTTTCATTGCCTTCGGAGAAGTGGTGTCTCTTATGGGAAGATCCAATGTGAGTCTTGCCGTTGCTGAACTTCCTCTTACGGTTCTCTTCCTTTGTGATATTGTTATCCAGTGTGATAGCCTGATCAAGCAGAGACTGATAGTTTGAAGCATAAGCCACTGACAAGGGTATCTTCAGTTCTCCTTTGAGTCCATTGAAGAATTTTTCCTTCCTCTTAGCATCAGTATCGATGTCATCGGGTGCATACCTAGATAGAGCACAGAAATCATCCATATACTCTTTCAGCGTCCTTCCACCCTGCTTCAAACTACGAAACTCATCCTTCTTCACATTCATAGTGCCCGAAGATATGTGGGCATTACGAAAGCCTTCTCTGAAAGTGTCCCAGTCTAGACCATCTATTGGATGAGTGATCTGATAAGTCTCCCACCACATAGCTGCTGGCCCTTCAAGCAGATGGGCAGTGAATCGCACCTTCTCAGCATCGGTGCACTCACATGTGACCAGGTCCTTATTGACTGAACGTAGCCAGTCATCAGCCACTATTGGCTCAGAGGCAGATGAGAACTTGTTAGGCCTAAGCCTCAGAAATCACCCCACCTTACCGTGTTATCTATAGCTAGCTTATATTTAATATGTACAATAGTTAGCTATAAATAGTATTACTTAAATTCATAAATAAAAAAGCACATTAATTTAAATGCAAAAATATGCATCAACTTTTTTAAATTGTTAGTTCATTTGTGTTAAAATTGGTAATTCATTTGAGTTATAAGTGGTAGTTTATTTGAGTTATAAGTGGTTATAATCGGATTTTCATGCCTATTATTTCCCCTTTACAAAACCACTATCCCGAAAAAGGGAATTAAGAAAGCTAATCCAATTTATGGAGTTTGATACAATATAACAAAAAAAGGGAATTGAAAAAAAATTGATCGACCTCCGTCATACGTTGTTTGACACGAGATATGGGCGGTATCGCAGCTCTCTCATTCGCACCAGCAAACGGTAAAGAAGGGAAGAAAATGTGCGGACGTGCCAGTGTATCATGAATACACAAAGAAAACAAATGTGAGGAAAACATATTTCATTAATCTTTGAGATAAGAAGCCTGACTATGGCGATTGTGCGATTTTCTGTTCCCGGGGCCTCGAAAGGCTCCCGGTTAATTACTCCTGCAAGTTGCGCCACGAGACACCTCCGATTAAGCCGTGTGGTCGGCTTACTCGTCTTTGATTACTCCTGCAAGTTGCGCCACGAGACACCTCCGATTGTGATGAAGTGTGTGGGCAGCGGCAAAGCCCGTGTCCTTGTCAGTACACACGCCGCTAAAAGCATGTCCTTTGCTCCGGGCTCGTCCGCCCTTGCCGTCGCGCCTCGTCAGTCTTGAACAGCGATGATTAGTGTTGTTAAAGTAGCATGATGCAGTTCGCTTGACTAGGACTTCTTGACGATTTTAGCGGCTTCGTCGGGGTGTGCAAGAGATATACCTCATGAGAGTAACTTTAGGAGACCAGCGTCCGATCGTCTGGTCAATGCAAGCTGTCTAAGTCGGCTTAGCCGGGGAGGTCGACGCCTTATCTAGCCCGGTGCGGTGCCGAGTACAGAGGGCAGCCGGCGTAGTCAAAGGCACCGTCTCACAAGGTTGAGAAGTGGTGTCGATGTCGGCCGACTCGTTGGCGCATGCCTTGCCACTTGCTAGCAATCTCTTTGTATGATATGCACCTACGATAGTCATCACGTTCGCATGCATGGCCGACGCCGGGCTGCACCTGTACTCCGGCCTATACGTATAGGTGACCCAAGCTGCGCCTGTGTAGGGGAGACCGAGCTGACGACCATGCATCTGTACGCCGGGTTACTGAGCTGCGCCTATCCACCGGGATGAGCCACACCAGAGTTTGCTGATCCGTCGGGAACACTGAGCGCGCCGAACCTGTACGCCGGCTGAACGTCGAGGTCTGGACTGTGCCTGTTCGTCGTGGTCCGAGCCGTGCTGATTCGCCATGGTCCGAGCTGCGTCTGTACGCCTGTGACTTTGCTTTGAAGCTCTTGGCATGGTTGTCCTTTAAGCTCCCGCCCTGGCTGCATGCATGTGTTCCGGCGAGACACACGTTGGCATTTCCGGGGCGTCATCTTCGTCGTCTCTAGCTCCCGGCGAGCGCAACTCGAGCTGGTCCCTGCCATCATGCTCCTCGCCTTCGGTCGTCGGCATGGGTGGACTCCGTTGGCGTGGGCGACGATGCCAGCCGGCGGGCTAGCTGCACGCTGGCGAGCACCATGGCGGCGTTCGTGTCGTTTCGTTCCGCGTCCGGGTGTCCATCCTCCGTGCGAGCTGTGAGGAAGAGAAGAAGTAAGATGCATATTCATCAATGATTCTCACCGGTGGGATAGGATAGCTTTGCCTGTCCAACCATGGTGTTGCTTCTTCCAGCAGCGACGCCATGGTTTGCTTACAACGACCGAAGTTGGTCAGAATCCGTTAAAATTGGGATGGTTGGTAGATAAATGGGTGAACTTTGGCCATAATCAATCGGCACAGTGAATTTTGCCCTAGGTCGAGGCTAGTCAACCACAGTTGGACCTAAAATTTCCCTCCCGCCAACTATATCCTTGTTTTGGGTTTACCGTAAACAAGCACTTGTATCCTTGTTTGGGTTTACTTGTTTTGGGTAATTTTAGAAAATTACAAATTTGCTAATTATATGGTATCTCGAATGTGTTTTCTGCCCTCCAAAATGGTAAACCAATGGTTTTTATTTTGCCTCATTTAAGGGATTGGCTCGAGTTGAGTTATATTTATTTTTGAGAGGCTAGAGCTGAGTGTCTCACCACCAAATGTATATAGATCATGTTTTAGTGTCTGTAATAACACCACCTCACGATGTTCGGCACACCACCGGCCGCGAGTGCAGGAGAGCGACGCGCCGGCGCCATCCCCACTTCATGTGCTCGCATATAGATGGGATTTGGTTAACCATTTATTTTTCGAACCATTAGGCTATTTAGGTTTAAATAGTTAACCGTTGGTTATTTAGGGTCGAACCACTTTTAAAGTTATGTAATGCTGAGATACCACAACGAGCTTGTTTGGCGCTCAAAGACTGTTATAAAAAATCGCCATAACTGTTTCTAAAAAATCAACAATTCACAAATCAAAATTTCACAATCAAGTGACAATATATATGCATGAATAAACAATAAAATAGTTCAATAAATTTAAGAACATCCATGTTAAGGTTCCGGACTTCTTACCATTATAAACTGATAAAAATGAGGAAGAGTAGCATTTGAAGACAAACGGTTCCTAACTTGTTGCCATTACAGCACGGTAAAAATGAGCAAGAGTACCATTTGAAGCAGAGTGTCTACGTCTATGCCTGGCAGCAATTATTTTCTTGTTCTCAACAGACTACTACTATAACCATAGTGGTAAAAACAATTAGCTCGTATCTGGTGTGGCAATGGAGATACTCCTACAATCCTCAAGCCTAGTGAAGGAAAACAAAAGCATATGCAGAATGCCAGCACACTTCCCTTCTTCGAGGTACCACAAGAATGGCCAAAAAACTATCTGCAAAAGACCATAACCAACAAAATCGTCCAAAGATAAATTTACGAAAAATTAAAATGTAGGCTAGTTTACAACATCAAAAATTAAATTTGTAGAAACAATCAAAAGAACCTTTTAAATTGCCTACTGAATCCACGAGCAGGCAAGAGACAACCTGGCGAACTGAAACACCTAGTAGCCAGAGGAAAAGAAAGCAAAAGCGACTCCCATAGTAGCGACAAGCGAAATGGGAGCAACCTAAACCGTGAAAACGGGGTTGTGGGAAAGCCATGGTAGAGGAATTTATTAACAACGAAACCACATGCAGGACATGATGTACATTGATAGGATGTATCTTGACACTAATGCTGCAGTTTTATCCATTTCCAATTAAATGTAGGGTTAAGTGCACTTTTGGTCCCTCAAGTGTTACAAAAGTTCAAGTTTAGTCCATCAACTGTTTTAGTCTAAAACTAGTCCCCAAACACTTAATTAGGTCTACTTATCGTCCCTAGCACCGGTTTTTTTACCTTATGTGCCACGCTGGAAAGTTTTTAGTATGATTTTATCAAGGTAGGCTCATCTGAACGTGGGGATCTGTTATCCTCGATCAATATTTCCTTCTCGATCTCTTAACAAACCCTCTCTGAATGGCCCTGTCTATAAAGATGGAGGTGTGATGGAGCTAATCGACGATCCTTGACTCAAAACTGTCGTCCATGGAATGCAGGCGCCATATAGGGCGGACGTCCAAGGAGGTAGGGTCGTTGATTAGCTCTGTCACACCTCTATCTGCATAAACTCGGCCATTAGATATGGTTTGTTAAGAGATCGAGAGGGCAATGTTGATCGAGGACAACAGATCCCCATGTTTAGATGAGCCTACCTCGATAAAATCTTGCCAAACACTTTCCAACGTGGCATAAAAACATAAAAAAACCGGTCAAAACCGTTGTCAGAGATGATAAGTAGACATAATTAAGTGTTTGGGGGCCAGTTTTTAGACTAAAAAAAGTTAAGAAATCAAAGTTAGACTTTGGCAACACTTGAGGGACCAAACGTGCACTTAACCCTTAAATGTATACCTGCACAACATATAAGTAAATAATGAAACCTAAGTTGATGTTAATAACTAGACTGGATAAGCAATATCACGGACTGGAAACTGCACTGCTAATGTTTCAGTACAAGAACTGCTAGCTTTAATAGGAGAGACCAGACCCTTTTTTTTAACTGAGGAGAGACGAGAATTGAACTCATTTGGATTGTAGAAGAAAGAAACAATGAACTACCTACGAAAGCAGAACTGTCTTTGACTAAACTCATTTGTACCATACAGTATTGAACTATTACTTTCTATTTTGTTTTGATCTTTTGATATTTCTGACTCTTAAATCTACTTGAAACAAAAAATATTTGGAATTGTTCTCATGCTCAGCACCAAGCACAAATCTGAAAACTTGAGCACCTGGTCATAATAACTGAATTGTATTACTTGTTGACATACTATCTTGATGTTGCCTGCCACCTTATGGCATTACCGATGCAGATCCACTAGCTCACACTCAAGAATCATCTGGGCACTCTATGCGTAAATGGGAGAGAAAGATTGGAAGAAAAAAAAAGGCCATTACCTGAGCTGGTGTCGTCGGCGTCACGGCCCGAGATGCGCGACATGCGCGTATATCTTCACGGCCATAACTCACTTGCCCGGTAGGAGGGCGTCGAGGTCGGAGAAGGCCCTACGGAGGAGTACCTGGACGCCGGCACCGCCGCCTTCCGGTGAAGTCGTTGTTGCGGAGGCCGCCGCCGAGTCATCTCAAAGGGTGGAGCTGGGGTCAGGACATCTGAGAGAGGGGAGGAGGCGTGGGCGGGAGGGAGAGAGGCGGCTTGTCAGAGGAGGATCGTCGGAGCTCGGGAATTAGGCGAGAGGCGGCTCGTCGGTGCTCGAGATTCAGGAAAGACAGCGGCGGTCGGGAGAACAGCTGGGGACTAGGGAGCAGCGTGCTTGGTGCGATCGTACGGATAACCTTTGGGACAAAGAGATCGAACCCCTTGTACCTTTTTAGTTTTCAGGTTATCCATATGGCTCACTGGGCTCTTTTTTTAGGTTAGGTTAATCTAACCAATGAAAAAGGGTAACCAAGGGCAAATCCTATTTGGCGCTCGACGCGCTTGTTACAGGGTGACGCGCAGCCGGGACATAACTAGCGATGCTAATGGCCGGCCCAAAACGAGACTCTTGTTATTTTCCGGTTTTGGAAACGTTCTAGGACCTTCCGGACGGGTTTCTTTGGTTTTTTTTGTTCGGTTTTCTTCTATAGCTTTTCTTTTTTCAGTTTTCTGTACATTTTTTGAATTTTTTCTTGAACATTTTTTTCGAAATATGTTTTTCAAACATGATTTTTTTACAAATTCTCAACATTTTCAGATTTGACTATTTTAAAAATCTGATGTTTTATAAAGTGAACGTTTTTCAAAATCTGAACAGTTTTTAAAATATAAAGAATTTCAAAATCTGAACAATTTTCAAAATCTGAATAATTTTCAAAACTGAACATAAGATTGGCCGAGCCCATATAACCATACCGGACATGCATGCGTTCGATCGTTGGCGGACACGTTTAGCGCTAAATAGGAGCACCCATAACCAAGTCTCAATTTATGCTGACACCTCTCCATCAGCTGCCACCATTAACCACCTGCCCACTAGCTGCTCCTTCGCCGTCACCACAAGGCGCGGCCCCTGCCCCTGCTTGTTCAGTCTTTACCACCGCTGCTCATTCACCGCCCACCACAAGGCGCGGCCGCCCACCCCTGCTGGTTCGCCGTGCCACAAGGCGCGCTGCTCGTTCGTTGTCACACAACCCGTGCCGCCGGTTTGCCGCGCTCCTTCCGCGATGGGATTCGCCGCGGTTTTTGGTACCGTGTTTCTCTGTGTCGCAGGTCTAATCTTCCAACGTTTAGGCTAGCCATAATAGAACGAAGTATTATAAGCAGTATCTAGACAAAAATCTGATATGGTAAGTAATTTATGAGAAGAAAAGTAAAAGTGGTATCATAATATGATACCGTATCATAACACAAAGAGAACTAGAAAATTTATAAGACAATGCATCATATCCACAAATTTGCATTGACATTCTATACAATATTAAATATAATAATATTTAATGATATTACACATTGTGGATGTAGTATCATAAATTAGTATTATATGCATAAATCCCATTGTGATTAGTTTTATCACCTGGATGTATGCACGTTTTGTTTTGTTGCCAAATTACGAAATCATATGGTTGGAGCTCTGGTTAATTTATTTGCTGGCCCTATCTGATACCGCGCGAGCATTTTATGAGGATCATGTCGAGCCCCGGTTAGAGGCTTCCAAGTTCTTGATCTCGTGGCTCGGTTCTATCTACAACATACTCCAATTGTAGGTGTATAATTAAATGCCGCACTGCTATGTTTTGATCGATTTAGATCCAGAATTAGCTAGCTTGCTTCCTATAGATCGAACCCTTGAGTTTGTATAGGTAATGTCTGCTGCTTTGCTTGTCCATATAGGTCGGTGTTGCACATACTACTATAGCCAGAATTGAAGCAAATTTAAATCTGTTTTATTGATATTTTCACATCATCAAAAGCTTTCAAACTCTTGACGTTTATTAGTCAAATTCTGTATTTTTCAGTAACGAGTAACCGCCCCCTCAAGTAAAATAAGCATCTCGATAGCCATACCGTTTGTAGTTTCTACATACCGCGAACTGGACTCATCGTTTGCTACTTCATGCCCGAACCTTACCTGTTGTGAGTGCCTATGGTTCCTTATATTGGCCACATGTAGCATGCATTTTAGGGCGTGCAAAGCCTCCTGCACTATGTGTCAGTGTATAGTGTTGCGCTCAACACCAACAGGCAGCACCTCAAACTCTAGCCATAAATAGCAGCTTTTCATTTGGGAGTGCCGGGAGAGTATTTTGCCCTCTTCATTTGGGAGTACTAGGAGTGCATAATGTAGCACTGATTATAAATTAAGTTTATTTACTCTACAATGTACTATCTACCCCACCATATTTTTTATCAACACACTATAACATATATCTTTTATCTACAAGGTTGCATTCTACGAGATTGGGCTGAAGTCTTTTATGGCTGCTTTACATATGTAAACCTGTAGCTAGAGATTCTGTATTCTGTGGTTTTCCTTGCTCATATACTGGTGTTTGTTGGTGATATGGACAGGAACTATGGCCGTTCTCTATTCTAATCCAGATATAATTCAAAATCATTGGTCCAGAATGGCGACTCGGTGGAGGTGTTAACTCATGCTTGATGAAGTTTGTTTAAAAGTTTTTAGGCCCAAAGAAAAAATAAAATAAATACATTTACACTAAAATTATATACCTCTTTTAAACTTATTGTCATCATAGTCCTAATGATTACAATTTTCTATTACTTCGATGGAATAATTACCCCATAACAATATTTCAAAATACTAGTTATAGTATTCGATACATTTCTTGTGTATATCACTTCAAAGTTTGTTTGTGTTAAATTTAAAATGTATGAGTTAATAAAAGTTCTCCTTGAGTTAATTTTCACAGTTGCATAAACTGTGTAGTGTATACATATGTATTTTAGTGTCTATATTTGTTTTCATAGTATAAATTTTTCAATATCCTCAATTTTTATAGTAGATACTTTCAAAAAAATGTACGGTCGAACAAATATCTCGGTAGTGCTTCTAGTGTAGTACTACGTAAGAATTGATGGAAATATGTCATAGAGGTAATAATAAAATTGTATTATTCATATTTTTTATTTCGTACATAAAGTTTATATTTCATGTTATAAATGTTTTGGTTCCGAAGATGCAATTTGGAGAAAAACCTAGTTACACATATAGAAAAATAAGCTCAATATGGTTCCCCTAGTCTTGTCTTTAAGACTAATTCACTAATTCATGTAACAACGCGGATTTGCTACCACCGGTGGTAGCTATGCATGCATGTATCATCCTTGGATTGTGGGAGCATACTATTCCTACCGCATGCGATGTAGAGAGCATGATCATGTTGGTGATAACGGATGAAAAAATTCCGTTTGTTGCATGCATATGTTGCTTTAGAAAGGATACTTGGAAAGGCAACCGCGGATGGCTAGTGCACGTGGTGATCTCGGACATGCCATGCCAAGTTGCCTACCCAAGTAACCTAGTGCGCGTGGTGATCTCGGACATGCCATGCCAAGTTGCCTACCCAAGTAACCTAGTAGACATGCCATGCCAAGTTGCCTACCCAAGTAACCTAGTAGACATGCCATGCCAAGTTGCCTACCCTAAACGCTGACCTAGCACACACACAAAAATGATCCGATTGTTTTTCCCTATTATCTAGTCTATCACATTGCTGCCAAGTTGCCTACCCAAGTAACCTAGTGCGTGTGGTGATCTCGGATATGCCATACCAAATTGCCTACTCAAGTAACCTAGTAGACATGCCAAGTGAAACCGAGTTGGCCTACCGAAGTCACCTGATAGCCATGCCATGCGAAAACGCCGTTGCTTCCGTCTGTTAATTCTTGTGCTCCCGGTAGAAAATCTCATGCTCTCTATAGCAAATCTAATGGTGGATGCTAGGTGTGTAGCTACCACCGGTGGTAGTAGGCTATTTTGCATTCATGTAATATGTGATAGTCTTGTTTTTTAGACTATGGGCATAAGTAATGTGTTACAAAGTTATCAATGATACATGTGAGTAATATTTGGGAATGTTGGATGGACCCGGTGATATACTTGAAAAATAAACATGTTGTTAATATATTATCGATATTTGCTCTGGAACAAATATTCCGATTAAATGTTTCGTTAGACCATGTGAGTGACATAGACTTGTATACTAAAGTTTGCTATGATATCATCAAACTTGTATAATAAATGTTTTGGGAGGTCATTGAATGGTTTAGCGATATCAAGGTTGATTCTGGAGGTGTTTGAAATGTTTTAGCAATATCACGGTTGATTCTGGAGGTGTTTGAAATGGAAGGAAACAGAAGGTTCTAGAATAACATCAAACGGTTCTCGAAGGTTATAGAACATCTTGGAAGGCAATACCCTAGAGGGTCCACACATGGGCAATGCCTGCATAGGCCCTTGGACGACCGAACCGAGGGAGGAAGGAGTCCTTGTTCAACACAGACTCTCCTGGGCGGTTTTAGAGGGAGGAGTCCTAGGCATTGACTCCTCACCGAAGGTCGATTTGGGCAAGAGGTGGCCGGACGGCTAGGGTGGGGCACCTCCGTAAGGGAGGCTTATCCCGGGGAGGTGCCACCTACCCAAGCCCTCTATATAAAGGCCTCCCTCCACCCCCTTGGCTCATTCATCTCATTCTCCTCTCCTCTCCTCTCAGGCATTGCTCCCTTGTTTAGAGCCGTGCTCGTCAGCTAGAGGAAACTCCACCCTCCGAACATCATCGCGCTGCTGCATTTTCGGTCCGAGATACTATATGGGATCACACGAACGCAAACGAACTACTTTACTGAATTGCACATATGTACCAAACCATCTTGTCGCAGCAACCTATTTTTTTGGTTTCTTAACGAAAACTGGCCAAACTCCATGCATCTGCTCTGACAAGATCTTTCAGCAAGATTTGTTTTCTGCCACCACCCAACACAGCATGCCTATGAATTACTAATGTCCTTCAGTTACTAAGCATAGCACGACGATTTCTAATGTCATACCGTATTGACTACAAAGTTGAGTTATCAACTCATGCCATATAGCTCACAATCCGTACCTTTTTGTCCACTACGGAGAGTTCGGATCCATTTTCCTTATCGAGAGTGCGGAGTCAGCTTGCCCGTCAGTGTCCTGCTCACCACCCCCGGCCACATCTTGGATGATGCCATCACAGATTGATCCTGCTCCACCGAGCCTACATGGCTGCACTCGCCCTCCTCTCTCCCGACCATACCATCCACCGCAGCCTCCACCGAGCCCGCGTAATAGCAGCACTGGAAATGGAGGAGACATGGCCTACCGGTCAAATCGTAATGCAGATTTTGTAGCTGCCAGCGCCATGCCTGGGGAAGAAGGTTCGCACACACGTACTTGCTCACTGGATCCAGGGGAAGTCCATTTGGTTTATACAGGTCGCCGGCGAAGTCGTGATCTGCTCCCCGTCCCTGCCGATGCCACAGCTCCCGCTGCCTTCAGCGCGTGCTCGAATCGCCGGTAGTCTGTGGAAGCCGGGCGACACAGAGTTCCAACCGGCCAGATCCGGAAGGCACGCGGCGATGGGCGGCGGCCACACAAACACACGAACCTGGACCGTGGTCTAGGATGCCGCCAGAAATATGTACCGCGTGTCAAACGCCCTGTCACTAGGTTTAGGTTCATTTTCGTAGCAGAGCAGTACATGAAAGATCTTGTCAGAGCAGATGCATGGAGTTTGGCCAGTTTTCGTTAAGAAACCAAAAAAATAGGTTGATGCCACAGGATGGTTTGGTACATATGTGCAATTCAATTAAGTAGTTCGTCTGCGTTCGTGTGATCCCATGTAGTATCTCGAACTGAATTATGGTTAGTAAAAATTGGGTGTCATTCTTGCTTTGCGTAAAGCTAACTGCAGATCTTTTCTCGGCACAGGTATGCTAAACGTAGGCAGCAACACCAGATCCAGAGGCAGTAGCCATGCCGCTCAGGCAGCACTCGTGGAAAAAAGGCCATTAATTCCGGTCCATAACGGCAATTAGTCCCAGTTACCCACTCGGGACTAATAAAGCGGGACTAAAGACTCCCACTCTTTAGTCCTGGTTGCTTATGAAACGGGACTAATAGCTGTCCACGTGGACACGGCTGAGCGCGCCGGCTCGGGGACCTTTAGTCCCGGTTTGTAATAAGAACCGGGACTAAAGTGTTTTGTTTTTTCCATTTTGGTTTCAGATTATAGGTTTAAGGTTTATGGTTAATTAGGGTTCACTTTAATTTCAAGCGAGTTTCCGTACCCATATTCTACGACTAGTACATACACATTACATGTTGATGCATATATATAATATTATACGATGTCTTGCGACTGTATATACTACAATTTAGGGATGGAGATTTGGCTCCCGGGACCAAATACACCTGTTATCAGGACCATCGAAACAAGTCTGGGGATCGATGTACTTGTCAGAATCAATGCTGGTGCGAGCTTACATAATTGAGTAATACGCGCACCCCGTAGTCAGACCGAAACAGTGTTGGACGGTAGACGAACGGCTGGACCAGTGGAACAGGTTCGAGCAGGAGGACAAGCACCACGGACCACGGTGCGGTGTTTATGCGCGACAGTGGCGCGTGGCCCCCTTCTCCCGTGCAGATAGTTTCATGCGAGGAAACAGAGGCACCGCCTTGGCGGAGCTTGGTAGTGTGGCGTTCTAAATCGGGGCGCTACCAGTGAGCTGTGTAGTCGCCACTCGCCAGCTTCGCCGGTTGGAGTGCCCGCGGGCGGGAGGGGGGCGGGTGGAGGTGCTAAAAAACTATTAGCGCATCCTCGCTGACAGCAACAATCAGCTCCCCCCGCCGGCGCGTAGCATCAAAGGGAAGAAACAAAGTCCAATTTCGTGAATCCACGGGATCCCCAAGCTCCCGGCGAATCCAGCTGCTGGACATGCGGAGTGAGCATGCAGAAACTGTGGCGGCGGCGTACGGCGAGTCCGCGCTGGTATGGAGTTGTGGATTTCCCTTTAGATCCAGTGAACAGGTGTGATTCCAGAACAGCAATTTGCCAGAAATAAATAGCTCTGCTTCATAGTGAAGTTTGTGATTTTCAATTTGCAGTGCCCGCGGCAGCCGTATCGGCGGCAGGTGAAGCTAGTCAGCCATGTCTGTTTGGTGCCTCGGTGGTGCCGGTGAGCAGAATGTTGACGGGCAAGCAGATTCGGCGCAAATAAAAGGGTAGGCCGATCCCAATGTACAAATAGGTAACATCAAAACAGCTACGACTTCTTTGGGGCGGCTCCATAAGATCAGTGATTTTTGTCTCTGTCATAGTACTCAGCATATTACATTGTATTTGGAGCGTCAGCTAGAAATTAAGCACGCATTTCAGTGAAGGCAGGGGGATTGGAGATAAAAGGCTCGCTGCAGCAGTAATGAGTGTTTGTCATGCTTGTTGATTTCGATTTGGTAGTGCGATTCTCTGAATTTTTATCCAACGAAAACACGACAGTGTCTGCAGCGGGTCGTCTGATGCATATAGGCATATAGCAGGTGGATTTTCGTGTTTCAGCAATACTATGTGTTCACATATTAATCTGCATGTCAAATGGAGAAAAATGCTCAGAATGCTCGCCCTTTGTGTTCCATGGATGTATATAAATTGCAGGCTTCTCCTAGCATGACACCATGCGCAGCAAGAGCGCTCTGAGAGAGAGGATGGAGTTGTGCTGCTACTCAAAATGCAAAGACGAAGAAGACGCCATGGATACTGGTGGCGGCTGGGATGGGGAACCCTAGATAGCTGGGCGGATACCCGTTTGTAGACACCTAGACTTGTGTTGCAGTGCTGCCGGAAGTTGGACCTGATACTACTTGGTCCATGTAGAGTGGTCTTCCGGTCCTTGATACGCATGGACCGCCATATCGGGCATGGCTCCGTCTTATTAAATGCGTGCACATGCGTTTGTGTCACTGTTTCAAAGTCTGCATACGGAAGATATACTACACGCAATACAATCCTGGTCACGGGACGCGGCGGAAACGGATTGGTCCAGCTCGCGGGATCATCTGGACCCGAGTGCCAAGATGAGTTTCCGCTATAATTTCAAACAAGTCTCCGTACAACTATTTTTCAAACAAGTTTCAAACAAGCTAAGTTTTCGTAGAACTATATAATTACATGAAGATCACTAAATTACATGTAGCGTTCCTCATCCTCCACATAGTGTACTCCTTTCTCATGGATGACCTCCCTCAGCAGGAATCCCGCCAGCTCCTCTTGAATTGCTTTTATGCGCTGGGTTGGTATGAGCTTCTCCCGCATCACTAACAACTTTAAGAAGATTGATATGGATATATATAAGTTGAATGAAACTCAACACAATTGATGATAATAAAAGAAAACTGTGAATATTGTTTACGTACATCAAAGTCCGAGGAACGTGCTCTCTGCTCACTAGTGTACCACCGGATGAACTCGCAGACGTAGAATCCACACAGATTGATCCCCGGTGGCTGCTCCAAACCCTTTATCTTTCTAAAAGTTAGTTGTTCTTCGAATTGACCTACTATCTTCCTTCTGAAACGTGTCCAAACCCTGCAGGGCAAAGAAAATGAACAAATGAGTTATTAAATACTTGATATTAGGAAATTAATGAAAGGGGCCGATATAGTGCGGTAATGATTGAAATTACTTCTGCAGCATTGCTTTCATGTCGTTAAACAGGGGTTCGGGCTTATCCAATGAGTCCATGATTTCAACTCTTGATTTGTCAAATTAAATTTTTAGCAGAATCCAGTGGAAACTGCAGACACGCATGCATAACTCATCAATTACACTTAACATCGAGTAAGAAAAAAAGAATGTGTACAAGATAGAAACATTCACTTGAAGTTGTAAGGAAATAGAATTTCCCTTTTAAGACTTTGCATGGTAAAAAAATGTAAACATGTCATGCTCCACATCTTTGGGGTGAGCTTGTAACATCTTTTCATTAACGATATATGGGTCAACGAACCCAACGTCAAAGATTCCCTTTTTGTTGCATTTGAGCATATTAAATCTGCATAATAGCATACAAAAAGAATATAGTTAATTTAGATAATATTTTATAGGCAATGAACGAGTTGAGCTAGAGACTTGAATATAAATCACTTACAGATAATAGGAAGCGATGATAGATTTGTCGAGGTCGCATTGATTGAATAACTGAATCAATTCGTCCAATTCAATATGTATCAGGTATCTTTTGAAGTGATGCTCCTCTCTAACGTCCACCATGATATAACGTTTGAAGTCCTTTTTTATGTGCATCTTATACCAGTTGAGCAGATTTCGCATATTTGTTGATAGATCACCTTCCTCCTTAGGATTGATCAGAGGCCCCCGTTGGACATATTTCTCTACTATCTGACCCACTAGCGCTTCTTCAAGGCCTAACAGAAGAGAGATATTCATTCTGGCCGCTGTCTCTTTGGCCTTCATTACAGTCATACCCAATGCTGCTGCAGCAGCTATTACTCTGGGGTCCAATAACTCACGGTCCTGATCCATTTCGGCTATGAAGGCCGTATGGATATCGGGGGGGAGGGGGGCGATTATGAGCGGGGGGACCGATTGATTCCTCTGTTCTCCGAGCTGAGGAATTTGTTACCCTCTTTTTGCGCTTCTTTTTGCCTTCTTGGCCAAGTCACTTTGCCTTTCAATTTTGCGTTTATAGTCTGATGGCAGACTCGACTTATATTGGGGCTCTGTAGTAAGCATATCCATAGCCCACTTCTTGTCTTTCTCGCTGTATGTCGGCTTGGGCTCAGGCACTTTCCGTGCAAAATGGACCTTCACTTTGGCGTCTGATATCGCTTTGGTTTCCTCGGGAGTCCGGTCATAAGCTCTCTTGGGAAGAGGCTTTAGCGATGGCCCTGGTATCTTCGTGGTCTTATGTACTACCTTATTAGTAGTACTAACCGTAGTGGCCCTGCTCTACTTTTTCCCCGTCTGCGTAGTATTGGTGGGGCGGCTTCGCCTGACACGCTGGAGGTGCACTGGAGGATGATGTGGGCTGACACGCGGGAGGTGCACTGGGGGGCGGCGTCGGCTGATGCGGCGCCCGAGGTGGACTCGGGGGCGGCGTCGGCTGACGTGGAGCCTGTGGACGACATTCACCAGGGGAGGATGGACTTGGATTCCTCGGAGTCGGTGGCCTTGGCGCTGAGCTTGGAAACATGATGTATTTCTTTTGCCATAAAACGATTTGGCGCTTGACATCTCCAAATCTCACATCCCCTTCAGATGTAGTGAAGTCAAGCTCTAGGTCCTCGAACCCTGGGACTATGTCAACCACCGAGACACAAGCATAGCCAGCCCGTATCGGGTTCCCATGGTGGAGTGCTTCAGGTAGACAAGGTAGAGCATCGCCGCTCGCCACCTTGAAGGTCATGTTCTTCATTGGCTGATGTAGCTCATAATTTGTCATCTCCCTAACATCATCCACGGGGTAGCGAGGCCCCAGTGCATCATCGATCATCCGTGCATCATGCTCATCAGCTGAGACCTCCGTGGAAGCCATGCTGCTTCTCTGTTGGCTATTAAGATCCAATGCTGGATCTTCCTACAGCCGAGATGAGCCTCCCTGTCGAAGTTCATGCATTATCCTATTCATGTCGGCTAATTCACGTTCTACCTTGCCGATCCGATCTGTCTCCCGATCCTTCTTTCGCTTACGGCTTTTGTAATCATACGGATCTTCGTGCTAGGAAAACCCTTCCTTCCACAGAACACCGGCGCCAATGCCTCGTGTTCGTCCTGTGTGTTCAGGATTCCCGAGGGCGTGTGTCAGCTTGTCGTTTTCTCGGTTGACCGGATCAATCCCTCTTGAGCATCCTCCATTGCCTTAACAAGTTTTGCTGTGGGAGTAAAGGTCTTTTTCCGATGAACACACTCCCCTGTTGCCGGGTCTAACGATCCTCCATGCCCGTACCACCAGTGCTTGGCCCTTTCGGGCCATCCCTACGTACCTAGAGTGATCCCTTTATTACTCAGTTCATTGTCCATAGCTTCCCACTTAGGCACTGCACTCTTGTAGCCGCCTAGCCCCAAAACATGGTGATGTTCCTTCTTATCAGCATTTGCCTTATTTTTCACTGACATTTCCTTGGCTCTCTCAGAAGACTTGAATTCCACAAATTCAGGCCACTGTTCTCTTAACTTCTCGTATGCTCCTTCGAATACTGGAGTTTTCTCTTTCATGATATACTTTGCGTATAACATTTTCTTGAAGCTCCGGAATGCTTCAGCCATCTTCTTGAGAGCGTACTATTTGACTCTCCTTCTCCTTTCACGTCCACCCGGAATTTCATTACCATCATCAACCTTCGGAAGTTGGTTCTTTCTTCTACTGGTTCGATAAACCTTGGTTTCATACTGACGAGGGTTAAGTCGACAAATGTCCAATACGAAGGACTTAGGATCGGGGGAGTAGGGTGTCGGATGAACTCGAAGGTAAAATCAGTCAAACAAGGTGTGTATCAAAAGTAAACGTGGTGGTGAACTTGGCTTTCTTTCAATCTGTCCCTCACCGTCCTCTCCTGGCCCTGATACGTCTCAAACGTATCTATAATTTTTGATGCTCCATGCTTGTTTCTATACCATTTGCCTTGTGTTTCGTTACACTTCGTGGCGTTTTTATGCGATTTCCGGAACTAACCTATTAACAAGATGCCACAGTGCCAGTTCCCTGTTTTCTGCTATTTTTGTATTTCAGAAAAGCTACACAGGAAATATTCTCGGAATTGGATGAAACAAGTTCCAGAAGTCTTATTTTTCCCAGAAGAGGACTGAAGACTGAACGAGAGCCGGAGGGGGGCCAGGGGCCAGCCTCAGCATGAGGGGGCGCAGCCTAGCCCCTGGCCGCGCCCCCCTGTGGTGAGACCACCCTGGTCGCCTCCTGATGACGCCCCTTCGCCTATAAATAGCCTCCCGACGGAAAACCCTAAAAGAATCGGCGTTTTTCCCAGAACAGTTCTGCAGCGCCACCACCGTCGAAGACAAATTTCGGGGGACAGAAGTCTCTGTTCCGGAACCCTGCCGGGATGGGGAAGTGCCCCCAGAGTCATCCCCATCGGTCTCCATCGCCGTCTCCGCCGTCTCCATCGACCTCACTGCCATCTCCATCAACCTTGCTGTCTCCTATGATGAGGAGGGAGTAGTTCTCCCCCGGGGCTGAGGGCTCTACCGGTAGCTATGTGGTTCACCTCTCTCTCCCATGATGTGATCTTTATGTGATCATGAGCTTTGTATCTATTTGAATTGATAGATGTTATTATTCAGATATTATGCTACTCCCATGCTTTATATTTGTAAACTCCGGAGATACCTTGTATCATGGTGTGAAGGTGACTAGTGTGCGCATCATGTGTATCTTTTTGGTTAATGTCTCTATGAATTGTTGGTGTTTATTGGAACCATCTAGTGCGTTTATGGTGATAGTGTGGGACAATCTAGTTTGGGTACATACGGACTTTGAGGAGTGCTTCGTAGCCCTACGCATGATTAGTGTTCGTTTTCCATTGGAGAATTGTTTTGAGTTGCATATTGATGATAGTATCTATTGGTTTAATTATGTTATATTTGTTGAGAGTGTGTCCACTAGTGAAAGTATGATCCCTAGGCCTTGTTTCCAAGCTTTGCACACCATTTACATTCAGTTTTGTTACATGTTTGCTTGCAGCGATATTTATTTCAGATTACGTTTACTACTCATAATCATCACTACTACTTGTATTTCACTATATCTTCGCCGAACTAGTGCACCTATACATCTGACAAGTGTATTGGGTGTGTTGGGAACACAAGAGACTTTCTGTATCGTAATTGCAGGGTTGTTTGAGAGGGATAGCTTTGACCTCTTCTTCCCTGAGTTCGATAAACCTTGGGTGATCCACTTAAGGGAAACTTGCTGCTATTCTACAAACCTCTGCACTTGGAGGCCCAACACTGTCTACAAGAACAGACGCGTGCGTAGACATCAAGCTCTTTTCTGGCGCCGTTGCCGGGGAGGTAAGGTAAAAGGTACTCACATCTTTTGGTTACTAAGTCTTTTAGTTGCTGGTGAGTGCTCGAAGTTATTTCCTTTAGATTCTGCAATTATATCTTTTTGTTTCTTGTTTTTATTTTCACTAGTTAGGCTTAATGGAAAGTAAAGAGTTCTTTAGTCTTTTTCCTGAGTTTAGATTTGAAGAGAAAATTGAAAAACCTTTGGAGCTTATTTTGCATAGCAATGTTATTAGTACGAATGCTTTGAATACCGTTATTGCTAATGCTATAGAAAAGTCTAAGCTTGGGGATGCTGGTTTATTTAAGCATGATATTTTTAGTTCCCCAGCTTTAGGTGAGAAAGTTTCCTCTGATGATATTTTATCTCCCATATGTGATGTTTCTAATGATGCTTGTGCTCCTCATCCTTTTAAAATACCTATAAAAATTGTCGACCATGCTATGAATAACTGCTATTTAGGAGATGAAACTGTCCATCCTGGTGATCATTTGCTCTTTATACATGAATTATGCGAGTTGTTCCAGTGTGCAGGTATTTCAATTAACCAAGTCAAGAGGAAGCTATTTTCTCTATCACTGAAGGGCAGAGCTGCAGAATGGTATAAAACACTGAAGGATGGCCGACCTATTGATTGGGAGGAAATTGTACCTCTCTTTTATTCTAAATTCTATCCTTCTAGTGAGGTTTATAAAGATAGGAATTATATTTATAATTTTCATCCGCATGAGGGAGAAAGCATTGCCCAAGCGTGGGGAAGATTGAAGTTACTAATGCACAAATGTCCTATTCATGATCTTCCCCGTAATATTGTTATTAATAATTTTTATGCAAGGCTTTCAGGATATTACAAGGACTATCTAGATGCATGCTTTGGTGGGTCTTTCACAAGCAAGGATGTCGACACCAAGTGGGATCTGCTTGAAACAATTCAAAACAATATTGAAGGTTGGGATAGCGACAAAAGTAAAGGATCAGGTATGAATTACGAGTTTGATTGCATTAAGTCTTTCGCTGAAACTGCTGATTTTCAAAAGCTTAGTGCTAAGTATGGTCTTGATCCTCAAATTATGATTGATTGTTTTAAAGCCTTTGCTTCTCATATTAATGTTCCCAAGGGAGAGAGTAAGAAGAGTATGAAGAAGAAGAAGAAGATGAGTAAAAGGCGAGAGGACACGGTATCTTCCCCTAAGCATTATGATCCTACTATAGATTATGATAATTCTGATTGGGATGATGTTCCCATGCCTGTTTCCTATGTCAATGATCATGATTGGGAAATGCACTCTACTTTTGATATTGAAAATCTTTTTGGTACCAATTCTAAGGTTAATAATTGTTGTACCATTAGTACTATCCATGTTCCTTTTTATGATGATATGTTTGATAAGTATGCTTTGCGAAATAGTTGTTCTCTAGCTTGTGATGATACTGAACCTCTAGTCTATGATGGTTATGATGATGGGTATTGACGAAGGAATGACAAATGAGCACCCGATATTTGCCTACCTGGTTTTCGGTCTAGGAAAGGTCCCTCTCGGAAGGCTCTGGAGGCCCATCAAGGCAGCGATAAAGCGAGGCCCAGGAGCTAAACTTAGCGTGCAAGCAAAGATCCGAAGAATTAGAATTGGATTAGGATTCGTCTGTTTGAATACCGATCCGATCTGTATCAGGTTTTAGGGACCATCCCGAGACCCAGCCTTCGCATATAAAAGGCTGGGAGGGAGGCCTCAAAACCCTAGACACTTTTCCACCCACCTCACGCCGGAGCGCTCGACTACTAGAGCTCTCTGTTAGGGCTAGATCCAATCTACGCCCCCATTGTACCACCATCATCGCCATACCTCCATCAATACAAAGTCAGACAAGCAGGACGTAGGCCTTTTACCTTTCGAGGGGGCTGAACCTGGGTAAATCCTGTGTTCCTTTGCTTTCGTCTGATCGCCGTCGAGTTCGCCAGGTTCCCAATACGCTTCCTAGATCGAAAGCCCTTCGACATGGGCATTGCCGGGGATAAACCTCGTCAATTGGCGCCGACCATGGGGACGACGGGATCTGGATCTACGGATTCGCCGGCTCCATCACCAACCACCGCCAAGATCGACATCGACACCACCGTCGGCATCGCTGCGCCGACCGGCGTCGACACCACCGCCAAGATCGACATCGACACCACCATCGGCATCGCTGCGCCGACCGACGTCGACACCACCGCCAAGATCGACATCGACACCACCGTCGGCATCGCTGCGCCGACCGATGTCGACACCATCGCCAAGATCGACACCGACGCCATCGTCGGCATCGCTGTGCCGGCTGTCGTCACAGCCAACTCGGCGGAACCAGGCGTCAACGCCGCTGATTCGATCGTCGTCAGCAATATTTCGCCAAGCGCTGCAAAGCCCACTCCAGCGGCGAACGTCATCGACCCCATCTCAAGCACGGCAGGAGTAGCGCCCGAAGGCTATGACATGGCTTTCGGACTGTTCAACTTCCACGTGGACAGCAATGGAGCGATGGAACTGCTCTCCATCGGTGAATCGGCTCCGCTCGTGGCCAAAACGATGACACCACCAGCCGTCTGGGGCAAACTCTCGGCAAGCGCGCTGCTAGCGCCATCGGAGGAGGAACCGAAGCTGAAAACTTCGACCCCGTCAGTAGGGTCGAACGATTTCGAAAACCCACCTCCATCCCCAACCACCGCATACTGCGTCGACTGCGACGCATACCACTACGTGGGCGCCGGAGATTTCTCATTCCATGAGATCGCCGGCTGTGAAGATCCTCGGGGGGGCACAGCAGCTGTCTACCCGACGATATCTGAGTGCAATCGGGCTCTCAATGCCCTCACGCTCCGCGCTGCACCGTATGACCCTGATTACGTCAAAGGGCTATATTCGGACTATACATGCTCAGACGACGACGATGTCTACCCCGAAGCTAAGGGGAAGATAGGCAATTCAGCAAGCTCGGCTTCACACTGCGAATCTGCCGCATCTAGCGATGGCTACGTGGCCAATTATGATTCTGACTTCATGATCGAAGTCGGACCCTACGTCGAAAGTGACGACGTCTACCCTCCAGCGCTGGGCGAAATCAGCGATGATTCGGCCCCGTGGACCGGGGGCCACTGCATGATGGCATCCCACGGCGACGGAAACGAGAACAGAGACAACGACGGCCGAAACCGGGCAGACAGCGGCCGTCAGGTAGTCACACATGACCAGATCCGGTTCGCAAGAAGGGTTTACGCGGGCGAGGTGAACTTCGGTCCCAACCCAAGCCCAAGCGATCTGGCTGCACTCCGTTTCGTCGTCCAGGAGCAGAAGGACCAGATCAATGCTGACAGGCGAGTACTGGAATGGTGAAGGGAGGGGGCCGATGCGTCCAGCAGAAGACGGGCCGAAAGATCGTCTCATTACTCATCAAGCGTCCAGCACAGATCAAGATCAGGCACCCAGCCAGGGCCCGATATGCACAACATCACCCGAAATCTGGAGGCAGAGTTCAACGAGGCTGAATTGATGCCCAAGACCAAGGAGGCTGCGATTATGACCGCGGCGGCATACATTGCCGCGAACGCATCCAACGGTGACGAACATATGCGACACCTGAGGAATCTAGCACTCGAAGGAGTAAGGGTGCTCCAAGGAACGCCCGATTCAGGGCATGACGCAACGGCAAGGAGAACCGCCCCACCGACGGAGCAAGCCAGGCACCCAGCACCGGTGCCACCCATAGCGCCTCGGACGCAAGCGGTCGAACCTCTCAACGGAGAGCTTCGGCATGGTCTGGCCCAGAACAGGGTCGACCAAGCGCGAGCGCGGCGCGAAGCACGCCGCTTCGAAGGAGATCGCGAGGCGGAGACATTCGGCGGCACCAGCGACGGACTGTGCGGGGCAGATTGCTTTAGCCTGTTGATCCGCTCCGCACCGTTGCCGAAGGGAATCAAGCTCAGCGATGGCATAGTCGAGTTCAACGGGCAGCAGGATCCCCGAATTTGGCTCGATGATTTTATATCCGCTGTCAAGATCAGCGGTGGATCTAGAGACAACGCCCTCCAGTTGCTGTCGCTGCATCTAAAGGATAACGCAAGGGCATGGCTGAATAATCTCGCCCCGGATAGCATCCGCTCCTGGGAAGAATTTCGGCAAGCGTTCATCGCTAACTTTCGAGGCACTTCGCGACGACCTACGTCGTTCGAGGAGCTACGCCTATGCGTACAGAAAACCGGAGAAAACCTGAGATCATACATCTCACGATGGATCAGCCTCCGGAACACAACGGAAAACATCTCGCCCGAAAGGGCCATCGACGCATTTCGCGACGGCCTCTTCCGACGCGATTTCAAGGAGGAGCTCGGACGCTGCAAGCCAAGGACCGTCGACCACCTCATGAGCTTGGCGAATGAGTGGGCCGATGGCGAAGACTCCATCGCGGCTCCCAGAAGTCGCCGTCGATCAGCAGAACGCGATGTCGACACGAAAGACCAGTTCCACTCCGGGTCCCGAAAGAAGGGTCGTCGGAATCGCTACGACAACACGGAGAACACGGACATGGTAGCAGCAGGCTACGTACATGAAGATCATGAAGACAACCGTGACTTACCGCGGCAAGGAAACAATTACCACGGTAGCAGCAACAGAAGTGTCTCAAAGCCAAGTAAGGAATGGCGCCGACGGCAGCCACAGATATCAGCAGAGGAGATGCTTGATAGCGGATGCCCAAGGCATACGTACCTCGACAAAGATGGAGTACGAAGACCTGCACACCTCCTCATCGAGTGTAGGGAACTCCTTCGTTTCAACCGGGCACTTCAGGAGAGGATGGGCGTCGAGCAGCCAGTGGCAGGGGCGATAGCCTACAACGCTCCACCACCACCGCCGAACCCACCAGCAAACGTGGTACAGCAGGGCCACCAGGCCGCCACGATCCAGCAAGTCGAGCAGCGACAACCGGCGAACGAGGAAGAAGAGTTCCCGCCGCCAAGAGGTTTCGTGCCCATGATCCAGAGGGGGCGCCCGACGAATAAGGTTCAGCGAAAACGCGCACGAGAAGTATTTCACGCCGAGCACGCGCCACCGGCCACTCCCGAATACCTGAATTGGTCCGAACATCCGATCGGTTTCGATCGGTCAGATTATCCACCGAAGATCCCACGCCTAGGACACCATGCTTTGGTTCTCAAGGCGCAAATAGGGGGTTTCACCTCGAAAAAGGTGTTCATGGACGGAGGCAGCAGCTTGAACCTCATCTACGCAGACACACTGTGAAAGATCAAGATCCCGCTAAATAATCTCCTGCCAACGGAAACTTCCTTCCACGGAATCGTCCCAGGAAAGCCGACGTACCCATTGGGGGCGATACATCTCGACGTCATCTTCGGCACTCCAGCAAACTTTAGAAAGGAGAAGACCGAATTCGAAGTCGTGGACTGGCCCTCACAGTACCACACTATCCTCGGGCGGCCAGCGTTCTCCCCATTCATGGCAGTACCGCATTATGCTTACCTCAAGCTGCGGATGCCCGCAAACAGAGGACCACTGACGATCAGCGGCAGCTTCGCCCGATCCGAAAACTGCGACAAGGACTTCAACACCATGTCCCAAACCTTCGGTGTGCACGAGGAGCTGCACCATATTCGGGAGGCCACGGTGATGGACATCGATCCACCGGCGCAGCAGAACGCCCCAGAACTGTCGTTCGATGCCACCAAGGACACCCGAGAGCACCAGATCCACCCGACGGACCCAACCAAGACGGCGCGGGTGTCGAACTCCCTCTCCCCTGCATAGGAAAGCGTGCTCGTCGAGTTCCTCCGTGAGCACTGGAGGATGTTCGCTTGGTGTCCAGCAGATATGCCAGGCATCCCCAGGGAACTCGCCGAGCACGAGCTCAAGATCTTTCCCAACACGAAGCCGGTCAAGCAGACTATGCGCCGGTATAATCCAGAGAAGGCCAAGTCAATGGGCGAAGAAATCAACCGCCTCCTCGAAGCCAAGTTCATCAGGGAGATCAAGGAAGCTACGTGGCTCTCGCCACCGGTTATGGTAGAAAAGAAGGACACCAAGGTCTACAGGATGTGTATCGACTTCACAGCCCTAAACAAGCACTGCCCGAAGGACTACTTCCCCCTGCCCCGAATCGACCAGATCATCGACTCCACGGCAGGATGCGAACAACTTTCGTTCCTCGACGCTTACTCTGGGTATAATCAGATACGTCTAAAAGTAGAAGACGAGGACAAGACGGCGTTCATCACCCCGCACGGGGTATACTGCTACATGACGATGCCCTTCGGGCTCAAGAACGCCGGAGCCACCTATCAACGGTGCATGCAGGCGTGCCTGAAGGAACAAATTGGCCGCAACATCGAGGTCTATGTCGACGACATTGTCATCAAGACCGCAAAAGCAGAGAGCTTGCTTGATGATCTTCGAGAAACTTTCGCCAACCTCGACAGATATTGCATCAAGCTTAACCGGAAGAAGTGCTCTTTCGGGGTACCCACCGGCCAACTGCTGGGGTATCTAATCTCCGAGAGGGGGATCGAAGGCAACCCAGAGAAGATACATGCCATCATCAACATGCAGCCTCCGAGAACACTTTGACATGTCCAGCAGTTGACAGGTCGACTCGCAGCGCTCAGCCGCTTCATCAGCAAGCTTGGCGAAAAAGCACTCCCCTTTTATCGGCTATTGCGGAAAACAGACAACTTCACGTGGACCGAAGAGGCACAAGCCGCGTTCGACGACCTCAAACGTCGTCTGTCGACTTCCCCAGTTCTTGTCACACCCCGAGAAAAAGAGCCGATGTTGCTATACATTGCGGCTACAAATCAAGTTGTCAGCTCAGTGCTCGTGGTCGAACGCGCGGAGGAAGGCAAGGAGCGCGGAGTACAGAGGCCTGTGTACTACCTAAGCGAAGTCTTATCTCCGACCAAGCAAAGGTACCCCTATTATCAGAAGCTAGCATACGCTATCTATATGACGGGGAAGAAGCTGCCACACTATTTCGAGTGTCACTCCATCATAGTAGTGGCCTCGAATCCAGTCTCCAACATCCTCAACAACCCAGACGCTACAGGGCGTGTGTCGCTATGGGGAATCACGCTAGGACCTTGGGAGATCACGTACCAATGCCAGTCTGCGATCAAGTCACAGGTCCTACAGGATTTCATAGCCGAGTGGACAGAAGCCTAGATGCCCGAGCTCCCAGACCTGTCGAACAGCTGGACCATTTTCGTCGACGGGTCCAAGCGGGTTTCGGGGGCAGGAGAAGGAGTGGTCCTAGTGTCACCGCAAGGGGACAGGATGCGCTACGTCCTCCGCATGCGCTTCCCGAATCCCTCCAACAACGAGGCGGAATACGAAGCCGTCCTTCACGGTATGCGCATGGCGAAGGCCTGTGGGGCCACTCGCATCAAGATTCATGGAGATTCGAACCTCATCGCCCAACAAGTCATGAAGGAGTGCGACGCAACCTGCGCGAACATGATCGCATATCGCGCCATGTACGACAAGCTCGAAGGCGAATTCGAGGGTTGCGAAGTAACGCACATCGGCAGGGAAAGTAACGAGGAGGCAGACAACCTGGCCAACGTCGGCTCAAGGTGCCTCCCAATACCGCTCGGAGTCTTCTTCGAAGAGATATTCGAACGCTCCGTCAAGATCAAGCCAGTAACTGACCCGGCGTTAGCAACACGTCCGGGGGCTCGGTCGGCCAACACCGCTCCAGCAGCAGGAGCAGAAGACCTCCCGAAGAATGCAGCCGCAGTCATGCTCGTCGAAGCAACATGGACAAGGCCATACTTGGCATACCTGATGCGGGGCGAGCTCCCAGAAGATCCCATCCATCGCCGACAAGTCATGCGGCGCTCCAAGGCCTTCACGATAATTAACGGGGAACTCTACAAGCGCAGCACCACAGGGGTGCTCCAACGGTGCATAGCGCAGGAAGATGGGATTGCTCTCCTTCGAGAAATCCACGAAGGGACCTGTGGGCACCACGCCTGCAGCCGAACCCTCGTGGCCAAGGCTTTTTGGTCCGGATTCTACTGGCTATCCGCCCTCTACGACGCCAGGAACATCGTCCAGCACTGCGAAGCATGCCAGTTATTCGCCACCAAGCCGCACGCGCCGGCGTCCGAGCTGCACACCATCCCTGTGGCCTGGCCCTTCGCACAATGGGGGCTCGATCAAGTGGGGCCTCTCCCCAAATCATCCCGAGGAGGTCACACTTACCTTCTAGTCGCAGTGGACAAGTTCTCCAAGTGGATAGAGGCTGTTCCAGTCACCAACCAAGAGGCGACCACGGCGGTCAAGTTCTTCGAGTCCATCGTCTACCGGTACGGCGTCCCGAACAGCATTATCACCGACAACGGCACCAACTTCACTTCGGGCGAGTTCCAGGACTTTGCCAAAAACCTCGGCATTAAGCTCAAGTACGCTTCGGTGGCGCACCCCAAGTCTAATGGCCAGGTCGAAAAGGCTAACAGACTCGTATGCGGAGGCCTAAAGAAGCGACTACTTTGACCCCTTAAACACGCAGCAGGCGCCTGGGTCGAGGAATTGCCTTCGGTACTATGGAGCCTGCGAACGACGCCCAATTCCTCGACGGGCTACACACCCTTCTTCCTGCTCTTCGGGGCAGAAGCAGTGCTACCCACGGATATACGCTACAGTGCACCCCGCGTGGTCGCCTACGTCGAGGAAGATGCGGACAAAGCACTGGCAGACGCCCAAGATCTACTGGACGAAGCTCGAGATGTCGCCCTCGTTCGATCGGCGGTCTACCAGCAGAGCCTCCGCAACTACCACAGCAGACGGGTACGCGGACGCTCATTCGAGCCAAGCAACCTAGTGCTCCGCCTCAAGCAGACAAGCACGTCGAAGCTAGAACCGCCATGGGAAGGGCCGTACCTCGTCCACGAGGTCATCCCAGGAGGAGCATATCGCCTACGCAACCCGAAAACGGGAAAAGACGTAGAAAACCCATGGAACGCCGCGTAGCTGCGCCGCTTCTATCCTTAGCTAGCAAAGCTGTCTCCTCTACCCCCTCTACTATGTAATCAAATGCCGGCAGCAGTCCGCGCTCGACAACTGTGCCTTCGGCACCAAGCAATAAAGTTCGAGTTCCTTACTTCATGATTTAACATCTTTGTATACTTACGCTCGGGGGCTTTGCCTACGCTCGGGGGCTTGGCCTTTTCGACCCACGCTCGGGGGCTTCGCCTACGCTCGGGGGCTTGGCCTTTTCGACCCACGCACGGGGGCTTCGCCTACGCTCGGGGGCTTGGCCTTTTCGACCCACGCTCGGGGGCTTCGCCTATGCTCGGGGGCTTGGCCTTTTCGACCCACGCTCGGGGGCTTGGCCTTTTCGACCCACGCTCGGGGGCTTCGCCTACGCTCGGGGGCTTGGCCTTTTCGACCCACGCTCGGGGGCTTCACCTACGCTCGGGGTCTTGGCCTTTCGACCCACGCTCGGGGGCTTGGCCTTTCGACCCACGCTTGGGGGCTTCGCCTACGCTCGGGGGCTGCATTCTCTCGACCTACGTTCGAGAATTTTCCGCCCTCCTTATCTACGCTCGAAATCTCCGCCTTTTTGACACAGACGAATAGGACACATGTACACAATACATAAACAAAGTGAAGGTACAAACACAGCCACAGGACTAGTTCATGGCGCTTCGGCACCCTGGTTCGCTCTCTGCCGATCACTTTCAATGACAATATGACGAGCGATACAGTCGCCTATGCCTCTACAAGCAGCATAGTGGTGCTCCATATTATAGCGACCACTGGGCGACGGAGGAAGCGTCTTCAGAAGCTCCAGGTCGATCTCAGGGTAGTGAGCACGCATGAAGGCAAGTGCGACCACAGCCCCGCAGCGCAAGTGCTCCCGAACAAAGGAATACACAGTATTCCCATTCTCGAATCGATCGAGCAATGCCGGCAGGCCTTCAGGCTGATTGTTCAAAGGGAACATCACCCGATGCACCAGCGCAAGGGCGCTTCGGCTCGTCTCAGACAACACCCCAGCTTGAGCAATCCTATCTTGAAGAAGTGTTAGCTTCATCGCTTTCGACCGATCAGCCCAGAAGTTGTCAGCAACCGAATTGGCATGCGTTTGGGCAGCAACATGATGCGCGTTCACGCACCGGGCTTCGGCTGCATTATCGAGGCACACGTCTGCGAAAAGAGTCCGAAGATCAAATCCTGCACACTGAAGCCACAATAACAGCGAAAGAGGTCTAGAGACTCACACTTCAGGGATTTTCCAAGATTCTCGATCTCATCAAGAAGAAACTTCTCGCAGTCTGCAGCATGCGACGCCTTCGACAGAGCAACATCAACTTTGGCCGTAACCACCTTCAGTTGACGCTGCGTGTTCTGAAGTTGGTCGCGCAAAGATCGAATTAGCGCCAATTCGCCCGAGGAAGGCGCTCTTCGCTCAACGGCACCAGAAGTACTGCCAACCATTTCATACGAAACGGGCCAAGCACCAGATGTCAAAGAAGGATCCTGCACGAGAAGCCGGGCATCACACACAAGCATCGACAACCAAACGTCGAATAGATTAACATAACATAAGATCAAGTTTTACAGCAGAAAGGAGTCCTAGTCAGGGTCACAGCCCTCGGCGTTGGGCCACAAAAGCTAATTACAGATGCACGCTAAGCATCATCGGCTCTACGCCGAACTACCAGGGGCCTTGCTAGATTGGGCGCCGGAGGTTCCACGCCTTCGAGCCCGCGCCGCCGCCCGCTGATCGTTCCTTTCAGCCAAGAAGCTAGTCAACCGAGCAGCCAGGTCGCGTGCTCGAGCAACATAGCTCTTTGCCGATTTGTCACATCCATCAGCATCCTTCGGGTATGTGCTGGTGACCTTCTCGGCATCGAACGGTACTTCGTGCATCATCATCAAAGAGAAGACAGACTCAGATCCGATAGTTACATGTCGGCGAACTGCAGCAACTAACGGATCTTCGCCATCTGGCTTCACCGCCAAGGCCTCGAGGATCCCAGCCATAGTATCGCTGAGCGAGTCAGGAATGGAGGTGTCCCGAACACGGATGAGCGTAGACCGCACCTTCGCCAGGAAACTGCATAACTCTCGACTTAGGCGCTCGGCGGCACCAACACTGGACTCCAGTCCAGCAGGCTTCTTCATAGCCCCAGCATCTAACTCTGCAGCACCTGCAAAGCACCGCAAGGTCTTCAGTTAAGAAAGGTGATTCGTCGACGCCACAAAACTCAATAAAGAGGCGCCGAAGGTTTACTGCGCAAGGTGTCGAGCGAGCTTTGCAGGCGCTGATGCAGATCTCCCTCTCGCGATTCGGCGTCTAGGCGATTCTTCTTCGCACGCTCTTGAGCTTCGGACGATTCGGCCTTCAATCGGGCGATTTCGTCGTTCAGCTCAGCGACTTTAGCGTTCAGACCCGAATTTTCAGTGGCAAGTTCGTCCAACTGCGATTTTAGGGAAGTCTTGTCGGCGGCAGCCTGTGCGCCAATCCCTACCCATTCAAAGGAAGTCATCAGCACGACAGCATACAGAGCAAAATTCTGCAAGTAAAATAGCAGTATTCACGTCGTATGTCCTCGAGCTGCTCGGACAACTTTCGGTTCTCTTCCTCCAAGGCGAAGAAGCTCCTGCAAACTTTCGACAGGTCCCTAACAACAGGCTAAAGATGGCAAAGCAAAAGATTAACCCTCGAGTCATGGTTCGGAGAGCAAGCCTAAGTGTAAACACTTAGACCCGCCCTCGGGGGCTACTGGTGGTCAAGCACGCGAAACGCGAGTTGAGAATCTTCGGACTTACATGGTTGTTAGGACCGGAAGGCTCGCCAGATGAGGAGACAAGGACGAACTCGTGTTCCGTCGCCTTCTTCTTGGAAGAGGTTGAAGGCTTCGTGAGAACGGCCTCGGGGGCAGCAACGTCGGCAGCTTTCTCCTGCGAGTCTGCGGTTTGTTCGAGGGCGTCGTCATGGGGTCGGACCTGGTATTGGTCTTGATCCCCCGGGCAGGTCGACGTCTCCTCGGTGGAAGATCTAAAGCAAGCATCGATGTCAAAACCAGACAGTTAATTCGAAACAAGACCACAAGATTGCGAGTTTAGCAAGGAAAACTTATGACGCGTCGATCCCGAACTTCGGAAGGATCTTCTTCTCTGTTCGAGGAGGAGGACGGCGACTCAAAGGCAAGGCGGGGATTGCGTTGTTACCATCATCACCCGAAGTAAAATGGGTGTCATCGAGATCTTTCGAATCCTCGACAACATCCGCAATTCGTTATCTCTTCGGGGCCCTCGGTGGCGACGGTGCGGTGGAGGTCGATCCCTCCGGCACTTCGATAAAATCACGCCCCGGATATTCACCCATCTCGGGCTGGGGCGGATAGCATCGAGCTAGGTTGATCACCTACACAGGAATGCAGACTGCATTCGATACTGGACAAGTTCGGCTATGAAATGAGAAAGGTATTCGATTAAGATCAGGATAGTACCTCGATGCGGGGAAAGGCCTTGCTGAAGGCCACTGCGCCGAAGATTTTCGGCACGGGATCCTTCTTCTTGATGTTTGTGACGGTGCGTATGCACTCGTCGATCTTGGCCTCGTGCAGCTCGTCCTGGGAGATGCGGGTCGAATCCCGACGATCGCTGTAGTCCCACATGCAGTGGGCTCGAGCAGCGAGTGGCTGAATTCGATGCTCGATGAAGGTCCGGATGAGCTGGATCCCCGAAAGCTCTTTCTTTGGAGTAGCTCGGAGCTGCTGGATCTTCTTCATCAGCGGCTCTGTAACCTTCAACTCCTCATTGGAAAGGTCGTGCCTCCAAGACACGCGAGGTCGAAGAACGCCGGTAGGCTGAAATTCCTCGAGTCCGAAACTTTCGGCGTCGGAAGATTTGTCCTTGGCATAGTACCACTTTGCCCTCCACCCGGGATTGTTTTCGGGCGTTTGGAGGTTGAAGTATTCGACGTCTGGGCGCACCTGAACGCCGAAACCGCCGGTTTGGTATGATAGAGGGTGCCGAATAATGAAAATTCGGCGCCACAGCACCCAGTGGGGTTCAATCCCCAGGAAACATTCGCAGAGCGTGATGAAGCACGCAATGTGAAGGATGGAATTGGGATTCAGATCATGGAGCTGAATCCCGTAAGCAAAAAGAAGACCGCAGAGGAAAGGATGCGGGGGAAAAGACAAACCCCGCAGCAAGAAGGCGATGAAAATTACCCGGAATCCAGGAGGAGGCCGGGGAATGATCTCCGGGCCGACGGCGAGCGATTCCGCCGGCGTGTTCTTCAGGAGGCCCATCTTCTCGGCCTGGGACAATTCCTTGTTCCCAACCTTGGTCTGGACCCAGCGGCCAACGACGGAGCCGTCAGCATCGGCCGTCTTAGCTTTCTAGGCGGCGGCGCCGGTGGTGGCGCCGATGGCGGTGGAGCTCCTCTTGCCCATGGTCTCAGGGCGCAGCAATGGTTGCAGAAATGGAGCTGAGGGAGTAAAGCTACAGGAGCAATGTGCGAGGAAGAAGACGGTGGCGGCGGAGTGGGACGGACTGTTTACCCTGCCACCATTATTTATTTCACCTCTGGAAATCTGCGTCAGATCTCAGCCGTCCACGACGAAGTGGAAACGACTGAGCTGATCTAGCCGTCCACGTGTCAGCACGCGGGCACCGCGGCGTCCACTATGCACGGTAATCAAGGAAACCGTGCCGGTTATTTCTCACCCACGCGCGGGACATGCGGTCAAACGCTGTCAACGGCCGGGACGTGCGGCCAGTGGCCCCACCATACGTCTAGTCTTGGCAGGGTCAGGCCATTCCTGCAGAGGATGATGTGACAACTCGACGAAGCGTATCGTCAGCAATGACGCAACCCTCTGGGTAAGTTGATTCTTTTCGATTCAAAGGGCAAAGACTGATAAGAATTCTTTCGAGTCTCAAAGGTATGTGCCCCTTGCACTCGGATGACTTTTTGACTGGGTTTCTTTCGAGGTTTTTTGTGCTCCTCTCTTTCGCGTTACCCAAATATACGCAGAGTTTTTCGACGACTCTGTCCTTTGCTGAACGTTTCGAATGGGGTTCTTCGAGCAAGGGATGTTTGCTCCTTCGAGGGAAACTCCCGATCGAAATTGTTTCGAATTGTTTCTTTCGGGCCAGCAGCGCCTTCGAGATATTCGAGGCAGGGCTTCGGTCCCTCGAATTGTCCTTTCGGGCTAGCAGCGCATTCGAGATATTCGAGGCAGGGCTTCGGTCCCTCGAACTGTCCTTTCGGGCCAGCAGCGCCTTCAAGATATTCGAGGCAGGGCTTCGGTCCCTCGAATTGTCCTTTCGGGCTAGCAGCGCCTTCGAGATATTCGAGGCAGGGCTTCGGTCCCTCGAACTGTCCTTTCGGGCCAGCAGCGCCTTTGAGATATTCGAGGCAGGACTTCGGACCCTCGCATTGTTTCTTTCGGGTCAGCAGCGCCTTCAAGCTATTCGAGACTGGGCTCTGATCCTTCGAGTGGCCTTTTTCGGCCCAGTAATGTTTTCAAAGAATTCGAGCTCGAAGCTGCGGACCTTTGAATCATCCTTTTTGAGCCTGCAGCGTCACTATGATGTTCAAGAATAAACATCTGAACCTTCGAAGCACACCTCTAGACTGTTAGGGCTTTCATTCTGTTCGAATATGGGCTGATGCCCTTTCAAGCCTTTCTTTTGAGCTATCAACGCTCCTCAATCAACATGCCCAAATCTTGGTGGCAATATACCAGTTTGGATGCCGTATGTCAAATACGAAGGTAAGTCCACGGTTTGCGACACCTGATAGCCCAGTATTCGTATCAAACGCGCTCTGTCGGAAATTTTCCATACCTGCGGTATGAAGTTTGCCCCGATGGACGCATCGGGTGCCTCACAAATGAACTGGGCTCCGACCTGGTAAGTCCAACGCGGCTCGGGTCGGGGTAGCGCCAGCCCACGCGGGTTCGAGTCGGGGGACTCGAATCTGAGTAAGCTAACCGAATGCTTTTGTGGCTATGCAATTAACTGAGACCCAGCGTGAGTCTCAGGCCGGTTATGCGCATCCCTCTGCAAACCCGACTTAGCACTTTTGAGGCTCTGAATGAGCGTAGCTCGAAAATTTCATATCTAACAAACATATTACTCGAATGTTCTTTGTGTTCTTTTGGTTTTACAGACCAGGCTCGCATATCGGGTGTGGCTAGGAAGACTTTCGGGTGGAGTCCCTGCCATAGTCTTCGGCTATCCCAGGCACTCGGGGGCTACTGACGAAGGAATGACAAATGAGCACCCGATATTTGCCTACCTGGTTTTCGGTCTAGGAAAGGTCCCTCTCGGAAGGCTCTTGACGCCCATCAAGGCAGCGACAAAGCGAGGCCCAGGAGCTAAACTTAGCGTGCAAGCAAAGATCCGAAGAATTAGAATTGGATTAGGATTCGTCTGTTTGAATACCGATCCGATCTGTATCAGGTTTTAAGGACCATCCCGAGACCCAGCCTTCGCATATAAAAGGCTGGGAGGGAGGCCTCAAAACCCTAGACACTTTTCCACCCACCTCACGCCGGAGTGCTCGACTACTAGAGCTCTCTGTTAGGGCTAGATCCAATCTACGCCCCCATTGTACCACCATCATCGCCATACCTCCATCAATACAAAGTCAGACAAGCAGGACATAGGCCTTTTACCTTTCGAGGGGGCTGAACCTGGGTAAATCCGGTGTTCCTTTGCTTTTGTCTGATCGTCGTCGAGTTCGCCAGGTTCCCAATACGCTTCCTAGATCGAAAGCCCTTCGACATGGGCATTGCCGGGGATAAACCTCGTCAGGTATAATATTTTCAGTTCGCCTACTTTTGAGGAGAAAATTAGTTATGATTACAATATGCCTCCTGTTTTTGATGATTATAGTGATGAGAATAATTATTCTGTTGAATCTGCTCCTACTATGATTGTTCATGTGGGGAGTATTAATTCTTTTATGCATGTGGCTCATGATAGGGATGCTTTATGTGATAGTTATATTGTTAGTTCTATTTATGATGCTACTGAAAGTTATTATGAGAGAGGGAAACATGGTTTGATGGATCTCAACAATATTGAGTTTCCCCTCTTTATGTTGCAACTCTTGAAGTTGTACTTGTTTTGCCTTCCTATGCTTTTTTGCTTTGCGCTTTCATGACTTGTCTCTTTACAAGATTATTTTTCATAGGAAGTGGTTCAGATTTAAATGTCTTTCACATTTGCTTTTTGATGCTCTCTATTGCTTCAAGTTCTTATATGATGCCTTGGCCTTAAGCTCTTATATGACGCCCACATGAGCATCTTTGCAAATTACTGCGCCTAGCTCAAAGCCGTTAAAGAAAAGCACTCTTGAGAGATAACCCAATATTTTACTTTCAGTTCTTTTTCTTTTATTTGAGTCTTGGACGTTATTACTACAGTAATAACTGCTCCTTATCCTTTTTATTTCATTGTTGTGCCAAGAGAAGCCTCTAATTTGAGTGAGGTAAGATTTGGGGATGTTGCTGTCCTGAAACAGATTTCGGTGCTGCACCGTAAATATTCATGAAAATTCTCAGAATATCTTTTTGACCTGCGATTTCTTGTGCATATGCCCCAGGTTATATCCAAACTTTCATTAGTTATACACTTTTTGATTTGAGCAACAGAAAACCCTCTAAAAATTCGACCTTTGTCAGCTGTTCTGTTTTGACAGATTTCTACCAATATTTGTGTTTGCCGCTTTATCGCTTTCTTTTTGAGTTCTTTTGATCACAGAACTTTTGGGGAAGTTGCTACAGTAGTATATGCTTTAGATGTGGTGGTTTTGAGTTGAAACCTTAAGCAAAAAAGGGTTGATTCATTGCTATGCTTACACTAATGTTGCTAATAGAATTGTGTTTAGTTTTGTATGAAGGAAGTTTTCAAGTGTAGGGATTGGAGAATGATGAGATGAGTTAAAGAATGGACAAAAGCTTAAGCTTGGGGATGCCCATGTCACCCCAAAAAATATCCATGAGGTACAAGTGTCAAAGCTTGGGGATGCCCCCGAGGCACCCCTTCTTCATCGGCAAAAATCAGGTCACCTTACAAGACACTATATTTGTATTGCTTCATGCACTATGCGTTTTTCTTGGAGCGTTAGTTGTTTTTGCTTTCAGTTTTCCTTTTGTTTTGTTTGCTGCAATAAACGGTTTGATCACATCATGTTGTTTTGGAGAGAGACTTATTCCGTTTTTCATTGCCAAGAACACTCTAGTTTTCACTCTTATCGTTCAACGAGTGTTCTCTTTTTCTGCTACTGCTTTTAGCTTTTGTTTTTCGCCTTGATTTGTGTTCAGATCTTATTATATCTTTATATCAAGGTGTATTTTGACCTCTGGTCCATGTTGGTTTTCATCAAAAGAATTGTTTCAAAAAGGTTCGAATGGTGTTGGAAAAGAGAAAAAGTTTCATGCAAAAAGTGGTACAAAAGGAGCTTGTGTAGACTGCGGCCTAGGCTTTTGCATGTCGTGCTTGATGTCTTTTTGATAGTATGCTTAGTGGTTTTGCTGTAGCATGACTTGTCTCAAATGACTGAGATTGCTTAATGAGCCTTTGAAAAAATCATGCGTTGTTTTAATTATTTGGAAGCATTATTTTGGTTTTCTCATTTGATGCTTTATTTGGGTTGACTTGGCGCATGCTCACACATGTTAGACTCATACAAAGTCGCCATAAGCCTCTATGACCATTTAGTTTTTGACTTTTGATGCCATCTTATGCTTCTTTTAATGTTGCTTTGTCGCTTTGCATGATTATGGCCATTATTGCTCTCTTAGTTGGTCGCTCCCAGTCTTTTGCTAACCCTCATTTTGTACTGAGTATGAGCTCTACTTGTGCATCCAACTCCTAAAAACCAAGTTTGCGATTGTGTCCACTATAAATTCCTATGCATGGTATTTGTAAGCCATTCCAAGTAAATTTTCATGTGCTACCTTTCAAAACTTTCAACTACTTCTCGTTTTGTGCCACTGTTTTTAGCTCATGGGGACGTAGTGGTCGGAATTGCTATCTTCCATATTAAATTAAGTACCCCTCGACTAGGCAGCTTCATCTGCTCGTCATTAATTTTGCATGAGAGCTGGTCAGACCATTGCAATCTAATTCTAAAAAAGAAAAAAAGGCACTCCTCCATGGTATGTGAATGTTGGTGGGCACCCGATGGAATCGGTTATTGATACGTCCAAAACGTATCTACTTTTCCGAATACTTTTGTTATTGTTTCTTCTCTAATTTGTGCGTTTTGAATACAACTAACACGGACTAACGCTGTTTTCAGCAGAATTGCTCTAGTGTCTCATTTTTGTGCAGAAATCCAACTTTCAGTAAAAATTTGGGAAAAATCATCAAAAATTCTATTTTACCAGAAGACCTCCGGAGCCAGAAGACGAGACGGAGTGGAGGCACGAGGCCTCCACACACATAGGGGGCACGGCCTAGCCCTGGCCGCGCCCACCTGGTGTGAGGGTGGCTCGGCCATCGCCTCGACCCCTCCTTCCGCCTACATATACCCTTTTACCTGAAAATATCGGGGAGACGGCGTTTTTCCCAGATAGACTTCCACTGCACTGCCGCCATCTGAAACCGCGATTCGGAACCAGAAACTCCGTTCTGGCACCCTGCCGGGACGGGGATTTAGAGGAGATCTTCATCACCATCATCACCGACGTCCCTCCATCGACCATCCATGACTCCCCCATCCATGTGTGAGTAATTCCCCCACTGTAGGTGAGGTGATGGTTGGGATTGGATGAGATCGTTCATGTAATTTGATATGAGATTGTTAGGGCATAGTGCCTAGTATCTTTATTTAGTGCCTATGACAATGTTGCAACTTGTTGTGCTTAATGCTTGTCACTTTGGGCCCAAGTGCCATGATTTCAGATCTGAACATGTTATTATTTCTATGATGATACTTGTTGTTTATGGTCTTACCTACAAGTTGTATACACATATTGTTGTCCGGAACCCGAGGCCCCAAAGTGACAGAAATTGGGATAACCGGAGGGGATGGCTATGATGTGAGGATCACATGTGTTCACCGAGTGCTAATGCTTTGCTCCGGTACTTTATTAAAAGGAGTACCTTAATTACCAGTAGTTTCCCTTGAGGCCCTGCTGCAACAGGCTGGTAGGACAAAAGATGTCGTGCAAGTTTCTCCTTGTGAGCACGTACGACTATATACGGAACATATGCCTATGATTGTTTGTACTAGGATACTTTATCATTATTTATCTGCAATGCCCATGTCTCATTGATTTCAAGAATTATCTTATCCATGCAACGCCCGTACATCCATCCCTATGCCTACAGTATTCGTTCCTACTGTTTACTACTGTTACTATTACCGCTGTTATTTTACTGCTGCTGTTACTGTTTCACTACTATCACCGCTATAAAACTATTGCTACTGATAAACCACTGCGAGCAAGACTGTTTCCAGGTGCAGCTGAATTGACAACTCATCTGTTAAGGCTTACATATATTCTTTGGCTCCCCTTGTGTCGAATCAATAAATTTGGGTTTTACTTCCCTCGAAGACTGTTGCGATCCCCTATACTTGTGGGTCATCAAGACTATTTTTTGGCGCCGTTGCCAGGGAGCATAGCTTTATTTGTAAGTTCACTTGGTATTCATATTGTTCACTGCAATCCTTTCATCATGGGTAAACCTCGTGATGGAAAAGTTCCTATATTGCCATCCACTACAAGAAGAGGTACAACTCTCAACACTTCTGTTGCTTTTGATTCACCATCTGTTATGAGTAAGTTGCTTACACCACCACATGCACACGCTACTGCTACTACTTCTGCTGAGATTGAAAATGCCACTGATAATTTAGATGATGCTTCTACTGTGCTTGATAAGAGTGGTTCACTAGGTTCCTTTTTAGATGCTACTATTGCTAGAGCTAAGTTGGGAAACACCACTGTTACACCTGTTAGTTCACCTGAGTCTAGGGAATGTCCTAGTGATGATTTTGATGATAATGCTTATATTGAGCTTAATGATGATTTTATTGCTGAAGCACGTGCTACTCATAATGCTGCTGAAGTTAAAGAACTTCTTGCAAGACGTACTGTTAGATATAATTTATCTCCTGATCCTAAGTTTGTTGCTTCTCCCATAAATATTAGAGATAAGGATTATGATTTCTCTTTGGATTTATCTAACATATCTATTGTTGAGAAAACTCCTTTTTGTGGTACTAAAGATGAGAGTGCTATGGAGCACATGAATGAGCTTTCTACTTTGAGTAATTTGTTTTCTGATGATATTAAGCTCCGCACTTACTTTGTTGCTAAGATTTTTCCTTTCTCGTTGAAAGATGCAGCTAAAACTTGGTTTAGTAGCTTGTCTCCTGGATCTATTCATAGTCCTATTGCTTTGGTTAATGCTTTCTTTCAGAAATATTTTCCTGCTAGTGCTCAACATGCTGCTGTGCAGAAAATCTTTGATTTTGAACAGGAAAAAGGAGAGATACTGCCTGAATCTTGGACGAGGTTTTGTTCTTTAATTAGAGCTTTACCTAAAGAACCATTGCCTAAAAATGAACTCCTTGATATATTTTATAATGGACTAACTGATGAATCTAAGTCATATCTGGATAGTTGTGCTGGTTGTGTTTTCAGGGAAAGAACTCCAGCTGAAGCTGAAAAACTAATGGCTAAGATAAGCCGGAATCATCATGATTGGACTCTAGTTGAGCCAGCACCAGCACCAATACCTGCGCCAGTTCCAGAGCCTACACCGAAGAAGAGAGGGATGATTGAACTAAATGATGAAGTGATGAGGGAAGCTAAGAAATCTCTTAAGGAGAAAGGTATTAAGGCCGAAGATGTGAAGAATTTACCACTAATAGAAAAAGGCTTTTTAACGACGGTATATGTGGTCGCTAAAAGTTCAAATGTGGTCGTTAAAAGTTATTAACGATCACAATTCGGTGGTCGTTAGTTGTCGTTATAGGCTCCGTCGTTAAAAGTATAACGACCATATACTTCTTTTCGTCGTTATTTTTATAACGACCGAATATTGTGTCGTCATTAATTACAAAGAAATAACGACCACAATTCTTATATTAACGACCACTTGTGTCGTCGTTGAAGGATCCCATGAATGAACACTAGCGAGCACTTTATATGTTAGCGACCATGTTTAACCTTTTGATGTTTCAACACTTTATATGTCATAAACGTCCATATTTTCTTGTACCAGATATTCGGAATCAAAAGTATGATAAACCCAAATAAAATCATAGCCGTAGAGAAATCACATACATATATTTCCATAGTTACAGCCAAAGTTTACACAAGTGATCGTAAAAGAATGTAGAAACAACTAAAAGACTACTACTAAGTCCTATAGCAGGAGCGATCATCCACAAGTTTTGCCACTTAGACGTCTGTCCTTCCTTAGTCCTGCAACACAAAAAATATGGTACTACTCACTTATGAGCTATGACATTATAAGCCTAGATATAGCAAAAGTCGCTGCTGCGAACTGTAAAAAAAATCAAGAGTTGGCTTGTTTGTTTAGTTAGAGAAATATTACCTTCTATGGTTGCTAGTCTATGCTCAATTAACAGTAAGCACTATTCTGATCAAGAGAAAGTAAATATATCTGATGGTTTTCTCGGACAAAAATACTTATATGTTTTTTCTAGAACCAGCTTTCCACATATGTAACGTGGTTGCAGGTGATTACACATGGATACTAACCTTAATCTCAGAGCCTAGCAAGTAGTTAATCAGTTCGCTGATTCTTAACCTGAAAAGGACAAATATCAGAAAGCAAGGACACACATATGGTAGGAAGAATCAATGTCATGAATAAACATAATTTCAGATAATCCATTATGAAATATATAGATATATACCACAAAATCCACAAGAGTTAGATCTTTGGACCGAATGAATAGTATGTGTCACATGAAGCTTGTGTTGTCGACATTTTTTATCAAAGAATAACTTCCGCACCTGCAAAGCTGAAATTCAAAAGAATTGTTTTCTTCCAACAGATTACCATCAAAAAGGAGGCAATGTTTATGTAAAATTGGGAAGTATGTGTGAGCTATGCTTGTCCTCACCTGCAACCGTCAAGATGCTGCGCCGCCGCCAAATATCTTGAAGCCTCACGCCCAGCCACAAAGACGCCTGATTAATGGACTGATTGAATTGCTTATAGCCACACACGAGGACATAGGTGGGGATCGCACACACGCTGCAATGCTTGGTGGCACAGAAAACACAAGAGAGTTTCAGGTGAGATCGATTGAAAAGGGCCAACCTTCAATGACTGAAGAACGAACTCGGCTGATGTTACTGGTCTCTCGCTGCGGCGCTGCCTCCAAGCCAATACCAAAAGCCTCTACAAGACTACCTTCGATCCATGGGATGAGATTGCCCTACCCAGCGCAGAGAAGGGATTTCCCAGCGCCGCCGCCATGGTTCAGGTGGACCTGAGTCTCATATAGGGTTTGCAACTTCTGCTTAATAGATTGATATTTATCCGTCCAGGCGTATTGGCCTTTATCCATCTTTCTTGGAAAAAAAAGGAGCGGTGGATTCGTTAATTACTCCGAAGCATACGCTAATTACTCAACAACGACCATCGACCGAAGGGAATTTAACGACGGGGGGATCACGTTGTCGTCATGGAGGTCTCGCGGGCCAAACTTGGACGTTCGACTGGGCCATTATACAACTAACGACCAAATAATATTCGTGACTTGTCGTTAATGCTCTAGTTTCCAGTAGTGTACCTCCTATAGAAGAATTATGTAAGCCAATCCCTCACTTATCTACAATTGAGGTACACTCTCTCCAACGCTTTGACGAAAGAGATATTCCTTATTCTAAACCTCCTGATCAATGCTTAGATGAATTTGATAATTTTATTGTTAAGCAAGAAAATTTTAATAGAATGGTGCAGAATCATTTGTTAGAAAATTCTAGAACTATTAACAAGTTACAGGATATTGTGGAGAGAACCGCCAATGATGTGAAGATACTTGTTAAACATTTTCAAATGGTTCAAACACAAATTGATCAGCTTACCAAGGTGCAAAAAGATTTGCTAGTTAATGCCGCAAGAGAGAAGCAAGCATGTGAAATACGCACCAGAAGTGGTGCTACTACTCAAGATCCATTATATCCTGAAGGACATTCTAAGAGGGTCAAGCAAGATTCTCAACGTACTTCAAGTGATGATATTCCTTCTAAGAAGAAGAAGAAGAAGCATAAAACAACTGCATAATCCTCTGATGCATGTAAAGATCCTAACAGTGTTTCTATTTCTGATGCTGAAACTGAACCAGGAGATGCTTCCGATAAAGAAGAAGTTGAAGAGGAACCAGAAAAGATTGATAAGAATGCAAAGTACACCAAAGAAGACTTCATTGCCAACAAGCATGGTAATAAGAGAGAACCTTGGGTACTGACGAGGGTATGCCCCTCGGTCCTCGATATTTGCCTACCTGGTTCCTGCCAAGGAAGAAGCCCACTCGAAGGATATACATGAAGCCCGCAAGGCCCAACACGCCGACTTGGAGTAGAAGGCAAGAAACTTGTAAACCCTAACTGGCTGCATCTATAAAGCCACCAAGGGCGCCCCCCTAGACGGGGGGATTCGCATAGGCTACAATACAATCTCGCATAGGCATCTGATCTCGCATAGGCTACAATACAATCTCGCATAGGCATCTGATCTCGCATAGATCCCACACATAGGCTAGCGCACGCCATCTCCTTCCACCTCCGCCAGATTGCATCTGCGTGCCATTGTAACAGCTCCACATATACCAGCAATACAAGATCAGACAAGCAGGATGTAGGTCTTTACCCTCCGGGGGGCCGAACCTGGGTAAATTCGTGTGCACCCCCTGTTTCTGTCTGAAGCCGTCGAATCCGCCAAGCGCCCCAATACGCTCCATAGATCGAAAGCCCTTAAACATGGGCATTGTCGGGGTTGAACCTCGTCAGGTACAGAAACCAATGCCTTTTGCTAGTAAGAAACACAAGTCCAAGGAAGAAGAACACTACAATAGGTTTTGTGAATGGATGAAACCTTTATTTTTGCAAATTCCTTTGACTGATGCTATTAGAATGCCTCCTTATGCAAAATATATGAAAGATATTGTTACTAACAAAAGGAAGATTCCTAATGAGGAAATTTCCACTTTACTTGCTAATTATTCTTTTGATGGTAAAGTACCAGAGAAGCTTGGAGATCCAAGTATACCAACTATTCCTTGCTCCATTAAAAATAACTATGTTAGAAATGCTTTATGTGATTTGGGAGCTGGAGTTAGTGTCATGCCTTTTTCTCTTTATAAGAGACTTGATCTAGAAAAATTAGTATCAACTGATATATCTTTGCAAATGGCTAATAAGTCTACTACTATTCCTATTGGTATATGTGAGAATGTTCCTGTTCAAGTTGCTAACAGTTGTTTGATATTAACTGACTTTGTTGTGTTGGAAATGCCTGAAGATGATAATCTGTCTATTATTCTTGGGAGACCTTTTCTAAACACCGCAGGTGCTGTTATTAATTGCAATCAAGGAAAAGTAACTTTTAATGTCAATGATAAAGAGTACATGGTTTATTTTCCCAAGAAAATTGATAGGAAGAATGCTCCAAACTCAATCAAGCATGTTGAGACCATCAGAGTTGGTCAAATTATTTGTTCAGAGCGAAAGCCCAAGGAAGAATATAAAATTGTTATGATTGAGACTATGCCTATCAAAGTTGAGGTAACATAAGCATTAGGTGAAGTGCAAAGTTTTGCCTCATATAAAGTTAGTTTGGGAACAAGACTTGATCAACCTTGTTAACAAAGTGATTTTATATGAACGAAACTTCGTTTTCACCGCATCCACTCCACCTCACTTATATTTACTTGTTCAATTTTATTCCTTTAGTTTAGTTACATGATTAAGAGTATCTCAGAGCTGCTGCATACTTGGTTTTGATTTACTTGAAATCATTTCATCTTCGTTTTTCTGAGTTTTTATCGATATGCCAATTTCTGAAAAATCCTCGAAAATAAAGTTTCTCGAAAAATTCCAGAAAATTCTTTATAAATTTTTATGTCAAAAATGGGACTGAGAGACACCTGGGAGACACCAGGAGGGGCTGCCACGCCACCTCCCACATAGGGGGCGCGGTCCAGCCCTGGCCGCTCCCACCGGGTGTGAGAGGGCCCCACCTAGCCTCTCACTTATCTCTTCCTCCCCTGCTCTTTCTCTCTCCCAAAAACAACGACACACCCAGTTCTTACCCGAGTTCTTGCTATTCTTCACCTCGAGTTTTTGATCTCCTTGCTCAGCCCATCATTTCTGCTGAGATTTGGAGCATTTGTTCTCCGGTATGTGACTCCTCCGCTTGTCCAAGTAGAATTTCTTTTGGTGAAGTATTTCTTGAGTATTTTAGCATTGCAGGTGGCAGGATAAATGAGTATGCATGCTTGTTCTATTGCTTAGAAATGATATTTTGATGCATGTTAGCTCTGTAGTAACTCACTATAGTAGTCCCCTACATTTGCTTGTCTCAAAATCATATTTTATGAGGTTTTGTTAAAAATTTCAGAAAAGGGACATGGATAACTACACCTATGGAGAAGTGTTTGAAAGAGAAGCACCAAGGTCCTCAAGGCCTTCAAGATCCACTGCTCAATATAGGATATCCTACAATGAAGATCTTATGTCACCGAACCTTGAGGGGGACGATGGAGATGCACATCCATCGACCTTCCCTTGTACTAATTTTTTGAGTGATGCAGGGATTCTTAATGATTTCTTGCTCCTTGTTAACAGGGTTGGATTGACTACATACATGATGGATGAGAGTAATCAATATGCCATTCTCACAAAGATTTTCGTTGAAAGCTTTAAATTCACTAATGCTCATTACAATCCTTCCATTGCATTCAAGATTTATGATAGACCTATCACCATGTCTTTGGAAAGATTTTGTAACATTCTAGGTATACCCATGTTTGGGATGGAGAGGAAGATGCTACAGCAGCCCGCTGATTTAGTGGAGCTCTATCGAGGAGTAACCAACGATGATGACCGCACCGCACAGCGTGGCAAGATAAGAAACATTCAACTCTCAGCTATTAGATATTTTACTTACTATCTTGCCACTAGTGTACTTGGTAGAGGAAACACTAGCAATATCTCCAACTTTCATTTAGCTTTTCTAGCTACCGCTCTTGATGTGAGTAGGAAGTATAACCTCGGTGCTATTATTGCTCGTCGCCTAGCTGCTTGGGGACCTATTTATGGAGGTATTATTGCTGCGTGCATTGTTGCTGCTCTTGAACTTCCTATTGCTCTTCATGATACATTGCTGACTCCGCAGAGGCTCGGTCTTGCTGCCATGAAGCTCCATCATTTTGTTACTGCTAACTCACGTGCAGGGAAATTAGTTTACAGGATGTTATTCACTGATGGAAAGGAAAGGGAAGTGCCTTTGCCACAACCCAGTTTGTTCAGCATTGATAACAGGCCATGGTCACGCATGAAGAAGGAGTTGGACGAGCGGCTTAGGGTGCTCGGCTTCAACGTACAACATGGCATTGTGGACCAGGAGGAAGAGGAGGAGCCGGCCTATCACTTCACCACATACCACTCCGGAGCGTTGCTGGTGCCAAGTTGACGCGTAGCAGACGGTCCTTGTGCGTGGTGAATAACCAGCCCGTTGGGAACCCCAAGAGGAAGGTATGATGAGTATAGCAGCTAGTTTTCCCTCAGTTAAGAAACCAAGGTTTAATCGTTCTTGGAGAGGAGAGACAAACGACTGAAGGTGATGCTTGCTAGTTTGCGACAGCTTCGGACAATTTATATATGGCGCCTCGTCCAAGCTTTGCTTGCTAGCTGCAACGTGGAACCTGCACACAACACAACCAAGTACTTCATTCCCAACTTGCGATGAGGATGTCAATCTCACCAGTTTGCTTGAAACAAAGGTTATGAGCGTATCGAGTGGAAAACAATAGAGTATGCGAGTAAAGTAAACAGTGCGAGTAAAGTAAACAGGTGATAGCAATATGATGGAAATAGGACCAGGGTCCACAGTTCACTAGTGGTGTCTCTCCATAAGATAAATAACACATGCTGGGTAAACAAATTACAGTTGGGCAATTGATAGAATAAAGATAAACGTGATATGTCAAGAAGATCACTATGAGATTTACTCTGGGCATTACAACAAAATACATAGACCGCCATCCAACTGGATCTATGACTAATAATCCACTTGTGGCGAATCAATCCGAGAACTCCACAAGTATTAAGTTGTGAACAACAGATAATTGCATTAAGCAAAGTGTGTAATGTAAACAAAGCATATGCCCCTGAGCATATGAATGTTGTTTTCTCCCTAGTAGCAACAGCACATCTATAGCCTTAGAGGTTTCTGTCACTCCCCCAGGTTAAATAGAGGCATGAACCCACTATCGAGCATAAATACCCCCTCTTGGAGTCACTAGCAACTACTCGGCCAAGATAGCTACTAACAACGGAGAGCATGCAAGATCATAAACAACATAGAGATAACATAAGATAATATTCAGTACAACAACTCAATCATAAACACCAATATTCATCGGATCCCAACAAACCAAACATGTAGAATTACATAACGGTGATCTCAATCATGTAGGGCAGCTCATGAGATCTAAACATGAAGCACATGGTGGAGAAGACAACCATCTAGCTACTGCTATGGACCCATAGTCCAAGGTAGACTACTCACTCATCACTCCGGAGGCAAGCATGGCGATGAAGAAGACCTCCGGTGGTGATTCCCCTCTCCGGCAGGGTGCCGGGAAGAGCTTCTGGACCCTCCCGATCTTCGGGTCGACGGCGGCGGCGGATCGCGATGTGTTCTGGAAAAGTGATCGGGTACTTAGGTTTTTTCCGTCGGGGGTCTTTATAGGCAAAGGGGCGATGTCAGAGGAGGGGCTAGGTGGCCTCACGCCAGGGTGGCGCAGCCCAGGCCCTGGCCACGCCAGCCCTGCGTGTGGGGCCCTAGTGGCCCCCTCCTACTCTCCTTCGGATCTCTGGAAGCTTCCGGGTAAAATAAGACTTCAGGAACTTGTTTCGTCCAATTCCGAGAATATTTCCTGTGTATCACTTCTGAAACACAAAAACAGCAGAAAACAGGGAACGGGCACTGTGGCGACTTGTTAATAGGTTAGTTCCGGAAAATGCATAAAAGTGCCACGAAGTGTACCGAAACATTAGGCAAATGGTGTAAAAACAAGCATGGAGCATCAAAAATTATAGATACGTTGGAGACGTATCAAGCATCCCCAAGCTTAACTCCTGCTCGTCCTCGAGTAGGTAAGTGATAACAAAAGAATAATTTTTGAGGTGACATGCACCTACACAATCTTGATCATGTATGTAAGCATTTGTGAGCTGGGATCATAAGAACTTAAAACATGGGCATGAAAGATATAATCTTGACAATAAGAATTTAGCAACCATGTTGTAAATATGCAAATGAACACAAACAAAAGATCATGAAAATGAAACAATGAAAGTCAAACGTGTGTTCAAATCATAAGGAAAAACATACAAATGGTTTTCAACTTGTCCTTCATGGAGAGCAAAACATAAATGCATAGGACACCTTCAAGTTTAAGAGGGCGACTAGATAGAAATAATTTAAGAACAAGTGAAACCAACAATATGAATCAATCAATGAACTTTGGGACAATGCATATTACACTAAGAATGACAACTATGCTCTCCTAATGGTGCATAAAGAAAGAAGGTGGTGACTCAACATAAAAGTAGAAGAAAGGCCCTTCGCAGAGGGAAGCAGTGATTGCAAGTTTTATAACCTTCAAAAATTATGGTACTTACCGGCTTTGAGCTCTCATTGCCCCCATCATAAGCATCTTGAATGGTTAAAGTTAATGCGAGAACAATTATGATGCATATGCTTGACAAATCATAAGTTGAAAACCTCGTGCCCCATGAATACGAGTACCCAAACCTCATGGTACTTTACTTAGAGTCTCAATCAAGGCTCTTGTCATTGTAAGTATATGCATATCATTGAGAACCGCCAATGGGGTACCTCCGTGCCTGATGACATGGAACAAGCCCACACCAAAATGACAGGACAAGCAGACAATGAACACCTCGACATCTCTTTTATTTTCCATTTGTTTAGCTTTTCATTGTGAGATGCGTCGTCGAATGTTCACCATGGGTATGCTGCAAATTTCCACCATGAATTATGCATGGCTTAGATTAGCGGCCCGGCATTTCCCTAACACATATACAAACTCCATGATCCCCACAAGATTCCCAATTCATTTCACACCGCGGGCATCCATAAACAAAAGATCACGATATCAACTCAAATAAGAAGTGCAATGTTGAAAGCTTGCCCATGACTGCATGGCTGGGCTAGTCTCCAACTTACAACTTGCAAGCATAACAACTCAACATAAGAGACCACAATGTCAAATTTTTAAGAACAGGAAAAAGTAAAGTGTGCCTTCCGGTTTGTGAGAGCTTTACTGACCGAATTTCGCATAACACTGGTAAGAGTTTAATTTGAAGAGAAAATAAAAGCAAGTCAAATTTACTTGGAATAGCAAATTGCTAGTAGGTATGTATGGTGGACACTTTGGAAAACTTTGGCTTTTAGGAGTTGGATGCACGAGTAGAGCTCATACTCAGTACAAGGCGAGGGCTAGCAAAAGACTGGGAGCGACCAACTAAGAGAGCAATAATGGCCATAATCATGCAAAGCGACAAAGCGACATTAAAAGAAGCATAAGATGGCATCAAAAGTCAAAAACTAAATGATCATAGAGGCTATTGGCGACTTTGTAAGAGTCTAACATGTGTGAGCATGCGCCAAGTCAACCCAAATAAAGCATCAAGGAGAAAACCAAAATAATGCTTCCATACAATAAAAACAATGCATGATTTTTTCAAAGGCTCATTAATCAATCTCAGTTATTTGAGACAAGTCATGCTACAGCAAAACCACTAAGCATACTATCAAAAAGACATCAAGCATGACATGAAAAAGCCTAAGCCGCAGTCTACACAAGCTCCTTCTTGTACCACTATTTTGCACAAAGCTTTTTCTCTTTTCCAACACCATTTAAAAATTTTATAAACACCTCTTTTGATGAAAACCAATGAAGATCAGAGGCAAAAATACAGCTTGATGAAAAATATGACAAGGTCTGAACACAAATCAAGGCGAAAACAAAAACCAAAAGCAGTAGCAAAAAAAGAAGAACACCCGGTGAAATTGTAAGAATGAAAAACGGAGTGTTCTTTGCAAATGAAAACGAGTACATCTCCTCCAAAAGAAATTTGTTGGGGTCCAACCATTTATTGCAGAAAACAAACAAACTAAACTAACTAGGAAAACTAAAACAACTGACGCTCCAAGAAAAACACATAGTGCATGAAGCAATAAAAATATAGTGTCTTGAAAGGTGACATGATTTTTGCCGATGAAGAAGGGGTGCCTCGGGGGCATCCCCAAGCTTTGACGCTTGTACTTCTTGGATATTTCTTGGGGCGATGCATGGGCATCCCCAAGCTTGAGCTTTTGTCCATTCTTCAACTCATCTCATCATTCTCCAATCCCTACACTTGAAAACTTTCTTCATACAAAACTAAACACAAATCTATTAGCAACATTAGTGTAGGCATAACATATAATCAACCTATTTTTGCTTCAGGTTTCAACTCAAAACCATCACATATATAGCAAATACTACTGTAGCAACTTCTTAAAAAGTTCCGTGATCAAAAGAACTCAAAAGAAAGCGATAAAGCGGCAAACACAAATATTGGCAGAAATCTGTCAAAACAGAACAGCTGACAAAGGCCGAATTTTTGAGGGCTTTTCTGTTGCTAAAATCAAAAAGTGTTCAACTAACGAAAGTTTGGATATAACCTGGGGCATATGCACAAGAAATCGGAGGTCCAAAAGATATACAGAGAATTTATACGAATTTTTACGGTGCAGCACCGAAAACAGTTTCAGGACAGCAACTTCCCCAAATCTTTACCTCACTCGAATTAGAGGCTTCTCTTGGCACAAAAACAAAATAAACAAGATAAGGAGCAGTCATTACAGTAGTAATGACTTCCAAGACTCAAATAAAAGAAAAATTACTAAAAATAAAACATTGGGTTATCTCCCAAGAGTGCTTTTCTTTAACGCCTTTGAGCTAGGCGCAGAAAATTGCGAATCAAGTAACATCAAGTGATGAAGCATCAAGCTCATAATTTGCTCTAAGAATAGAGTCAAAAATAATTTCTTTTTTTCCTAGGGAAGTGTTCCATACCTTTATTTAGTGGGAATTGATATTTGATAGTGTCTTCCCTCATATCAATGATAGCACCTACAGTTCGAAGAAAGGGTCTTCCCAAAATAATAGGACATGAAGCATGGCATTCAACGTCCATAACAAGAAAATCAACGGGAACAAGGTTATTGTTAACCATAATAAGAACATCATTAATCCTTCCCAAAGGTTTCAGCAACATCAGCAATAGGGACATCAAAATAACATTTTTCAAGCGGTGGTAAATCAAGCATGTCATAAATCTTTCTAGGCATGATAGAAATACTAGCACCTAGATCACATAAAGCATGGCAATCAAAACCATTAACATGCATATCAATGATGGGTTCTCAACCATCTTCTAACTTCTTGGGAACAGAGGCTTTTTGCTACAACTTTTCATCCCTAATTTTTATGAGAGCATTGGTAATATGCTTAGTAAAAGCAATATTTAAAGAACTAGCATTGGGAGTCAAAGCAAGCTTTTGTAAGAACAAAATTACTTCAGATATATTGCAGCCATCAACATCAAAATCATTAAAATAAGTAGAGCTATCATCTCCCACACTCCGAAAAATTTCAGCACTCTTTTGAGAAAAAGTTTTAGCAGTTTTAGGCTTTTTAACACAAGGAGTGGGAGTTTTCTCTACACCAATCAAAGTAAGAGGATTGCTAGCATTAGGAGCAACATCATTAGAGGTAGTAATGGTACATACCTTCATCTCTCTAGCCATCTCATCTTCTCTTTCCCACCTGGCATGCAATTCCGCTAACAATCTAATATTTTCATCAATTCCAACTTGAATAGCATTAGCGGTAGCAAAAACATTGTTCTCTTTCACATCATTAGGCAACACTTTTAATTTCAGAATTTCAACATCATGAGAAAGGCTATCAACTTTAGAAGCAAGAATATCAATTTTGCCTAACTTTTCCTGAACAGACTTGTTAAAAGCAGTTTGCTTACCGATGAAGTCCTTGAGCATTACCTCAAGCTCGGAGGGCGCGGCCCTAGTGTTGTTGTAGGAATTACCATAACCATTACCATTGGTAGAAGGATACTGCCTATAATCATTACTAGCAAAATTGTTCCTATAAGCATTGTTGTTAAAATTATTATTTCTAATGAAATTCACGTCAACATGCTCTTCTTGAGCAACCAAAGAGGCTATAATCTTAGCAGGAGGATAGTATCTACCAATAAAAGCATCCTTACACTTAGCCCATGAATCAATACTATTCTTAGTCAAAGACAGCAACCAATCTTTAGCTTTTCCTCTCAAAGAAAAAGGAAACAACTTGAGCTTAATAATATCACTTTCTACATCCTTATATTTCTGCATCTCACATAGCTCAACAAAATTGTTGAGATGAGCTGCAGCATCTTCAGTACTAGCACCAGAGAATTGCTCTTTCATAACAAGGTTCAACAAAGCAGGCTTAATCTCATAAAAGTTTGCAGCAGGAGCAAGTGGTGCAATAGGAGTGCAGATAAAATCACTATTGTTCGTGCTAGTAAAGTCACACAACTTGGTGTTTTCGGGATTGGCCATTTCAGCAAAACGAAAGTTAACAAGTAAAAACAACTACCAAGGATTCTAATTTTTTTGGGTTTTTGATATAAAACGATGCAGGTAAAATAAATAAAGTAAAGCAAAGCAATAACAAGGGATCGTAAGGGCACCTAGAGGAGAGGAGAGGAATCCTTTGCCGGCGTCCTGCCGGCTTTGGCCGGCTTCCATGGTGCCTCCTTTGGTGGAAAGGTGGCGTGTCTCCTACGTGGTCTCCTGGCTCAACCATGACACTTCTCATTCGGGTGGTTTTCTAGTTCATCGCCATGAAGACTCCAAGGTTCTTCTTCTTTCTGATCATGAGTGCATAGTGGATCGCCAATCGATTGAAGAAGGAGAAATCATCCAAGCTGGTATGACTTTTTCATTCCCTTGTCACAAAGCATTCATTGGAGATAAAATCATTCTAAATCCTGAGCAAGTGTTTGAAAACACTTTGGCTCCTGTTCTGAACTTTGGGAAAGGAGTTGCTTTCGAAAATTCCATTTGGCAAAAGTTTGGCCATCCAGTTAATTTTTTTGAAGGGCCTAGAAGGAGAGAATTTTTCCTTGTGGTTTCATTTGGAAGATCTAGATTCAGACTAAATATTCATACAGTGGGAGTTGTTCTTCAAGCATGTTTTGGTGGTCTTGCTTCTTTGTTTCGAGTAAAATTTCTAAGGGACAGATCATTCAAATTCTCTGTGGCTTCAAAATCTGTGGGTTTCAGTATTTACAATCAGTCAAAGTTTGCTGATTCAGATTATGAGTTTTTCATAAACCTTTGGGGTGATGGAGGACCCAATTGGCTTGTTGAAGAGAAGCGTTTTTACAAAGAGCAACTTGATTCATGGCATATGGTTCAATCGAAAAATCCTAGGAAATCTGTCTTTGATCGGCTAAAATTTACAAATCTGAATTCAAAGGAAAGCAGCACGGTGCCGATCAAAACGGTTTTTGAAAGAATTAAGGCCCCTTTGAATAACGGCTCTACCGTTAAGCCATCATTTGTGCAGGCGGTTAATGGGGGGACAGATTTAATTCGTCCTAATGCCAATTTAATTCTCGGGAGTAATTCTCGGACAGGCAACAGGGTCTATCGACCGAAAGTTAATTCCAAATCAACTCTCCCGGGATTAATTCCGTTTATGAAATTCAAATCCTTTAAAACCCCAGATTCTTCGGCCTGGCCGGTTGGCTCTTTCCAATGCTGGTTCAAAGCCCATGGGCCGCATGCCCCATTCATTACGGCTACTTCCTTTCGAGATTTATTCCCAGCCCCTGTCTCGCCCCAAAACACTCTGCTTGTCCCCTCGCCTTCTACTACTTGCACTGTAAACCCCAGCAGCTCTTCATCGGAATCGCCGAAAATCTCCACCAGCATGGCCAACATTCTGATTAACCCGACGGATTTCGTTCCCACCGGCTTCCAAGTGCTGCATGTAGAGGGGCGGACGGGTGTGCAGCGTGTGGTGCTTCCTCGGCGTGCTCGCCGTCATGAAGAATGGGCAATCGCCACCATCGCTCCGATGCCAGAGGGCCAGGTACATTTTGCCAATATCAGAGATGTCCTCCAAGATTTCCTTGCAAACACTGCTAGAGTTGGATTCAAAGATATTAAAAAATGCCCATTTGGTGAAGCATATGTTCAGTTTGCACATCTTAGGGACAGAGATAGATTGGTTCAGACTAGTCCTCATGAATTTGAAGATGTTCAAGTTTCTTTTGTTAAACATAATGAAGGAGCCAATTGGAGAAGGGCTCACCTGGACAGAGAATGTTGGATCCTTTTGGTTGCCCCCCCCTAGACAACTGGTCTACTGAGGATGTAACAGTTGTGGTTTGTAAGTTTGGTAGACTTCTTGCTTGGGAAAATGATGCAAATCACAAAGGAAGAATAATTGCTAAAATCAGATGTGACCAACTGAGAGAAATTCAAAAAAGTATCATATTGACTGAGGGAGAAAGAGCAGATTCAGAATCCTGGACTTTTTCTATTGAAGTCCTACAGCAAAATCTGATTGATGGTGGGCCCCAGGAGGAAGACCCTCTGCCTACTGATGGTGTGGACCCACATGCCCCAGCTCCTCCAAATTTTCATCAAAACCCTGTACCTTTGCTTGAAGATCATGAAGTGGATGACAACTGGGGAGAAGGACATTGGGCCCTTGGTGGCCAGAACCAACAACATCTTCAGAATGCAGGGAACATCAACCAGCCTATGCAGCTAAACCCTTTAGATAATCTCCTTAATGCTATGGATGTTGCAGACTTTGAGGCCCCTGTGAACAATAATATCAATGCTGCTAGTAGTATTACTTTAACTGATCCTCTGTCTGCTGGAAACCTTTCTAGTAATGCTCCAATTCAACACATGGCTGTCAATCAAGTTCAGCAAAACCCTGCCCAGCTGGAAGATGCAAATTTGGCTATGGACATTGACAATATTTTTGAGCAACAGGCTATGGCCCCTGTAATTGTTAATGGAAATTTGCGTGCACTGAACTTTGATAATTTCCCCATTCTGGGAATGGGAGTCCAAAACATAATGCTGGCCTATCAAGATGCAGAATTAAGCTCAGAAGATGAGATCATGGCAGTAGCGAATTCTGGAGATAACAATGACAATAGCCAAGAAGTGGACAGTGAAAATTTTCATCATTTCAATGAAGTTGAACCAGAACTGGCCCACATTCACCTTGGTAGAGTTGAAACATTCTTCCATCCTGTGAAGATATCTGAAATCCATCAAGATATGCATTTCTCTGAGGAAGGAATGCAACTCTGGGAGAAATTCTTTGCCCCTCACATTGGCAAGAAAGCGAAGGTAATCCATATTCTAGCAAATTGGTTTAACTTTATCACTCTCATGCTGGTAACTCCAGAAAAATTTGACTGGGCAAAGAATTTCCTAAGATCATCTCTCTGGCAAATTATGATAGAAAATGATTCAGAGGAAAATTGTATACCTTTTGTTGTACCTGATACATGCACTGTGCAGCAGGCACCTGTTTGCCAGATTTCTGATTTTGAAGAATGCCCTGATAATTCTCTTCAGCCTGGAGGAGAAAAGGAGGATCTGGTTACACCATCAGCTCCAAAAAGAAAGAGAAGGGGTAAAGGGGCACTTGTTGAATCTGAGGTAAGGAGAAGCCCCGGAATCTTGGAGTTAAATGATGGTTTTAAAAGTCATTCCTGCTGCAATAATAAAAATTGTCTATCTTGCTTGGCTGCTCCTCCAATCACAAAAAGCAATATAGTTAAAAACCTTGCAATCTCCTTTTGCAAGGTCTCCTCTGAAAACTTGGAGAGCAAGCTGAAGAAACAGAGCAAAAAGGGAAGTAAGGAGAAAGATGCTGGGGACGTTGGTGTCAAGGCCCAGCAAGGAAAGAAGAAGAAATCCAACTAGTTACCAATGATTAGCAACTTTACTTTTGTTAAGATATGGGGAGGATCCCCAAGTTGCTGTAATAAGTTTGTTAAGATGTGGATCTATGTTATTTTGTTGAACTTTCATGTACTGAAAGCTGCTAAATGTTGCATCAGCTGTGGGATTTGCCTCTGGATTATTGGATTCTGCCCCTTGGTTAATTTGAAAATTTGCTATTCAGTGATGAAAAGAACTGCATGCAAAAATATTGGCTTTGTTGACAGAACTACTGTCCATTTTGTGAATGGGCAATTGCCTGAAAAAACCCCTAATTGGTTTAATCATGAATAGCAAAAGAATTTGGAAAATCATGAACTGGAACATAAGGGGTATAAATTTAGAGAAAAAATGGTCTGCTTTATCAAATAAAATAGAAGAATGTGGCTATGACATCATCTGCTTACAAGAAACCAAAAGAAAATCCTTTGACTCTCAATATCTTAAAAAATTCTGCCCAAGGAGATTAAGCAAGTTTGCTTATCTGCCTTCCAATGGTGCTTCTGGGGGCATTCTTGTTGTTTGGAATGATGCCATTTTCAATGGAGAGTTACTTTTTCAGAATGATTTCTCCATCTCCATAAACTTTACCTGCAAGCTCTCAAATGATTCCTGGGTACTTACTGTTGTATATGGACCCTGTCAAGCTGAACAAAAGGCTCTCTTTATTGATTGGTTTGCAAACATTGACATGCCTGATGAAACTGACTGGATAGTTCTGGGAGACTTTAACTTTATCAGATGACCTGAAGATAGAAACAAGCCAGGAGGAGATATAAATGATATGATTCTTTTTAATGATGCCATCAACAGACTTGGCCTTATTGAACTGCCCCTCAAGGGAAGAAAATTTACATGGAGCAATATGCAACAAGATCCTTTACTGGAGAAGCTTGATTGGGTTTTCACTTCTGCTTCCTGGACAATTTCCTACCCTTCTTCTTTTGTCTACCCTATGGTGAAGCCTACTTCAGATCATGTTCCTTGTGTGATTGCTTTTGAAAGTAATATTCCAAGATCTCCCATTTTCAGATTGGAAAACTTCTGGCTGCATCATTCTTCCTTTATTAACATAGTGCAAAATGCTTGGAACATCCCAGTGAATTATTCTGATAGTGCCAAGAAGATAAATGCAAAATTCAAGAATCTCAGAAGAGGATTGAAATTGTGGGCAAAAAATCTTCCTTGTCTCAAGAAGACTATTGCACAAGTTAATGAGGTGATTGATTTGCTTGACAATTTTGAAGAGTTCAGAGCTTTATCAACTGTAGAATGGAACCTAAGAGAGATTTTAAGATCACATGTTCTTGAACTCATCCAAAATCAGAGAATTTACTGGAAGCAAAGGGGGAAGATTAAATGGGTCAAGCTAGGGAATGAGAACACTAAATTCTTCCATACAAAGGCAACAATTAATTTCAGGCATAATCATATTGCAACACTTCAAAATGAAGACAATGTTGAGATTTCTGACCATGAACGGAAAGCATCTATACTTTGGAAAGCTTTCAAGGAGAGAATGGGTAAGTCTGAAAATCCAAATATGCTATTCAATATTGAGGAGCTTTACCCTTCTAAACTGAGTGATCTAGCTAAAGTGAAATTGGAGGAAACATTCACTGACAAAGAAATTGATGATGTAATCGAAAATCCTCCCAATGACAAATCTCCAGGTCCTGATGGTTTTAATAACGAGTTCATCAAGAGTTGCTGGCAAATTATCTCTGATGATGTCAAGCAACTTATCAGAGACTTTTTTGAAGGAAAAGTAAATCTGGAGAGCATCAACTCCTCTTTCATCACTCTGATACCAAAGAATGACACCCCTGCTACTGTCAGTGACTTTAGGCCAATCTCCCTTTTAAACAGTGTGATGAAAATTATCACCAAGCTTCTGGCCAACAGACTTCAAGGAACTATCTTGGATCTTGTTCATAAAAATCAATATGGTTTTCTCTCAAAAAGATCCATTCAAGATTGCTTGGGATGGGCATATGAATATCTGTTTCAATGTCACCAATCCAAAGAGGAAGTCCTAATTCTGAAATTGGACTTTGAGAAGGCTTTTGACAAAATTGAGCACTCTGCTATAATTGAGATTTTAAAAGCCAGAGGTTTTGGAGAGAAATGGATTAGATGGATTAAAATGATTTTACCCTCTGGTACTTCCTCTGTGCTGCTTAATGGAGTCCCTGGGAAAAAAATTATTGTAGAAGAGGGGTGAGACAAGGTGATCCCCTATCACCTCTAATTTTTGTCCTAGCAGCAGATTTACTGCAAGCAATCCTCAATAAGGCCATGAATCAGCAGCTGATTTATCCTCCCATCAGCAGAGAAGCCTGTCCTGACTTTCCTGTGATCCAATATGCTGATGACACTCTGGTAGTAATTAGAGCAAATGCAAATGATCTCATGTGCTTGAAAGCTATACTTCTTTCTTTCACTGAATCAACTTGGCTGAAAGTGAATTTCAACAAATCTTGTATGATGCCAATTAATATGGATGATTCTAGATTGACACATTTTGCAAATACTCTATCATGTAAAAAAGGGCAACTTCCATTTACATACCTTGGACTTACTCTGGGAATTACAAAACCATCATTAGAACATTTTCTACCTATGGTGCAAAGAGTGGAGAAGAGACTATGTGGAATTGTAGACTTTCTGGATTATGGAGGAAAATTACTTATGGTAAAGTCTGTCCTTGCCTCACTACCAATTTCTTACATGGCATGTCTTGGCATCCCTGTAACAATAAAAGAGCAGATTGTTAAATATATGAGGCACTGTCTTTGGAGGAAAAGAAACACTGAAGTACAATCAAGAGGTCCAGCTCTCATTGCTTGGACAACTGTCTGTAAGCCAAAGGATCAGGGAGGACTTGGTGTATTGAACTTAGACACTCAAAATAATGCTCTGCTATTGAAAAACCTTCACAAATTCTACAATAGATTGGATATTCCTTGGGTAAACCTTGTTTGGTCTTCTTATTATGCTCAAGGTCAATTACCTGGAAACCATCTGGAAGGGTCTTTTTGGTGGAAAGATCATCTCAAATTGCTAGATAAATTTAAAGGCATAAGCAGATGTCACATTGGAGATGGGAAATCAACATTATTCTGGACTGATCTTTGGTAATCTGAATGTATTATGCATAAATATCCACACCTTTTGACATTATCAAAGAGCACTGATTTATCTGTTAAATAAGTGATGGAAACTGAATTCCTTGAAGATCTTTTTCACCTGCCCCTATCACAGCAAGCTTTCTCAGAATTTGAGTCCCTAGAAAATCTTTGTGATACTACAATGAGAACCATTCAACAAGGGAATATTGATCAATGGAGCTACATCTGGGGGAACAAGGAATTTACAACAAAACAAGCATACAAAGCATTGATTGGGGTACAGGTTGTTCCTCAACATTTCAAATGGATCTGGAAATCCTCATGCCAAGCAAGGCACAAATTCTTCTTCTGGCTCCTGCTTCATGACAGATTGAACACAAGGAACTTGCTTGGAAGAAAGAACTTCACAATACAATCTTATGCCTGTGCTACCTTAAACTGCAGTCATGAAGAAACACTTCACCACCTTTTTGTTACTTGTCCTTTTGCATCAGCCTGTTGGGATGTCATCTGCCCAAACAGAACGAAGAATCTTTCAATCTTAGAAACTTTTTCAGATCTCAGAGACAAACTTCATATACCTTTCTTCATGGAAGTTATAATTCTAGCAGCTTGGAGCATATGGATTATTCGTAACAACAAGATCTTCAACAATGAAAATCCAACAATTGGCAGATGGAAAGCTATCTTCAAGCAAGAACTCAGATGGGTACAATACAGATTGAAAGCAAAACACTTAGACAATTTCATAGATTGGATTTTGCATATTCCTTTGTAACTTTGTATATTTGTATATTCCATAACCTCCATCTACTAGTTAGATGCTTGTAATTATGTAATTTTGTAACACTTTTCTCAAATTTATAAAAATTGCAGTGGGACTCTCTCCCACTGTTTTACCCTTTCAAAAAAAAGCAATAACAAAGTAAAGGATGTGCGTGTGAAAACTCCCCTCGCAGAAGTCTTCTACTTCCTCCCCGGCAACGGCGCCAGAAAAGAGGCTGCTGGTGCGAAGTTGACGCGTAGCAGAAGGTCCTTGTGCGTGGTGAATAACTAGCCTGTTGGGAACCCCAAGAGGAAGGTATGATGAGTATAGCAGCTAGTTTTCCCTCAGTTAAGAAACCAAGATTTAATCGTTCTTGGAGAGGAGAGACAAACGACTGAAGGTGATGCTTGCTAGTTTGCAACAGCTTCGGACAATTTATATCTGGCGCCTTGTCCAAGCTTTGCTTGCTAGCTGCAACACGGAACCTGCACACAACACAACCAAGTACTTCGTTCCCAACTTTCGATGAGGTTGTCAATCTCACCGGTTTGCTTGAAACAAAGGTTATGAGCGTATCGAGTGGAAAACAATAGAGTATGCGAGTAAAGTAAACAGTGCGAGTAAAGTAAACAGGTGATAGCAATATGATGGAAATAGGACCAGGGTCCACAGTTCACTAGTGGTGTCTCTCCATAAGATAAATAACACATGCTGGGTAAACAAATTACAGTTGGGCAATTGATAGAATAAAGATAAACGTGATATGTCAAGAAGATCACTACGAGATTTACTCTGGGCATTACAACAAAATACATAGACCGCCATCCAACTGCATCTATGACTAATAATCCACTTGTGGCGAATCAATCCGAGAACTCCACAAGTATTAAGTTGCGAACAACAGATAATTGCATTAAGCAAAGTGTGTAATGTAAACAAAGCATATGCCCTTGAGCATATGAATGTTCTTTTCTCCCTAGTAGCAACAGCACATCTACAACCTTAGAGGTTTCTGTCACTCCCCCAGGTTAAATAGAGGCATGAACCCACTATCGAGCATAAATACCCCCTCTTGGAGTCACTAGCAACTACTCGGCCAAGATAGCTACTAACAACGGAGAGCATGCAAGATCATAAACAACATAGAGATAACATAAGATAATATTCAGTACAACAACTCAATCATAAACACCAATATTCATCGGATCCCAACAAACCAAACATGTAGAATTACATAACGGTGATCTCAATCATGTAGGGCAGCTCATGAGATCTAAAAATGAAGCACATGGTGGAGAAGACAACCATCTAGCTACTGCTATGGACCCATAGTCCAAGGTAGACTACTCACTCATCGCTCCGGAGGCAAGCATGGCGATGAAGAAGACCTCCGGTGGCGATTCCCCTCTCCGGCAGGGTGCCGGGAAGAGCTTCTGGACCCTCCCGATCTTCGGGTCGACGGCGGTGGCGGATCGCGATGTGTTCTAGAAAAGTGATCGGGTACTTAGGTTTTTTCCGTCGGGGGGTCTTTATAGGCGAAGGGGCGATGTCAGAGGAGGGGCCAGGTGGCCTCACGCCAGGGTGGCGCGGCCCAGGCCCTGGCCGTGCCAGCCCTGCGTGTGGGGCCCTAGTGGCCCCCCTCCTACTCTCCTTCGGATCTCTGGAAGCTTCTGGGTAAAATAAGACTTTAGGAACTTGTTTCGTCCAATTCCGAGAATATTTCCTGTGTATCACTTCTGAAACACAAAACCAGCAGAAAACAGGGAACTGGCACTGTGGTGACTTGTTAATAGGTTAGTTTCCAGAAAATGCATAAAAGTGCCACGAAGTGTAACGAAACATTAGGCAAATGGTGTAAAAACAAGCATGGAGCATCAAAAATTATAGATACGTTGGAGACGTATCAAGCGTCTTCGAACTCATATCAGGACGATGGTGCTTCTTCGTCGCACTACGGAGGCGCCACCTCGTGGCCGAGTTGGCCGAGTTGGGATTGATCTCCATTTAGTCCAAAAGCCTAAACTTGGGGGGAGGTTGATACGTCTCAAACGTATCTATATTTTTTGATGCTCCATGCTTGTTTTTACACCATTTGCCTATTGTTTCGTTACACTTAGTGGCACTTTTATGCATTTTCCGGAACTAACCTATTAACAAGTTGCCACAGTGCCAGTTTCCTGTTTTCTGCTGTTTTTGTGTTTCAGAGTGATACACAGGAAATATTCTCGGAATTGGACGAAACCACATCCTGAAGTCTTATTTTACCCGGAAGCTTCCAGAGATCCGAAGAGGGGTAGGAGGTGGGCCACCAGGGGCCCACACACAGGGGTGGCGCGGCCAGCCCCTGGCCCGCGCCACCACCGTGTGAGGGAGCCTGGCTCCACCTCTGACATCGCCCCTTCGCCTATAAAGACCCCCCGACGGAAAAAACCTAAGTACCCGATCAGATTTCCAGAACACATCGCGATCCGCCGCCGCCGTCGACCCGAAGATCGGGAGGGTCCAGAAGCTCTTCCCGGCACCCTGCCGGAGAGGGGAATCGCCACCGGAGGTCTTCTTCATCGCCATGCTTGCCTCCGGAACGATGAGTGAGCAGTCTACCTTGGACTATGGGTCCATAGCAGTAGCTAGATGGTTGTCTTCTCCACTATGTGCTTCATGTTTAGATCTCATGAGCTGCCCTACATGATTGAGATCACCGTTATGTAATTCTACATGTTTGGTTTGTTGGGATCCGATGAATATTGGTGTTTATGATTAAGTTGCTGTACTGAATATTATCTTTTGTTATCTCTATGTTGTTTATGATCTTGCATGCTCTCCGTTGTTAGTAGCTATCTTGGCCGAGTAGTTGCTAGTGACTCCAAGAGGGGGTATTTATGCTCGATAGTGGGTTCATGCCTCTATTTCACCTGGGGGAGTGACAGAAACCTCTAAGGTGGTAGATGTGCTGTTGCTACTAGGGGTGTTCAGATTGATATCCCCGGGAGTGGATTATTAGTCATAGATGCAGTTGGATGGCGGTCTATGTATTTTGTTGTAATGCCCAGAGTAAATCTCATAGTGATCTTCTTGACATATCACGTTATCTTTATTCTATCAATTGCCCAACTATAATTTGTTTACCCAGCATGTGTTATTTTATCTATGGAGAGACACCACTAGTGAACTGTGGACCCCGGTCCTATTTCCATCATATTGCTATCACCTGTTTACTTACTCGCACTGTTTACTTTATTCGCATACTTTTACTGTTTTCCACTCGATACACTCATAACCTTTGTTTCAAGCAAACCGGTAAGATTGACAACCTCATCGTAAGTTGGGAGCAAAGTACTTGTTTGTGTATGTGCAGGTTCCATGTTGCAGCTAGCAAGCAAAGCTTGGATGAGGCGCCAGTTGTCCGCTGCTGTCGCAAACTAGCAAGCATCACCTTCAGTCGTCATTGTCTCTCCTCTCCTGACCGATATTAAACCTTGGTTTCTTAACTGAGGGAAAACCAGCTGCTATACTCATCACACCTTCCTCTTAGGGTTCCCAACGGGCTGGTCATTCACCACGCACAAGGATTGCTACTGGGGGACGAAGAAGAATAATCTCCTTCATCAACTAGCCATCAGAGGTACGCCGACGATTCACTCATCTACATATCACATTTCGTCGGGCCTTTGTATATCCATGTTTCGCTTTCTTTATTGTTCTCGTTTCTTCTTTCCAAAACACAAAAAGACCAAAAATATTTCCGTTGTTTCTCTTCATTTGCCTTTTAAGTTTCTAGATTTGGTTTGCTTTATTTGCTATCTTCGGTTTACTATTTGAAAAATCCAAAAATATTTTGCTTTGTTGGCATTTTCCTTTCGTTCTTGTTTCAAAAATCGAAAACCCAAAAATATTTGTTGCTCTTCTTCGGTTTTGTAAAGTTTGTTGCAGGGTTCAGTCTCTCGTTACTCCATTGGAGATTGGTATTCACTTTATATTATTCAAGCCACAAATGAAGAGCAATAATGACGACATATGACAATCCGAGATGTGGTAAGAGGCTGGTATGAACTCTATTTGTTTTCATTTTTGTACATATACTCATCTATGTGGACATGCTTAGTCGGTTCATGTAAGGTATATGTTATCTAATGGATGCTTTGTAGTTCTTGCTTTCATATGATTAGTTCCAATTTACTAATAGTTTGTAGCATGTCATGTAGACGCTTGCATACACTGTTTTATTCATAATATGGTATGTTATTGTGGTATCCTCCTCTGAAAGCTTCATTTGAATCGACTTGGCACATGCTCAAGCATGTACATGACTGAACAAAAAGTCAATTAAGCCTCGATGATTTACTTTGCCTCAGAGTTCTTGTATCATTTTTATGCCTATATTAATTTTGTTTTGTCGCAAGCATGATTATGACAGTTATTTCTCTCTCGATTGTCGCTTCCCAGTCTTTTGCTAGCCTTCACTTGTACTGAGTATGAGCTCTACTCATGCATCCAATTACCAAAAACCAAGTCTACCAAAGAGTCCACTATAAATTCCTATGCATGGTATTTCAAAGCCATTCCAAGTAAATTTTCATGTGCTACCTTTCAAAACTTTCAACTACTTCTCATTTTGTGCCACTGTTTTTAGCTCATGGGGACGTAGTGGTCGGAATTGCTATCTTCCATATTAAATTAAGTACCCCTCGACTAGGTAGCTTCATCTGCTCGTCATTAATTTTGCATGAGAGCTGGTCAGACCATTATAATCTAATTCTAAAAAGAAAAAGAAAAGGCACTCCTCCAAGGTATGTGAAAGTTGGTGGGCACCCGATGGAATCGGTTAGCCATGGTTTGAGAAAGAAAAAAAAGGTGGAGAGGAGTGCCAAAGCTTTATAAAAGAGCACCAGTGTGCCAAAATTTCAAAGAACTCGGAACCGCTCTCACTTGTTTATTATGGAAGATAGCAAGTCCCCATTGCCAGTCGTTGACATGAAACAACCACCTCTCAAAATAAATTTTTATCTCTGTTTTACAAATGAAAAGCTCTAGCACATGTTTATCACTGCTTCCCTCTGCAAAGGGCCATTCGTTTACTTTTATGTTAAGTCTTCATCTTCTAACTTTAAGCACTTCTTGAGAGCATAGCTGTTATTCTTAGTGTAATGTGCTTGTCCCAGAACACGGTTAATTGTGGTATAACTTTGATGCTTGTATCTTTGATATTTTTACTTCTAGTCTTCCCTTGGACTTCAGAGGTATCTCAGCATTTATATTTTGCTCCACAAATAAAGGCAAGCTAGATACCACTCTTTCATATCATTTATGCATATTACAATCTTGTAGCTTCTCATGTACATGTTACTTGTTATTAATGCATTGGCACTCTTTCATAGCTTGCTTGACTATGAGGTGACATTAGTTGCATATTTCTTATTATGAATTGCCTGAGTACTTGATCACATAGTTATTATGTATACATCATATGAAGCAAATGTGTTCGTGAAAGTCTCTTTTATCGCTCTCAGTTGTTAACTGAATTCACTACACCACAGCATTATATTGCCAACAGACAAGTTGGTTGGAAATACCACTTTCATTGACAGAAAGTCGGTTGGGAATGTGTATTGCCGACCAACCTTGTCGGTCACCGTAAGTCCGGTCGGCAAAGGCCTTTCCCGACCGACATATATTTGCCGACCGATAGTTTGACACCACTAGCAGATCTTTGCCGACCGACTTTTTCTTTACCGACTGATATTTCTTTACCGACCGACGTTTTTTCTCGACAAACTGGCAGATGGGATTTACTTTTACCGACCAACCTTCCGTGGGCCGAAACATGCCCATGCATGGAACTTCTGTGTCGACCTGTTGGTCGGCATTTCTTTTTCCAACTAACCTTCTGCTACCACCTACATTGGCTTTTCCCAACCATCTACGTGATGGTATTTTTAATGCCAGCCAAGCTCTAAATATATTTAGATTATTGACAGCCAAAATCACATATTCACACAAATATATATGCATATGATCCAAAATAGAGGAATTAAACCATAACAATAGATAATGACATATGCATTGATTCATACAATACCCAGTGTTAATCTGTTCTCAACGCACATCCAGCTTTACAAATGGTAGTTGTCTGATTACACAACCAGGTTTACAAACTGATAGCCAAATAATTATCACATAACTAGGCTCATCAAATGGTAGCAAAAAGGAGTCCAGTGAGACAGAATTGGCTCCATTACAAAAGGCATCATGTTGATGTGAAACCGACATCTACTTGGTGGGGTGAGACACAAGTTCTGCACGCTAGTTCATATTTCAGATGACACCTGCACAATCACATACAAACAAAAGATTGGACATTTTTTCACTTTGAGAGAAATACTAGTAACATTTTGAACATACGTACAAGTAAGTGCTAAACTATTACTCCTACAAAAGATGCTAACATGAACTGAAGCATACAAAGACAACCTACAGGACCAACTAGAAAATCCATCACTAGATGCATGGCATCGTTTCACATAAACTTCAAGTCGCTTTTAAAACACTTGATAGGGACACACAACGATAAAAAAATCAGATTTAGAGGTATATAAGCGTTCAAACCCAGTTTATTCACAGCTTACTCTCCCTAACCAGAGTACTCAAATGACTGGTGCAAATATAGTACCAAGTACTAATTCTTCATTACAAGTCGCCATGCTTTACCCATGATTTTTTATCACAGATTGAACCAACCAAATATTTTTCAGATGATACTTTTACATCAGAATGGGCAATTCACTAACAAAAATTGCATCATAGAATTGATTATCTTTTCTTCAATGGGTTGCAATGCTATATTAAAAATGATTAAGAAAAGACTGATTCATCACAAAATTTGCTACCTTTTAACAGCATCTGTGTAGACTAATCCCCAACACGTAAGTGTCAGTAAGAACATATCAGGAGAGTCAGTTTTAACTGTGCTAATTATGAATACAACTGGGACAGAGAATCGGAACTGAACTCTTAAGGAGTCCAATAGGTTCTATCCTAAATAGACCTGGCGCAAAGACAAGAAAATGAACATAATCACACCATCTTTTCATGATTCAGATCACATATATTGATTTAACAAGAAATTGGGATTTAAAATCTAAAGGTCACCAGATACAAAAATAGTATATTATGCATGGCGCAGATAAACAGATTTGCACCAAAGTCATGAACCAAGAACACAAGAGGAAAACCCCCAAAATCATCTCGCTGAGCCATTCACGGAGAAGGAAAATCAACAAAAGCAAACAAGAAAATCTGAACAACAGTGACGAGCACTCTCACATGTACTAGCATACATGCTGACGTGTGGAGATATATCTGAAATAAGTTTCATGCATTTTTGCTTACCTTCTACTATTTCTGAGTGATGATTTTTTCCTATAGATGTACTATCAATTTTACTTCCTAAAGAATGCAATTGAGTCAGTACAACACTTAAATACTTAGCCAGCTTTATACGTATGCAAGATCTGGAGTATTAGCTGTATGCTTACCACTAGGTTTTTTTAGGCGTTTCTTTGCTCTGGACTACTAAGCATTGTCCCACGCATCGTTACAGGGACGATGTTATTCAACTCTACAATTCTCAGTTGTTGTAAAAACAATAAAAAGTGCTTAACAATACAAGGGACATGAACGTGTTATATGTTTCCATCAGGGAGACTAAATCCTCACACTAACATGACGTAGGAGCTGCAGATTTCAGTATGTACACATGACAGACAATCAAAATGAGGAGCGACTAACAGAAGAAAGGCGTTGAAGATATATTGTTAGGAGACTGATTGTCAAGCGATAGTGAGTAACATACCACTGTAAATTTCAGTATGTACACACGACAGACAATCAAAATGAATAGCTAAGCAGACTGATTCCATGACCTGAAGATGAGGTGCAATGCTTTCCAATTCTAGGTAAAGCGATAGTGATGTCTTGATGAGTAACATACCACTGTAAATTTCTAACAGAATAGATGGCAATGAAAGACATACAGCTGACTGCTTAAACATCAAAATTGCTAATGTCTCAGGCTTCGGTCTAGCAGTAATACAAGACAGGCAGGAAGAGCATAAACAACACAAGTATAGAAGTTTTACTCACATTCTTCATGTGTGAAACTGATTTTGAACTAAAGATCTCAGCGGCGAGATGAGCCAGACACAGCTGGTTTGTAGGGCTTCATCTACCAAAATTATCACAAGTGAGCATAACAGAAACAACTAAGGATGTACACAAAACACACAAGCATGCATGGTGATTACCTTGCTAGATGGCCATGCAATGGACCTTGTGACAGCATCGCTAATGTATAGTACATCCTCATACTGATATGGCAGAATAGTATCCCTTTTAATGGCAACAATCACAATAACCTCATAAATACCAGGTCCAAGGGGCTCCCCACCCACAATTGTGTCTGGATCAACCGAGAGAACTGTTGCCTTAGCAACAGGAATTTCAGGACCAGTCCATGCATAAAGAAGCACATCCATCCCAATCTGAATATATATATATATATATATATATATATATGCAACAAGGATCCATGAGAAAATTACAGAAACATGGAAGCAAAGAAATTTAAATATACAGTAAGGATGCCTGAGAAGCTTACAAGGCTTTCATCTTCCTGGGTTGAAGAGTTTCTTGGATTTGCAACAAATTTTCTTCTCTGAACATTGTCATTTTCGCCGTCGTCTTCATCACCATCTTCGCCATCAAGTTCTTCCTCAATTTCAACTCTTGAGGTCTGCCAAAAATAATATGTAACTTACTGTATGCATGATGAATATTTAATGCAAAGATAAGATTCTGTATGTGCAAAACAGTTTATTACTTGTCGAGAAGTAGAACCATGTTGCGGGCTAGGAGCCTCCAAATTATGCCCTCCTTGTGAAGCTGACATCATTTCTTGCATTTTGTTCATTTGTTGCTGCATTTGTTGCATCTGCTCCTCCAAAGTGCTCATGCGGTGTTCAGCTTCTCGACGTGCTACCATTTCAACTAGAACCCTTGTGCTCACTTTACCCCGTGTACCAGGTGTACCCACATCTTGAGGTGTTGGCCCTAGACCTAACACACGGACACGGCCCCTTGGCTCTTTCATTCCAACAACTCGTGCAAACAGATCGCCTTCTTTCAAACTCTTTTCCTTCCAGTTAGGATGGTCATCAGCTGCCCGTAGGAGTTCACTCTGTGTAGCGAATGGCATTTACTATAATATAGTTTCTAAATGATAGAAAATATAGAGGGCAAAAGAGACATACAATAACTGGAGCTGCCTGTGGCACGTGTTGTCCTTTGTTTGGTCCTTTTTTGAGCGTATGTGTTCTGATGAACACTTCATCTCTTCGAGGGGCATACCCAAGTTCATCAGCCTACAAACATTTGTTGTTTCCCACTATGTATTAGTTCTTGAAACACAGTGTCACCTTTCTTTTCTAATTGGGAGAATATTCTTACCATTTCTTGGGTAACACGGGCATGACTCTTGCTGCCAGCAGTATGAGGCACGGTTGACTTGGCGCGATTCTCTTTGGCTATAGAACTACGAGCCTGGAAGAATTTGCATTTGCATTCAAATGTACACACATTTGCATTTATATTTGAACCTGCAAGAAAATGGGAAGCCTTACTTACTTCGAATTCAGGAGATCTCCAATATTTAATAAGATCCTTCCAATCAGCTTCACTAATTCTGTCATCACGTTTATGCATAAGCTCTTTGTCAGTCAATTCAGGATCAAACTTTGTCTTCTTTAAATCTGCCTTCCATTCTTTCCATTTTCTATGTGAAGTGTTAATGACATATTTTAGAGCAATTGAGTCCAGCTCATAATATCCCTGTTGAAATGAAGTGTTAATGACATGTTTCAGATGACGCTTAGCTAGATGGCTTTAAGTAGAACACATAATGGAAGGTCTCATAATGCACACGGTTGATTTCTCGTTTACTTTGAAGACCAATACTGGAAAGGTAATTAATATGCTCGCTGCAAAAGGTTACATTTGTAAATCAGACAAGGAAGAGAGAATAAGAAATAATCTAATAGACATAGATGATAGGGACATCTCACTTTAAGTATGGTTCTATGTGGTCATAGTTGAATAAGACATATTTGTGGGCTTGAAGCCAAGTTTTGTTATCTAACATCACTTGACACTTGCCAGCCAACCCTCTGCCAGAGTTGCAAAAGAATGGAGTTGCAGAAGCAATTTCCATATCATAATCTCCATCATTTCTACCTCCTCGGTTAAACCGAGTCTCGCCGTCTAAATAGCGAGAGCAAAATGTTAAGCTCTCCTCAAACAAATAGCCCTCTGCAATTGATCCTTCCACATGACTTCTGGTATGGACATGTCCCTTAAGATTTCCCATACACCTACCATTTACACACACACAACTACACATAAGATTAATTATAAAATAGTTGTTACTATCCTAAAAAATTGATTGTGCTACAATATACCTCTCTGTCGACCACATGCTGCGAAAATATACTGGACCAGCAATCGCTGCTTGTGCTGGAAGATGAACCATCAGGTGCACCATAATATCGAAAAAAGATGGGAGGAATATAGCCTCAAGAAGGCTCAAGGTTTCAGCAATTTCAGCCCCTAATTTTTTCATGTCACTTATACGAATAACCGGTGAGTACATTTTCTTAAAAAATCTGCTAACACGTATCAATACAGCACTCACTCTTTCTGGCAATGTTCTTCTCACAGCAAGGGGCAACAAGTCTTGCAAAATAACATGGTTATCATGGCTTTTTAATCCAGTTATCTTTCTATCCTTGACACAAACATTACGACGTATGTCAGATGCATAATGGGGAGGAAATGTGGCACTTTTAATTACTTTGCAGAATGTCCTTTGCTGATCTGGTTCCATTGCATAAGGTGCAAGAGGGACATAGACTTCTTCATCATTAAGATCAATAGGATGAAGATCACTTCTAATCTTGTGTTCTTCAAGGTCATACCGAGAATTAATGTTGTCCTTGGTTTTTCCCTCAACACCCACCAATGTGTTAATTATGTTATCACACACGTTTTTCTCGATGTGCATGATATCAAAGTTATGGTGCATCTTCAAATGCTTCCAATATGGAAGTTTAAAAAAAATAGAATTCCTTTTCCAAACGATCAATGGTTCCCCTTCCTTGCGTTTCTTCTTTCTAGGCTTCTTCCCACTAGGATCCTTCCCAAAGTTGCTTGGAATATCTTTTGTCAGCTCAAAGATTTCACTACCAGAAAGTGGAATAGGTGTTGTCCCACTTTCTATTTCACCAAATGTACGTGTGTCATACCTTAAAGGGTGTTTTTCATGCAAGAACCTACGATGTCTCATATAACAATTCTTACTACCATTATTCAGCCTTAGAAAACACGTATCAGAGTGGCACTCAGGGCAAGCTCCTTCTCCAGATGTAGCACATGCATACACATTCCCAAGACCCGGAAAATCCGTAATTGTGCATATTATGGCAGCATACAACTGAAAGAACTCCCCAGTCGAAGAATCATAGGTCCTAACACCATGAAGAAACATATCTAGCATATCATCAACTAGAGGCTCTAAATAGACATCAATATCACTACCAGGAGCTCTTCGGCCAGGAATCAACAGAGATAACATAAAATTTGGTTGCTTCATAACCATATTGGGAGGAAAGTTATATGGAATCATAAGGACAGGCCAAATGCTATAGCCGAGATTCATGGAACGGAAGGGATTAAAACCATCTGTGGCTAGTCTTTAGCAAATTTTGGATTTTTATCCTCAAAGTCTTTCCAAAGAAGGGAATCTGCGGGATGCCTAAGCAAACCATCTTCCTTGCGCTGTTCTGCATGCCATCTTGCGAGAGCTGCATTCCTAGAACACGCAAACAACCTCTGAAGCCTTTTCTTTATTGGGAAGTAGCGCAGAACCTTTTTAGGAGCCTTGTGGACACGTTTCCCATCTGCATGCTTTCTTTCAGATTTCCATCTTGAGGCTTTACATTTTGGGCATGAATTGGCATTTGCATTGTCTTTCCAAAATAGAATGCAGTCATTCTCACATGCATGAATACTAACATACCCAAGTCCCAAGCATTTCACTAGTTTTTTGGCTTCATTGTAGTTTTTAGGTATTGCTGACTCGGGGTAGGCCTCTTTGAGCAGATCTAATAGCAGATTAAAACTTTTATCAGACCACCCTCCAAGCATTTTGGTGTGAAGAAGTCTCACTAGGAAACGAAGCTTTGAAAAGTTTTTATAGCCAGGATATAGCTCTTGTCTAGACTCAGCTTCCAACTTGTGCAAAGATACTAAGAAAGAATTATCCTCATCTGTAGCACCGTCATCTTCAAATTCTCCCCTATCATCATCTAAACCACCCGCTAGGTCTCTTAGAAAATCTGAAATATCGTCACCCTCATCCCTCTCTTGGACATCATAAAAATTTGTTGGATTCTCAGAAGAAGAGCCACACTCTCCATGAAAGATCCATTGGCTATAACCTTCGGCAAAACCCTCACATACCAGGTGCTCACGAACTATTCTTTCTTCTCTCCAGTACGAGTTCACACAGTTTTTGCAAGGACATAAGATTTTGTTCTCAACCGATGATTTAGCAAATGCATAGCCCAAGAATCTAGCTAGCCCTTGTATGTACTCCTCTGTATGCCTACATGCAAGCATACATATGCAGCGAGTTACATCGGATTTCAGCAGGTACTAAAGCCTAACAAATTAAAAAAAATGTGTGTCGTACCTAGGCGCATTCATCCAACTTTTATCCATGTTAGTTGCACACTTGATTATTACTGGATCGGTAGAAAATGCTGACAGAATAATATCAGGGACACAAAGAAAATAATGTAAGTTATAGGTTGACCCACTTAATTAGTGTCGGATCAATAGAAACTCGTGATAGAATAATATCAGACCAATCGAGATAAGAGACGGCATGCACACAATTATACACATAATAAAAACTGATACAACCATAAACAAAAAATATTGAAGAGAATGGACAAAGAAGTAGCAAGTTCCCTCACCAACTGCTGTGGTGGGACAGTGACAAGCAGGGATAAGGATTGTTGCGCCGCCGCCACGAAGTTGTGAGTCGCTGGGATCAAGAATCCTAATAATAAACAATTATACAATATAAATTAGGCTCAAGTAATATTAATAAATTAGCGCCAAAAAAAATATTCTAGTAAGCAACAACCAGAAATAGACTACTGGCTGCTTATAAATGAGGGAGATAAGATACTACCTAAAAAGTTATGCATACTTGTTTAAGCTGCTTAATGGATGCTACATTATAATGGATACTACACTATTAAGGTGTACGGTAAATATTCTAGGAAACAATGAAGGAAATTATTTCTCGTGAAATAAACATAACCTGACCATTTATGGATGCTACACTATAACAAGTTCTATTCAACAGTCTCTCAAAGGTTATATTGTCATTCAGAGACACAAAAGCTGACTATATCTTCTTTACGCGTAAGAATTGTATGGTATGTTCTCTTATGACAAACTCTAAAATAAATTTTAATTCATAAACTTAATCCCACGGAGTATATCTGAACAACTTTAGTTCAATTAAGCTTAATTCCACGAACCAACCATCTACAACAGGTGCGCAGCCCCAGAAAGTAGTAGTAACCATTTACAGCTAGCATTTCACACCAAACTACCACGGATCCATCTACGTCGACCACAGACGCGCTACCAGCATGGGCGGAGCTAGGGGGTGTGCCGGGTGTGCCCTGGCACACCCAGAATTTCTGTGAAATGTTTGAAATTAATTAGGCAGTTGTCAACCAGTGATCCACAACCAATTAGAAATAAAAACATTCCGCTCAAAAGATACGGAGAAGTTCAGATAGAGCCTGAAGTGAACAAAGAACATGAGCGATTACAGTCCATAAGGCCTAAATTAATGGCTCCTGACCGGGGGCTTTTTCCACAAGACCAAGAGCTTGGTCCCGCTCGCTCATGACCTGCAGTTGCTCGCCTGCTCCCAGTCCTCTCCAACTCGGCAGCTGGCGGCTGGACTGTAGAAAAGAGGGCCAGGAACGGGAAGCCATGGTGCACTGGATGCAAGCTGTCGAATTCGCTTCCTACCAGCACTTGCGCAGATCAAGCTGATTCGGGTTCGTACCTTCGGTCAGCCAGCCGAGCGTCGAGCAAAACGAGGAGCAGTAGACCCCAACCCTTCGCCGCGGGTCGCCGAGATCTCCCGTCGTCGCCGTGGGTCGCCGAGATCTCCCGTCGTCGCCGCGGTCAGCAGGTCTCGTCGTCGCCGCGGCCACGTCCCTTGCTCTCCGCGTGGCCACGGGCGGGCGGGCACCGGCGGTGGCGGAAGTGGCGTTAGTGGCGCGGCCATAAGCGGTCGCGGTCGTCCCCCTCGTCGTCGCCCACGGACGACCCAGCTAGGTGGCGGAAGAGGGGGGAGAGGTGTGATGCGGTTGGAGATGGTGGCGGCCAGGAAGAGGATGAGCGAAAGGGAAATTTGGGGATTTAGGGTTTATCTGTGAGTGTTTTCGCGCGTTGGGCCAAAATGTTGGCGCTAATTTTTTGCCTCGCGCGGGCCAGCCCACTTATCGACTAATAGTTGGTCGGGATTTATTACCGACCAACGATCCGACGTGTATGGGGGAAATACCGACTAACTTTTGGACACCAAAGTTTCACACATTCCCGACCGACCGTCTGTCGTTACATAAAGAAATTGCCGACCAACAATTCGACATAAACTATGCCGACCGATGTTCTGTTGGCAATGCTGACTTTTACCGACCAATGTTAGTCGGGAATCCAGTGCTGTGGTGTAGTGATTGCTTGAGGACAAGCAAATAGCTAAGCTTGGGGGGAGTTGATACGTCCAAAATGTATCTACTTTCCCAAACACTTTTGCTATTGTTTCTTCTCTAAATTGTGCGTTTTGAATACAACTAACATGGACTAACGCTGTTTTCAGCAGAATTGCTCTGGTGTCTCGTTTTTGTGCAGAAATCCAACTTTCAGTAAAAATTCGGGAAAAATCATCAAAAATCTTATTTCACCAGAAGACCCTCGGAGCCAGAAGACGAGACGGAGTGGAGGCACGAGGCCTCCACACACACAGGGGGCGAGGCCCAGCCCTGGCCGCGCCCACCTGGTGTGAGGGTGGCTCGGCCATCGCCTCAACCCCTCCTTCTGCCTACATATACCCCTTTACCTGAAAATATCGGGGAGACGGCGTTTTTCCCAGATAGACTTCCGCTGCGCCGCCGCCATCTGAAACCGCGATTCGGAACCAGAAACTCCGTTCTGGCACCCTGCCGAGACAGGGATTTAGAGGAGATCTTCATCACCATCATCACCGACGTCCCTCCATCGACCATCCATGACTCTCCCATCCATGTGTGAGTAATTCCCCCGCTGTAGGTGAGGGGATGGTAGGGATTGGATGAGATCGTTCATGTAATTTGATATGAGATTGTTAGGGCATAGTGCCTAGTATCTTTATTTAGTGCCTATGACATTGTTGCAACTTGTTGTGCTTAATGCTTGTCACTTTGGGCCCGAGTGCCATGATTTCAGATCTGAACATGTTATTATTTCTATGATGATACTTGTTATTTATGGTCTTACCTACAAGTTGTATATACATATTGTTGTCCGGAACCCGAGGCCCCAAAGTGACAGAAATTGGGATAACCGGAGGGGATGGTTATGATGTGAGGATCACATGTGTTCACCAAGTGCTAATGCTTTGCTTCGGTACTTTATTAAAAGGAGTACCTTAATTACCAGTAGTTTCCCTTGAGGCCCTGCTGCAACAGGCTGGTAGGACAAAAGATGTCGTGCAAGTTTCTCCTTGTGAGCACGTACGACTATATACGGAACACATGCCTATGATTGTTTGTACTAGGATACTTTATCATTATTTATCTGCAATGCCCATGTCTCATTGATTTCATGAATTATCTTATCCATGCAATGCCCGTACATCCATCCCTATGCCTACAGTATTCGTTCCTACTGTTTACTACTGTTACTATTACCGCTGTCATTTTACTGTTGCTATTATTGTTTCACTACTATCACCGCTATAAAACTGTTGCTACTGATAAACCACTGCGAGCAAGACTGTTTCCAGGTGCAGCTGAATTGATAACTAATCTGTTAAGGCTTACATATATTCTTTGGCTCCCCTTGTGTCGAATCAATAAATTTGGGTTTTACTTCCCTCGAAGACTGTTGCGATCCCCTATACTTGTGGGTCATCAGTTAGCCATGGTTTGAGAAAGGAAAAAAGGTGGGGAGGAGTGCCAAAGCTTTATAAAAGAGCACCAATGTGCCAAATTTTCAAAGAACTTGGAACCACTCTCACTTATTTATTATGGAAGATAGTAAGACCCCATTGCCAGTCGTTGACATGAAACAACCACCTCTCAAAACCCAATTTTTATCTCTGTTTTACAAATGAAAAGCTCTAGCACATGTTTAAATACTGCTTCCCTCCGCGAAGGGCCTTTCTTTTACTTTTTATGTTGAGTCTCCACCTTCTACCTTTATGCACCGTCTAAGAGAGCATAGTTGTCATTCTGAGTATAATGTGCATTGTCCCAAAGTTTTCATTGATTGATTCATGATGTTGGTTTCACTTGTTCTTAAATTACTTGTATCTAGTCGCCCTCTTAAACTTGAAGGTGTCCTATGCATTTATGTTTTGCTCTCTCATGAAGGGCAAGCTAAAAACCATTTGTATGTTTTTCTATATGATTTGAACACATGTTTGACTTTTATTGTTTCATTTTCATAATCTTTCCTTTGTGTTTCTTTTCATGCTATAACATGATTGCTAAGTTTCTATTATCAAGATTATGTCTTTCATGCCCATGTTTTAAGTTCTTTGATCTCAGCACTCAATGCTTTACCTCGTTGATCAAATTGTGATGGTGCATGTCACCTCAAAAATTATTCTTTTGTTATCACTTACCTACTCGAGGATGAGCAGGAGTTAAGCTTGGGGATGCTGATACGTCTCAAACGTATCTATAATTTTTGATGCTCCATGCTTGTTTCTACACCATTTGCCTTATGTTTTGTTACACTTCGTGGCATTTTATGCGATTTCTGGAACTAACCTATTGACAAGATGCCATAGTGCCAGTTCCCTGTTTTCTGCTATTTTTTTGTTTCAGAAAAGCTACACAGGAAATATTCTCGGAATTGGACGAAACAAGTTCCAGAAGTCTTATTTTTCCTGGAAGAGGACCAAAGACCAAACGAGAGCCGGAGGGAGGCCAGGGGCCAGCCTCACCATGAGGGGGCGCGGCCTAGCCCCTGGCCGTGCCCCCTGTGGTGAGACCACCCTGGTCGCCTCCTGACGGCGCCCCTTTGCCTATAAGTAGCCTCCCGACGGAAAACCCTAAAAGAATTGGCGTTTTTCCCAGAACAGTTCCGCAGCGCCGCCGCTGTCGAAGACAAATTTCGGGGGACAGAAGTCTCTATTCTGGCACCCTGCCGAGACGGGGAAGTGCCCCGGAGCCATCTCTATCGGTCTCCATCGCCGTCTCCACCGTCTCCATCGACCTCACCGCCATCTCCATCAATCTTGTTGTCTCCTATGATGAGGAGGGAGTAGTTCTCCCCCGGGGCTGAGGGCTCTACCGGTAGCTATGTGGTTCACCTCTCTCTCCCATGATGTGATCTTTATGTGATCGTGAGCTTTGTATCTAGTTGAATTGGTAGATGTTATTATTCAGATATTATGCTACTCACATGCTTTATATTTGTAAACTCCGGAGATACCTTGTATCATGGTGTGAAGGTGACTAGTGTGCGCATCATATGTATCTTTTTGGTTAATGTCTCTATGAATTGTTGGTGTTTGTTGGAACCATCTAGTGCGTTCATAGTGATAGTGTGGGACAATCTAGTTTGGGTACATACGGACTTTGAGGAGTGCTTCGTAGCCCTACACATGATTAGTGTTCGTTTTCCATTGGAGAATTGTTTTGAGTTGCATATTGATGATAGTATCTATTGGTTTAATTATGTTATATTTGTTGAGAGTGTGTCCACTAGTGAAAGTATGATCCCTAGGCCTTGTTTCCAAGCTTTGCACACCGTTTATATTCAGTTTTGTTACATGTTTGCTTACAGCGATATTTATTTCAGATTACGTTTACTACTCATAATCATCACTACTACTTGTATTTCACTATCTCTTCGCCGAACTAGTGCACCTATACATCTAACAAGTGTATTGGGTGTGTTGGGGACACAAGAGACTTTCTGTATCGTAATTGCAGGGTTGTTTGAGAGGGATAGCTTTGACCTCTTCCTCCCTGAGTTCGATAAACCTTGGGTGATCCACTTAAGGGAAACTTGTTGCTGTTCTACAAACCTCTGCACTTGGAGGCCTAACACTGTCTACAAGAACAGACGCGTGCGTAGACATCAGGCCCCTATATATAGGTGGCCAGGTCACATGGAACGGGAGGGGTCCGATACATATTACAACATCGGTATATGACATGAACTCGTATTTCGACTAGAATTACACTTGGGCCTAGCTTAACGGGCCTCAGGGGTACTGAAGTAACGGGCTCTATTATCTATACTCTTGTCAGTAGCCCCCGAGATTCTACCAGAATTGTAGATTCAGGTTGAATCTCAAATCTTCATATCTTTGACTTGATCAATCTTCCGACTTCTTCTTCTTCCTGTACTAAAAAATAAACATCTTTCATTATATTATCTCGCAAGGGGTTTTGATGAACAAGCCTGATAACTCTGACGGATCAAGAGGCCAGTTAACTGCCGGAGCAGATACTTGTCACCTACTTCAAATTCAATCCCCTTGGACTTAAATCTGGAAAACTGGTTAAACTCATTCTTTTGCCGCATTTAGGACTTACAACGAACGAGTCCCTGTGGTTCTCAGGGTACCCAGTGTGTTCACTAGGATTTTCTTCGCGTCGTAGACACGAATAATTACTAGCAGAGCGCATCCATGTGCGTATACCAGGCCACACAGCACGGATCCTGGGGTCTTACCTTTGTGATATCTATAACCACGGCATTCAAGCTTTGTCGCAATGACTTAGCCTGAGAATCTTTTGACTTCTCATGGCAAGCCTTGTTTGACTGTTGAAATGTACAAAATATTCGAGTTGTTCTTTGAATAACTCATAAATAACTCCTGATGGGAGTAATCGATCTTTATTTTGTCGACAATGAAGTCGAAGTTTGTTGTCGATGAAAGGTAGTCGATTGCGCCTATTTTTCTTTAAATTGGTCCATTGTCATCGGGTGCACGACCAGTGCACCCAATGGGAGTAGCCCCCGAGGCTATAGCCGAAATTTTTCGGGTATAGGCTCAAAACATACATACTGTCACCAGTAAACTTTCTCCTGCGATAATCTTGGCACAATTGTGCTTAGATACTCTTCCCGCTCTTCTGGTGATAGGAGCCCCCGAGTCTATGACGAGGTGCGTTGTGCTCCTTGACACACTTCTACACTGTTCGTCCACATTGCACTTTTCTTCTTACAACTATACACGTGTCTTTTCCTTGTCCTTGGTATGTTGTCGCTGTCTTATTTTCTACTCGGGGCAAAATATAAAAGCCCGTAGATGTATTTGGACCTTTAACTTGCTGAGGGAAAAACCCTAACTCCTTCATTACCAATTTCCTCTGCCGCGTCGTCTTCATCTCCCGCATCGCATCTAGGGTTTTCTCCCCAAGCACTTATCCTCCATGGCGATGCTGGTGGTGCACACCTGAACATTGGTGCGCAGATGGAGAAACGGGGTCGCGGCCGCCCTTGCGGCAGTAAGAACAAATCAAAAGACCCCTCTACGGTGGCCTCGTCGTCCGTATCTGTGAAACGGCGCCCTGGCCACCCTGTGGGGAGTAAGAACAAGCCCAAGGTATCCGCTGCTGCATCAGGTCCTAGCGCTCCTCCGCATAATGCTTCTCCTCCTCCTCCCAAGATTTACTCCTTCTGCATCGCCGGTGCCCAATGCCGTGAGATTCAGCGGGTGCCGCTGAAATTCAACAAGTTCATGGATGGGCGGGAACTTCGTGAAGCAATTCTTCACGAACATTCTGGAGAAGGAACTCCCTATGAAGTGGATGTATGGTACGATGGAGACGGCGAGATGTACTTTAGGGGTGGCTAGTCCCAGTTTGTGGAAGACCATGACCTCCACCAAGGGTTTTTCATGATCTTCGACTACCACTGCGGTACATCAAAGTTTGATGTGAAGATCTATGATGGTCTTTTGATGTAATCTTTTGTTCTAGTTCTCTCTTTGTATGTTTCATGTAATAAGTACTCGTGATGAACTTTATTTTGTGCCACCTTGTTTATCTATTAATAGACCATGGGAACTAATCAATGTTCCGAGGTATGCTTTAATTTACCATCGAGTTGCCTTGAACAGTGCTTACTTTTATGTCAAATATCGGGTTGTGAACAACCTTGCAAGAATTCTCAAATAATCATGAATACGGGATCTTGATAATTTTTAATTTCTTTCATACGACTAGAGGGTAGGAGCCCCCGAGTGGAAAAATAGAAACATGCTATACATATTGTCGAGTTGGCCCAAAGAACCCGACCTGTGGCCTCATGTTCTGGGTTCAGAGGGTCATAACTCGAAAGTTCATGTCACCATACTCCTTCTACGCATAGAACCACTGTAGTTATTCTGCATTCCACGGGTTGCTCTCATCTTTCCCTGTTTTCTTGTCTTGTAGTCGATAAGCTCCTCCTGGTATTACTTCTGTCACGATGTAAGGTCCCACCCATGGGGACTCTAAATTGCCATGACCGTCCTGTTTGAGTCGTAAGACTAGATCTCCTACCATGAAAGATCGTGGACAAACTCGACTACTATGGTAGTTTCGTAGGCTTTGCTGGTATTGCGTAGCTCTGGCGAGTGCTACGTCTCTTGCTTTGTCGAGTGCATCAACATCGTCTTGAAGTGCTTCTGTAGAAGTTGTTTCGTCGTAAGCCGCAATTCTTGGGGCTTCATGGGTGATTTCGACTGGAAGCACGGCTTCTGCGCCATGGACCAGGAAAAAGGGAGTTTCTTGGGTAGCCGCATTGGGCGTGGTTCTAAGACTCCAAAGCACGGAGGGTAGCTCGTCTACCCAGGCGTGCTTGGCTTTTTCCAGGGGCGCTAATAGCCTCTTTTTTATCCCGTTACATATTAAGCCATTGCCTTTTTCAACTTGTCCGTTTGTCTTTGGATGTGCTACAGACGCGAATTTCAGTTTGATTCCCATACTTTCGCAGTAGCTTTTGAACTCTTTCGATGTGAAGTTTGTCCCATTGTCTGTGATGATGCTGTGCGGTACTCCGAAGCGAAATACTATAGACTTGATGAAGTTGATTGCTACTGTGGAATCTTGGGTTATTACTGGGGCTGCCTCTACCCATTTAGTAAATTTGTCTACTGCCACCAACATGTAGACATGACCTCTGATTGCAGTGCGGTGTTGATGTAGATGACCGACCAGTTGGGGAACCCCAAGAAAAGGTGTGATGAGCACAACAGCAAGTTTTCCCTCAGTAAGAAACCAAGGTTTACCGAACCAGTAGGAAAAAGCCAAACTTCAGAAGGTGATGCCTGCTAGCTTCGTGACAGCTCTGGACAATTTATAAGGCGCCTCGTCCAGGGCTTTGCTTTGCACCAGCAGCAACGTGGAACCTGCACACAACACAACCAAGAACTTTGCTCCCAACTTACGATGAGGTTGTTAATCTCACCGGTTTGCTGTAAACAAAGGTATGAGCGTATCGAGTGGTAAAAGGATGATAGTAGAGCAAGTAAAGTAAACAGTGCAAGTAAAGTAAACGGTGTAACAATGTAAAGGAAATTGGACCGGGGTCCACAGTTCACTAGTGGTGTCTCTCCATAAGATAAATAACAACATGCTGGGTAAACAAATTACAGTTGGGTAATTGATAGAATAAAGATAACGTGCATATGTCATGAGGATCACTATGAGATTTACTCTGGGCATTACAACAAAATACATAGACTGCCATCCAACTGCATCTATGACTAATAATCCACTCGCGAGGATATCGGCCGAACACCCCTCGAGTATTAAGTTGCGAACAACAGATAACTACATTAAGCAAAGTGTGTAATGTAAACAAAACGAATGTCCTTGGACACAAGAATGTTGTTTTCTCCCTAGTGGCAACAACACACCTACAACCTTAGAGGTTTCTGTCACTCCCCCAGATTAAATAGAGGCATGAACCCAACTATCGAGCATAAATACCCCCTCTTGGAGTCACTAGTATCTACTTGGCCAAGATAGCTACTAACAACGGAGAGCATGCAAGATCATAAACAACATAGAGATAACATAAGATAATATTCAGCACATCAACTTAACATAACACCAATATTCATCGGATCCCAACAAACACAACATGTAGAATTACATAAAGATGATCTAGATCATGTAAGGCAGCTCACGAGATCTAAACATGAAGCGCATGGTGGAGAAGACAACCATCTAGCTACTGCTACGGACCCATAGTCTAGGGTAGACTACTCACTCATCGCGCCGGAGGTAAGCATGGCGATGAAGACGACCTCCGGTGGCGATTCCCCTCTCCGGCAGGGTGCCGGGAAGAGCTTCTGGACCCTCCCGATCTCGGGTCGACGACGGCGGTGGATCGCGATGTGTTTCTGGAAAATTGATCAGGTGTTTAGGTTTTAGCTGTCGAGTGGTCTTTATAGGCGATGGGGCAGCGTCAGAGGTGGACCAGGGTGGCCTCACCCATAGGGGGTGTGGGCCAGGGGCTGGCCGCGCCGCCCTATGGCGTGGTCAGCCCGTGGGCCCCCTCTGTCTCCTCTTTGGACTTCTAGAAGCTTCGGTAAATATTAGGAGGTTTGGCTTTTGTTTCGTCCAATTCTGAGAATATTTCCTGTGTAAGTTTTCTGAAATACAAAAACAACAGAAAACAGGGAACTGGCACTGTGGCATCTTGTTAATAGGTTAGTTCCGGAAAATGCATAAAAACACCACGAAGTGTAACAAAACACTAAGCAAATGGTGTAAGAACAAGCATGGAGCATCAAAAATTATAGATGCGTTTGAGATGTATCAAGCATTCCCAAGCTTAACTCCTGCTCGTCCTCGAGTAGGTAAGTGATAACAAAGAATAATTTTTGAGGTGACATGCACCAATGCAATCTTGATCATCTATGTAAAGCATTGAGTGCTGGGATCAAAAGAACTTAAAACATGGGCATGAAAGACATAATCTTGATAGAAGAAACTTAGCAACCATGTTATAACATGAAAAAGAACACAAACGAAAGATCATGAAAAATGAAACAATGAAAGTCAAACGTGTGTTCAAATCATATGGAAAAACATAGCAAATGGTTTTCAGCTTGTCCTTCATGGAATAGCAAAACATAAATGCATAGGACACCTTCAAGTTTAAGAGAGAGACTAGATGCAAATAATTTAAGAACAAGTGAAACCAAAATCATGAATCAATCAATGATAAACTTTGGGACTATGCACATTAAACTTAGAATGACAACTATGCTCTCTTAGACGGCGCATAAAGGTAGAAGGTGGTGACTCAACATAAAAGTAAACGAAAGGCCCTTCGCAGTGGGAAGCAGTGACTAAACATGTGCTAGAGCTTTTCATTTGTAAAACAGAGAGATAAAAAATTGGGTTTTCAGAGGTGGTTGTCTTTGTCAACGACTGGCAATGGGGTTCTTACTATCTTCCATACAAAAATGAACCAAGTTTTTGACAGAGAGATTGGCACTTTTGTGCTCTTTTATAAAGCTTGGCACTCCTCCCCACCTTTTTTCCTTTCTCAAACCATGGCTAACCAATTCCATCGGGTGCCCATCAACATTCACATACCATGGAGGAGTGCCTTTTTTTCTTTTCTTTTTTCCTTTTTTTTTCTTTTTGGAATAAACAATATGGAAGATAGCAAATCCGACCACTACGTCCCCATGAGCTGAAAACAGTGTCACAAAATGAGAAGTATTTTGAAAGTTTTTTGAAAGGTAGCACATGAAAATTTACTTGGAATGGCTTACAAATACCATGCATAGGAATTTATAGTGGACTCATTGGAATAACTTGGTTTTTGGGAGTTGGATGCACGAGTAGAGCTCATACTCAGTACAAAATGAGGGCTAGGAAAAGACTGGGAGCGGCCAACTAAGAGAGCAATAATGGCCATAATCATGCATAGCGACAAAACATCATTAAGAGAAGCATAAAATGGCATCAAAAGTCAAAAACTAAATGATCATAGAGGCTTATGGTGACTTTGTATGAGTCAAACATGTTGTAAGCATGCGCCAAGTCAACCCAAATAAAGCATCAAGGAGAAAAACCAAATTAATGCTTCCAAATAATAAAAACAACGCATGATTTTTTCAAAGGCTCATTAAACAATCTCAGTCATTTGAGACAAGTCATGCTACAGCAAAACCACTAAGCATACTATCAAAATGACATCAAGCACGACATGCAAAAGTCTAAGCCGCAGTCTAAACAAGCTCCTTTTTGCACCACTTTTTTGCATGAAACTTTCTCTCTTTTCCAACACCATTCGAACCTTTTTGAAACAACTCTTTTGATGAAAACCAACATGGACCAGTGGTAAAAATACACCTTGATGCAAAGATAAAACAAGATCTGAACAAAAATGAAGGCAAAAAATGAAAGCTAAACGTTGTTCTAGAAAAAGAGAACACTCGTTGAACGATAAAAGTGAAAAACAGAGTGTTCTTGGCAAATGAAAAGCAAGTAAATCTCCTCCAATAGAAATTTGTTGGGGTCCAACCATTTATTGCAGCAAACAAAACTGAAAACTAAAGTAAAGAAGCTCCAAGAAAAATGCATAGTGCATGAAGCAATAAAAATATAGTGTGTTGAAAGGTGACCTGATTTTTTCCGATGAAGAAGGGGTGCCTCGGGGGCATCCCCAAGCTTTGACGCTTGTACCTCTTGGATATTTCTTGGGGTGCGTGGGCATCCCCAAGCTTGAGCTTTTGTCCATTCTTCAACTCATCTCATCACTCTCCAATCCCTACACTTGAAAACTTCCTTCATACAAAACTCAACACAATTCTATTAGCAACATTAGTGTAAGCATAATAATTAATCAACCCCTTTTTGGTTCAGATTTCAACTCAAAACCACCACATATAAAGCGTACAGTACTGTAGCAACTTCCCCAAAAGTTCCATGATCAAAAGAACTCAAAAAGAAAGCGATCGAGAGGCAAACACAAATAGTGGTAGAAATCTGTCAAAATAGAACAGCTGACAAAGGTCGATTTTTTAGAGGGTTTTATGTTGCTCAAATCAAAAAGTGTAAAACTAATGAAAGTTTGGATATAACCTGGGGCATATTTACAAGAAATATCAGGTCAAAAAGATATTCTGAGAATTTTCACGAATTTTTACAGTGCAGCACCGAAATCTGTTTCAGGACAGCAACATCCCCAAATCTTACCTCACTCAAATTAGAGGTTTCTCTTGGCACAACAACGAAATAAAAAGGATAAGGAGCGGTTATTACAGTAGTAATAACTTCCAAGACTCAAATAATAAAAAAATAACTGAAAAGAAAACAATGGGTTATCTCTCAAGAGTGCTTTTCTTTAACGCCTTTGAGCTAGGCGCAGAAAGTGCAAATCAAGTAATATCAAGTGATGAAGCATCAAGTTCATAATTTGCTCTAAGAATAGAGTTAAAAAGTAATTTTTTCTCTTTCTAGGGAACTGTTCCATACCTTTCTTGAGTGGGAATTGATATTTATTGGTGCCTTCCCTCATATCAATGATGGCACCTACAGTTCGAAGAAAAGGTCTTCCCAAAATAATAGGACATGAAGCATTGCATTCAACATCCATAACAAGAAAATCAATGGGAACAAGGTTATTGTTAACCATAATAAGAACATCATTAATCCTTCCCAAAGATTTCTTCTTAGCAACATCAGCAATAGGAACATCATAATAACACTTTTCAAGCGGTCGTAAATCAAGCATATCATAAATTTTTCTAGGCATAATAGAAATACTAGCACCTAGATCACATAAAGCATGGAAATCAAAGCCATTAACATGCATATCAATGATGGGTTCCCAACCATCTTCCAACTTCTTGGGAATAAAAGCTTTTTGCTTCAACTTTTCATCCCTAATTTTCATAAGAGCATTGGTAATATGCTTAGTAAAAGCAACATTTAAAGAACTAGCATTGGGACTCAAAGCAAGCTTTTGCAAAAACAAAATAACTTCAGATATATTGCAGCCATCAACATCAAAATCATTGAAAGAAATAGAGCTATCATCTCCTACACTCCAAAAAATTTCAGCACTCTTTTGAGAAAAAGTTTTTGCAGTTTTGGGCTTTTTAACACAAGGAGTAGGAGTTTTCTCTACACCAATCAAAGTAAGAGGATTGCTAGCATTTGGAACAACATCATTAGAGGTAGTAATGGTACATACCTTCATCTTTCTAGCCATCTCATCTTCTCTTTCCCACCTGGCATGCAATTCTGCTAACATCCTAACATTTTCATCAATTCTAACTTGGATAGCATTAGAAGTGGCAAAAGGATCAGGCTTAGCAGACATTATGTTAATCAGAGAAGATTGCACATTAGACAAAGATGAAATATCGGTTTCAGCTTTGGAAACCTTAGCTTGCAACCCAAGAATAGCCTTGTTTAAATTTTCAAGTTGATGACTAATAGTCCTCAACAGAGCTGGTTGCTCCTCCATGGTCTTGGTGAAAGCCGTGTTCTGCTCATATTGCACCTGCTTAAAATTCTTGGTAGCCTTTTCAAGTTCTAAAATCCTTTCTTCACTAGGCAATTTAGGTCTACCAAGATATCTATTATCACCATTAGAAGGAAACGGCCTATAATTGTTGCTAGCAAAATTGTTCCTATAAGCATTGTTGTTAAAATTATTATTTCTAATGAAGTTTACATCAACATGCTCTTCTTGAGCAACCAAAGAGGCCAAAGGAACATTATTAGGATCAACATGAGTTCTATCATTGGAAAGCATAAGCATAATAGCATCAATCTTATCACTCAAGGAGGAGGTTTCCTCAACAGAATTTACCTTCTTACCTTGTGGAGCTCTCTCGGTGTGCCATTCAGAATAATTTCCCATCATGTTGTCGAGAAGCTTTGTTGCGACGCCCAAGGTAAGGGACATAAAAGTGCCTCTAGCAGCTGAATCCAATAGGTTTCTTGAAGAAAAATTTAGTCCTGCATAAAAAGTTTGGACAATCATCCAAGTAGTCAGTCCATGAGTAGGGCAATTCTTTATCATAGATTTTATTCTTTCCCAAGCTTGAGCAACATGTTCATTATCAAACTGTCTAAACTTCATGATATCACTATGCAAAGCTATAATCTTAGCAGGAGGATAGTATTTTCCAATAAAAGCATCCTTACACTTAGCCCAAGAATCAATACTATTTCTAGGCAAAGATAGCAACCAATCCTTAGCTTTTCCTCTCAAAGAAAAAGGAAACAACTTAAGCATAATAATATCACCTTCTACATCCTTATATTTCTGCATCTCACATAGCTCAACAAAATTGTTGAGATGAGCTGCAGCATCATCAGTACTAGCACCAGAAAATTGCTCTTTCATAACAAGGTTCAATAAAGCAGGTTTAATCTCATAAAAATTGGCAGCAGGAGCGGGTGGCGCAATAGGAGTGTAGATAAAATCACTTTTATTAGTGCTAGTAAAATCACACAACTTGGTGTTCTCATGAGTACCCATTCTAGCAAAGCTAAAAGCAGACAAGTAAAAATAACAACTAATAGGAAACTAATTTTTTTGTATTTTTGATAAAACAATGCAAGCAAAAATAAAGTAAAGCAAAACTAAAACAAAGTAAAGGATGTGCGTGCGAAACTCCCCTTGCAGAAATCTTCTTTTTCCCCAGCAATGGCGCCAGAAAAAGGCTTGATTGCGGTGCGGTGTTGATGTAGATGACCGACCAGTTGGGGAACCCCAAGAGAAGGTGTGATGAGCACAACAACAAGTTTTCCCTCAGTAAGAAACCGAGGTTTATCGAACCAGTAGGAAAAAGCCAAACTTCAGAAGGTGATGCCTGCTAGCTTCATGATAGCTCCAGACAATTTATAAGGCGCCTCGTCCAGGGCTTTGCTTTGCACCAGCAGCAACGTGGAACCTGCACACAACACAACCAAGAACTTTGCTCCCAACTTACGATGAGGTTGTCAATCTCACCGGTTTGCTGTAAACAAAGGTATGAGTGTATCGAGTGGTAAAAGGATGATAATAGAGCAAGTAAAGTAAACAGTGGGAGTAAAGTAAACGGTGTAACAATGTAAAGGAAATTGGACCGGGGTCCACAGTTCACTAGTGGTGTCTCTCCATAAGATAAATAACAACATGCTGGGTAAACAAATTATAGTTGGGCAATTGATAGAATAAAGATAACGTGCATATGTCACGAGGATCACTATGAGATTTAGTCTGGGCATTACAACAAAATACATAGACCGCCATCCAACTGCATCTATGACTAATAATCCACTCGCGGGGATATCGTCCGAACACCCCTCGAGTATTAAGTTGCGAACAACAGATAACTGCATTAAGCAAAGTGTGTAATGTAAACAAAACGAATGTCCTTGGACACAAGAATGTTGTTTTCTCCCTAGTGGCAACAACACATCTACAACCTTAGAGGTTTCTGTCACTCCCCCAGATTAAATAGAGGCATGAACCCAACTATCGAGCATAAATACCCCCTCTTGGAGTCACTAGTATCTACTTGGCCAAGATAGCTACTAACAACGGAGAGCATGCAAGATCATAAACAACATAGAGATAACATAAGATAATATTCAGCACATCAACTTAACATAACACCAATATTCATCGGATCCCAACAAACACAACATGTAGAATTACATAAAGATGATCTCGATCATGTAAGGCAGCTCACGAGATCTAAACATGAAGAACATGGTGGAGAAGACAACCATCTAGCTACTGCTATGGACCCATAGTCCAGGGTAGACTGCTCACTCCTCGCGCCGGGGGCAAGCATGGCGATGAAGAAGACCTCCGGTGGCAATTCCCCTCTCCGGCAGGGTGCCGGGAAGAGCTTCTGGACCCTCCCGATCTCGGGTCGATGACAGCGGCGGATCACGATGTGTTTCTAGAAAATTGATCGGGTGTTTAGGTTTTTCCCGTCGGGAGGTCTTTATAGGCGAAGGGGCAACGTCAGAGGTGGACCAGGGTGGCCTCACCCATAGGGGCGCGGGCCAGGGGCTGGCCACACCGCCCTATGGTGTGGTCAGCCCGCGGCCCCCCTCCTTCTCCTCTTCGGACTTCTGGAAGCTTCGGTAAATATTAGGAGGTTCGGCTTTTGTTTCGTCCAATTCCGAGAATATTTGCTGTGTAACTTTTCTGAAACACAAAAACAGCAGAAAACAGGGACTAGCACTGTGGCATCTTGTTAATAGGTTAGTTCCAGAAAATGCATAAAAATGCCATGAAGTGTAACAAAACACTAAGCAAATGGTGTAAGAAGAAGCATGGAGCATCAAAAATTATAGATACGTTTGAGACGTATCAACCTCCTGGCCAGGATTTGTGTCATTTCCCTATCATATCGAGACCCCACTGTGCAAAAGGCCAGGATAATGGTATCGGATGTAGTTCTGCTGCTGGTGCGTGTGGTCGAGATGCGAACCATTGACAAGCCTCGCACTTTCTGACTATATCTTTTGCGTCTTCAATGGCTGTTAACCAGAAGAACCCTGCACGAAAGGCTTTAGCTGCAATAGCTCTGCTGCTAGCGTGATGCCCACATACTCCTGCGTGGATATCTTTTAGTATTTCTTGTCCTTCTTGAGGAGTGACGCATCGCTACAAAACGCCAGTTATACTTTTCTTGTATAGCTTCCCTTGTAACACGACGAAAGCCTTGGATCGTCGTATTATTCTTCTTGCTTCTACTATGTCTTTTGGTAGCGCTTTGTTTATCATGTATGCCAAGTATGGCCGCATCCCGGTTTCTTCGATCATCATCACTTCCTCTGGTTCTGTTGTGCTTCCTATGCCAGGCTTGCCAGCCCTCGAGCATGTTGTTGGGTGCTGGCCTGCTTCTCCTGTAGTCAAAGTTTTGTTATGTTTTATTGATCTCTCTATGATTTCTTGATGGCGCGGTGATGAATTGTGCCAGAGAACTTGTTGGCGTATAATTAATAAAGTAAATGACCGGCCAGTTGGAAACCCCAAGAGCAAGGTGTGATGAATATAGCAGCAAGTTTTTCTCTCGGTAAGAAACCAAGGTTATCAATCCAGTAGGAGGACGAAATACGACTGAAAGTGATGCCCACTAACTGCGTGATGCTCTAACAAGGGCGCCGTTAACGATTACTTGTTAGCGCGTCTTCAACCAGTAGCAACGTGGAACTTGCACACAACACAACCAAATACTTTGTTCCCAACTTACGATGAGGTTGTCAATCTCACCGGTTTGCTTGAAACAAAGGGTATGAGCGTATAGAGTGGAAAGCAATAGTAATATGCGAGTAAAGTAAATAGTGCGAGTAAAGTAAACAGGTGGTAGCAATATAAAGGAAATAGGACCGGGGTCCACAGTTCACTAGTGGTGCCTCTCCATAAGATAAAATAACACATGCTGGGTAAACAAATTACAGTTGGGCAATTGATAGAATAAAGACAACGTGCATATGTCGAGAGGATCACTATGAGATTTACTCTCGGCATTACAACAAGATACATAGACCGCCATCCAACTGCATCTATGACTAATAATCCACTTGTGGTGAATCAATCCGAGAACTCCACAAGTATTAAGTTGCGAACAACAGATAATTGCATTAAGCAAAGTGTGTAATGTAAACAAAGCATATGCCCTCGAGCATATGAATGTTGTTTTCCCCCTAGTAGCAATAGCACATCTACAAACTTAGAGGTTTCTGTCACTCCCCCAGATTAAATAGAGGCATGAACCCACTATCGAGCATAAATACCCCCTCTTGGAGTCACTAGCAACTACTTGGCCAAGATAGCTACTAACAACGGAGAGCATGCAAGATCATAAACAACATAGAGATAACATAAGATAATATTCAGTACATCAACTCAATCATAACACCAATATTCATCGGATCCCAACAAACACAACATGTAGAATTACATAACGGTGATCTCGATCATGTAAGGCAGCTCACGAGATCTAAACATGAAGCACATGGTAGAGAAGACAACCATCTAGCTACTGCTATGGACCCATAGTCCAAGGTAGTCTACTCACTCATCGCGCCGGAGGCAAGCATGGCGATGAAGAAGACCTCCGGTGGCGATTCCCCTCTCCGGCAGGGTGCCGGGAAGAGCTTCTGGACACTCCCGATCTTCGGGTCGACGGCGGTGGCGGATCGCGATGTGTTTTGGAAAAGTGATCGGGTCTTTAGGTTTTTCCCGTCGAGGGGTCTTTATAGGCGAAGGGGCAATGTCAGGAGTGGGCCGAGGCGCCGTCACACATAGGGAGCGCGGCCAGGGGCCAGGCCGCACCGCCCCCTGTTGTGTGGGTCTCTTGTGGCCCCACTCCGTCTCCTCTTCGGTTCTCTGGAAGCTTCGCTGAATTTCAGGACGTTTGGCTTTTGTTTCGTCCAATTCCAAGAATATTTCCTATGTAACTTTCCTGAAACACAAAAATAGCAAAAAAACAGGGAGCTGGCACTGTGGCGACTTGTTAATAGGTTAGTTCCAGAAAATGCATAAAAGTGCCATGAAGTGTAATGAAACACTAAGCAAATGGTGTAAAAACAAGCATGGAGCATCAAAAATTATATATACGTTAGAGACGTATCAGCATCCCCAAGCTTAACTCCTGCTCGTCCTCGAGTAGGTAAGTGATAACAAAAGAAATAATTTTTGAGGTGACATGCACCTACACAATCTTGACCATATATGTAAGCGTTGTGCGCTGGGATCAAAAGAACTTAAACATGGGCATGAAAGACATGATCTTGATAGAAGAAACTTAGCAACCATGTTATAACATGAAAATGAACACAAACAAAAGATCATGAAAATGAAACAATGAAAGTCAAACGTGTGTTCAAATCATAAGGAAAAACATACAAATGGTTTTCAGCTTGTCCTTCATGGAGAGCAAAACATAAATGCATAGGACACCTTCAAGTTTAAGAGGGCGACTAGATACAAATAATTTAAGAACAAGTGAAACCATAATCATGAATCAATCAATGATAAACTTTGGGACTATGCACATTAAACTCAGAATGGCAACTATGCTCTCTTAGACGGTGCATAAAGGTAGAAGGTGGAGACTCAACATAAAAGTAAAAGAAAGGCCCTTCGCAGAGGGAAGCAGGAATTGCAAGTTTTATAAACCTTTAAAAATTATGGTACTTACTAGCTTTGAGCTCTCATTGCCCCCATCATAGGCATCTTGAATGGTTAAAGTTAATGCGAGTACAATTATGAGCATATGCTTAACAAATCATAAGTTGAAAACCTCGTGTTCCCTGAAGTACGAATACTCAAACCTCATGCCACTCGACTTAGATCCCAAGCAAGCTCTTGTCATTGTAAGTATACACGTATCATCGAGAACCGCCAATGGGGTACCTCCTGCCCGATGACATGGAACAAGTCCACATCAAAATGACAAGACAAACAGACAATGAACACCTCAGCATCTCTTTTATTTACCATTTGTATAGCTTTTTATTTTGAGATGCGTCGTCGAATGTCCACTATGGGCATGCTACAAATTTCCACCATGAATTATGCATGGCTTAGATTGGCGGCCCAGGCGTTTCTCTAACACATATACAAACTCCATGAACTCCACAAGATTCCATTTTATTTCACACTGCGAGTATCCATAAACAAAAGATCGCGATATCAACTCAAATAAGATGAAGTGCAATGTCGAAAGCTTGCCCCATGACAGCATGGATGGGCTAATTTCCAACTTACAACTTGCAAGCATAACAACTCAACATAAGAGAGCCACAATGTCAAATTTTTAAGAACGAGAAAAATAAAGTGTGCCATCAGGTTCGTGAGAGCTTTACTGACCAATTTTCGCATAACACTGGTAAGAGTTTAATTTGAAGAGTAGATAAAAGCAAGTCAAATGTACTTTGGAATTGCAAATTTCTAATAGGTATGTATGGTGGACACTTTGGAACAACTTGGTTTTTAGGAGTTGGATGCACGAGTAGAGCACATACTCAGTACAAAACGAGGGTTAGCAAAAGACTGGGAGCGACCAACTAAGAGAGCAATAACGGCCATAATCATGCAAAGTGACAAAGCAACATTAAAAGAAGCATAAGATGGTATCAAAAGTCAAAAACTAAATGATCATAGAGGCTATTGGCGACTTTGTATGAGTCTAACATGTGTGAGCATGCGCCAAGTCAACCCAAATAAAGCATCAAAGGAGAAAACCAAAATAATGCTTCCATATAATTAAAACAACGCATGATTTTTTCAAAGGCTCATTAAGCAATCTCAGTTATTTGAGACAAGTCATGCTACAGCAAAATCACTAAGCATACTATCAAAAATACATCAAGCACGACATGCAAAAGCCTAGGCCACAGTCTACACAAGCTCCTTCTTGTACCACTTTTTTGCATAAAGCTTTTTCTCTTTTCCAACACCATTCAAACTTTTTATAAACACCTCTTTTGATGAAAACCAATATAGACCAGAGGCAAAAATACACCTTGATGTAAAGATATAACAAGATCTGAACACAAATCAAGGCGAAAATCGAAAGCTAAACGCAGTTCTAGAAAAAGAGAACACTCGTTGAAATTATAAGAATGAAAAACGGAGTGTTCTTGGGAAATGAAAAGCAAGGCAACTTCTCCAAAAGAAATTTGTTGGGGTCCAATCATTTATTGCAGCAAACAAAACTAAACAAAACTGAAAACTAAAAACAACTAACGCTCCAAGAAAAATGCATAATGCATGAAGCAATAAAAATATAGCGTATTGAAAGGTGACCTGATTTTTGCCGATGAAGAAGGGGTGCCTCGGGGGCATCCCCAAGCTTTGATGCTTGTACTTCTTGGATATTTCTTGGGGTGATGCATAGGCATCCCCAAGCTTGATCTTTTGTCCATTCTTCAACTCATCTCATCATCCTCCGATCCCTACACTTGAAAACTTCCTTCATACAAAACTAAACACAAATCTATTAGCAACATTAGTTTAAGCATAACATAGAATCAACCCTTTTTGCTTCAGGTTTCAACTCCAAACCACCACATATAAAGTATATACTACTGTAGCAACTTCCCCAAAAGTTCTGTGATCAAAAAAACTCAAAAAGAAAGCGATAAAGCGGCAAACACAAATATTGGCAGAAATCTGTCAAAACAGAACAGCTGAAAAAGGTCGAATTTTAAGAGGGTTTTCTGTTGATCAAATCAAAAAGTGTTCAACTAATGAAAGTTTGGATATAACCTGAGGAATAAGCAAAAGAAATCGCAGGACCAAAAGATATACAGAGATTTTTCACGAATTTTTACAGTACAGTACGAAAATCTGTTTCAGGACAGCAATATCCTCAAATCTTTACCTCACTCGAATTAGAGGCTTCTCTCGGCATAACAACGAAATAAAAAGGATAAGGAGAGGTCATTGCAGTAGTAATAACTTCCAAGACTCAAATAAAACAAAAAGTACTGAATGCAAAAACATTGGGTTATCTCCCAAGAGTGCTTTTCTTTAACGCCTTTGAGCTAGGCGCAGAAAATTGCGAATCAAGTAACATCAAGAGATGAAGCATCAAGCTCCACTATAGGAGTCTTTTCAACAATGAATTGAATTGTGTCCAAATGAGTTTTTGAAGATCCTTTATGATCACACTTTGGTACACTACTTTCATCAAAAGGATTTTCAGGACAAATCCAACTAGAATTCTTTTCCCAAGCATCATGAATTCCTACAAGTTTACAAGGTATTGGTACTCTAAAATATTCATTGGTTGTACCAACAACCTCTATAGGCGAGCCAAGCTTATTAAATTTCTTAAAAACTTTCCTAGCTTCAATGGCAACATCTCTAAATTCTATGCGCAAAGTTTCAAGGATAAAAGCTTTCTTTTCGGGGTCTTCAATATCATGAAGCTTAAGAAACATGTGTTGCATAAAAGGATTAAGGCTAGCAAACCTAGCTTCTAACATGTGAACTAAATAAGCAGAAGCAACTTCATAATTAGGAGCAAGCTCAGCCAAAGACTTTTCCTCAACTTCTTTATGCATACTAATATGATTAAAGAACTCCTCAATGTTATCTTTCCCAATAATTGAACCACTACCTACTGAGAGGTCCTCCAAAACATACTTAGGGAACAACATAATGAACTAGAAGTAAAGACATAACAACTATCAAGGATACTAATTTTTTTGGGTTTTTGATAAAACGATGCAAGTAAAAATAAAGTAAAACAAAACTTAAAACAAAGTAAAGGATGTGCGTGTGAAACTCTCCTTGAAGAAGTCTTCTTCCTCCCCGGCAACGGCGCCAGAAAAACTTGTTGATGGCACGGTGATGAATAGTGCCAGAGAACTTGTTGGCGTGTAATTAATGAAGTAAATCACTGGCCAGTTGGAAACCCCAAGAGCAAGGTGTGATGAATATAGCAGCAAGTTTTTCCCTCAGTAAGAAACCAAGGTTATCAATCCAGTAGGAGGACAAAATATGACTGAAGGTGATACCCACTAGCTGTGTGATGCTCTAACAAGGGCGCCGTTAACGATTACTTGTTAATGTGTCTTCAACCAGTAGCAACGTGGAACCTGCACATAACACAACCAAATACTTTGTTCCCAATTTACGATGAGGTTGTCAATCTCACCGGTTTGCTTGAAACAAAGGGTATGAGCGTATCAAGTGGAAAGCAATAGTAATATGCGAGTAAAGTAAACAGTGCGAGTAAAGTAAATAGGTGGTAGCAATATAAAGGAAATAGGACCGGGGTCCACAGTTCACTAGTGGTGTCTCTCCATAAGAAAAAATAACACATGTTGGGTAAACAAATTACAGTTGGGCAATTGATAGAATAAAGACAATGTGCATATGTCGAGAGGATCACTATGAGATTTACTCTGGGCATTACAACAAGATACATAGACCGCCATCCAACTGCATCTATGACTAATAATCCACTTGTGGCGAATCAATCCGAGAACTCCACAAGTATTAAGTTGTGAACAACAGATAATTTCATTAAGCAAAGTGTGTAATGTAAACAAAGCATATGCCCTTGAGCATATGAATGTTGTTTTCCCCCTAGTAGCAACAGCACATCTACAACTTTAGAGGTTTCTGTCACTCCCCCAGATTAAATAGAGGCATGAACCCACTATCGAGCATAAATACCCCCTCTTGGAGTCACTAGCAACTACTTGGCCAAGATAGCTACTAACAACGGAGAGCATGCAAGATCATAAACAACATAGAGATAACATAAGATAATATTCAGTACATCAACTCAATCATAACACCAATATTCATCGGATCCCAACAAACACAACATGTAGAATTACATAACGGTGATCTCGATCATGTAAGGCAGCTCACGAGATCTAAACATGAAGCACATGGTGGAGAAGACAACCATCTAGCTACTGCTATGGACCCATAGTCCAAGGTATACTACTCACTCATCGCGCCGGAGGCAAGCATGGCGATGAAGAAGACCTCCGGTGGCGATTCCCCTCTCTGGCAGGGTGCCGGGAAGAGCTTCTGGACCCTCCCGATCTTCGGGTCGACGGCGGCAGCGGATCACGATGTGTTCTGGAAAAGTGATCGGGTCTTTAGGTTTTTCCCGTCGAGGGGTCTTTATAGGCGAAGGGGCAACGTTAGGAGTGGGCCGAGGTGCCGTCACACATAGGGAGCGCGGCCAGGGGCCAGACCACGCCGCCCTGTTGTGTGAGGCCCTCGTGGCCCCACTCCGTCTCCTCTTCGGTTCTCTAGAAGCTTCGGTGAATTTCTGGACGTTCGGATTTTGTTTCGTCCAATTCCGAGAATATTTCCTGTGTAACTTTCCTGAAACACAAAAACAGCAGAAAATAGGGAACTGGCACTGTGATGACTTGTTAATAGGTTAGTTCCGGAAAATGCATAAAAGTGCCACGAAGTGTAACGAAACACTAAGCAAATGGTGTAAAAACAAGCATGGAGCATCAAAAATTATAGATACGTTAGAGACATATCATTTCTTCCCAGAAGACTCCTGGCGGTATAGGCAGGCATTGGGACCCGATATTTGCTAAATTGTCGGCTTCCTCATTGCTGGCCCTGCTAACGTGCGAAACTTCGCATCCATCGAAAGTTCCCTCTAGATAGTAGTATAGGTTTCTGTATGCTATCATGTTGTCACTGATGGCGTCACAACGGTTCATCACTTGCTGGATGACGAGATTTGAGTCCCCGAATATTTTCAGTCGAGTTGCTCCGCATGCTTTGGCCATTTTCATTCCGTGGAGCAGGGCCTCGTATTCGGCTTCATTATTAGAAGCTTGAGGAAAACTCATCCTTAACACATACTTTAATTTATTGCCTTGCGGTGATATCAGGACTACTCCTGCTCCTGCGCCTTGGAATCTTTTTGATCCGTCAAAGTACATTGTCCATACACTTGATAGATCAGGTGGTCCTATGTTTTGTAGCTCTAGCCACTCTGCTGTGAAATCTGGTAACACTTGGGATTTGATTGCCTTTCGTTTTTCGTACGTGATGTCCAGGGGCGACAATTCAATTCCCCATAAGGAGACACATCCTGTTGCTGCAGGGTTATTCAATATATTGGATAGTGGGGCTTCGTTAACCATTATGATTGGATGCACCGCAAAATATTGCCGTAGCTTTCATGCTGTTGTGAATACGCTGTATGCAAGCTTTTGATAGTGCGGGTACCTCTGCTTTGTTGGAGATAGTACTTCGCTGAGGAAATATACTGGCCTCTGGACTCCATGAGCTTTTCCCTCTTCACTTCTTTCGACTACTAATACTATGCTTACCACTTGATGTGTAGCTGCAATATACAGTAGTAGCGGCTCTTTTTCATTTGGTGCAACCAACACCGGTGGTGTGGAGAGCACTTTTTTTAGTTGTGCAAAGGTTGTATCTGCTTCTTCTGTCCACTCGAATTAGTCGTCTGATTTTTTCATGAGTGCATAGAAAGGAAGCGCTTTTTCTCCCAATCGTGCGATGAATCGACTTAGTGCCACGACGCGTCCTGCGAGCTTCTGTACGTCATGCAGTTTTGTTGGTTTCCCCATTGTTAGTATTGCTTGGATCTTCTCTGGGTTAAGCTTGAGCTTGTACCTATTTAGATTGTTGAAGGTTTCTGCCAGATCGCTGATTAAGGACTCTTCTTTTCTTGTGGTGATGACCATGTCGTCGATATAGACTTGAATGTTGCGTCCTATTTGACTTCCGAGGCAGTTTTGCATCATCCGCTGGTAGGTTGCTCGCGCGTTTTTTAGGCCAAAAGGCATGACTTGATAGCAGAACACGCCATATGGTGTAATAAAAGCTGGTTTTTTCCTCGTCTTCTTTCTTCAATTTGATCTGGTTGTAACCAGAATATACGTCCAGGAAGGAAAGCCTTGCGCACCCTGCTGTTGAGTCTATTATCTGATCAATGCGAGGTAGAGGAAAGGGATCCTTTGGACAGTGCTTGTTGAGAGATGTGTAGTCGACACACACTCTTTGTACGTCTGTATTTTTCTTGGGGACGATGACTGGATTGGATACCCAAGTTGATGCTTTGATTTCTCGGATGAATCCTGCATTTTCTAGCCTCTGTAGCTCGGATGCTATTGCTTTCCTTTTGGGTTCGTCAAATCGTCGCAGCGGTTGCTTGACTGGCTTAGCTTTAGGATCCACATTTAGTGCGTGCTCAACGAGTTCCCTAGGAACCCCTGGCATGTCTGAAGGACACCAGGCGAAGATTTTCCAGCGCTCACGGAGGAACTCGATGAGCACGCTTTCCTATGCGGGGTCCAGGTTTACCGCTATGGAAGTGGTTTTGGTCAGGTCCGTAGGGTGGACCTGGATTTTCTTCAAGTCTTGGGTTGCGTCGAAAGCCTGGTCTGGCAGGGATCGTCCGACGTCGGGTAGCATATTGTGGTCAGTTTCGCCTTTTAGCCTTGCGTATTTGACTGTCATACCAAAAATTTCCGCCATCCTGTTGAATTCTTTGTCACAAGTGTTGGATACTTCAAAGCTGCCTTGTACCATGATTGTCCCTTTAGGCCCTGGAATTTTGAGTGTTAGATATGCGTAATGAGGAACTTCCATGAATTTTGCAAATGTTGGGCGCCCCAGGATTGCATGATACTGTGAAGGCCAGTCCATGACTTCGAATTCTAACTTTTCTCTGCGATAATTGCTGCTATTGCCAAAGAAAACGCCGAGTTCTATTCTCCCAAGGGGGTAGTTTGTACCTCCTGGTACTATTCTGTGGAAAGAGCAATCTGTCAGCTTTAGACTTTCCAACGAGATGCACATTGCCTTCAGGGTTCTTGCGTATATTAAGTTTATGCTGCTTCTTGCGTCCATGAATACTTGCCCCACATCGTATCCCCCTATTTGTGCCTTCAACATCATTGGCGTGTGCCCTGGCCTTGGTACTTTCCTTGGGTGGTCTGCTCTGCTGAACCTGACTGGTTGATCGGACCATTTTAAGTACTCTGTTGTGGCTGGTGGTGATGATATTGCTAGATTTACTTGTCTGGATATGCTCTTCAGTTCTTTCTTGGATTTTGGCACCGGCTGGATCATTGCAGATATATATACTTTTGATTCCAGATGTTTTGCTAGACGTTGTACTTGGTATCCTTGACTTGTACTCTTTCCTCCCTGACGTGCTCCTTGATTTGGGTCCAGAGCACTTTGCAGCCTTAAGAATGTTCTGCAGTCCTTCATCTGGTGATTAGAAACTCTCTTCCCATCTAAGTACGCATAGTGGATGCGACAGAGGCCATGGAGCATGTCCTCCACTGACGGGCCGGAGTACTTTGGTTTTTCTTCTCGACGATTGCCTCTTCCTTGAAACTCCCTGCTTTCATAGCCTTCCTCGTCCCTTCTTTCATACCCTGCGGCTATCTGATTTTGCCTTGTGTGGATGTCTTCATTGCGGTACTTTCACCTTTGCCTGCTTGCTCTGTCGACTTTTGGTGAACGTCCCCTTTTATTGTTATGCGCATCCTCTCCATCGTCGAATCTATTGGCTACTTCCGTTAACTCCGATACTGTCCTAGGCTTTGTTCTCCCTAACTCTTCCACGAGGTCCTAATGTCTACGCACTTCTATTCTTGTAGACACTTGTTGGGCCTCCAAGTGCAGAGGTTTGTAGAACAGCAGCAAGTTTCCCTTAAGTGGATCACCCAAGGTTTATTGAACTCAGGGAGGTTAGAGGTCAAAGCTATCCCTCTCAAACAACCCTGCAATTACGATACAGAAAGTCTCTTGTGTCCCCAACACACCCAATACACTTGTCAAATGTATAGGTGCACTAGTTCGGCGAAGAGATAGTGAAATACAAGTGGTATAAATGATTATAAGTAGCAAACGTGATGTGAAATAAATATCACTGCGAGCAAACAAGTAACAAAATAGCAAGTAAACGGTGTGCAATGCTTGGAAACAAGGCCTAGGGATCATACTTTCACTAGTGGACACACTCCCAACAATATAACATGATTGAACAAATAAATAACTTCTCTCCACTATGGTACTCTGAATTACTCTCCTATTGAATAACACTAATCATTGTGTAGTGGCTACAAAAGCACCCCTTAAAGTTCATCAAGTACTTGACAAACACCACTCATAGAGACATCCAAATCAGATCACAACTCAAGATAGAAATCATTGCAACTTAGACCAAGTACTAACACGGTGCACACACTGTCAACATTACACCATGAAAGGAGGAATAGATCACTCAATACTATCATAGTAATAATTACTCTCATAATCCACAAGAGATCACGATCATAGCCTAAACCAAGTACCACCACGATGCATGCACTGTCACCATTACACCATGGCAGGAGGAATAGATTACTTTAATAACATCACTAGAGTACACTATAACAATTAAGCATAGGAGTAGCATAATATCTGAATAATAACATCTACTTGTTCAACATGATACAAAGCTCACGATCACATAAAGATCACATCATGGGAGAGAGAGGTGAACCACATAGCTACCGGTAGAGCCCTCAGCCCCGGGGATGAACTACTCCCTCCTCATCATAGGAGACAGCAAGGTTGATGGAGATGGCGGTGAGGTCGATGGAGACGGCGGAGATGGCGATGGAGACCGTTGGAGATGGCTCCGGGGGCACTTCCCCGTCCCGGTAGGGTGCCGGAATAGAGACTTCTGTCCCCCGAAATTCGTCGATGGCGGCGGCGGAGCTGCGGAACTGTTTCTGGAAATTTGCCGACTCCCTTAGGGTTTTCCGTCCCGAGGCTTCATATAGGCGAAGGGGCGTCGCGAGAGGGCAGCCAGGGGCTCCTCACACATGGGTGGCGTGGCCAGGGCCTGGGCCGCGCCACCCTAGTGTGAGGGCAGGCCCTGGCCCCTCTCCGGCTCTCTTTCGGATGTCTAGATGCTCCCGGGTAAAATAAGACTTCCGGCTTTGGTTTCGTCCAATTCCGAGAATATTTCCTGTGTATCACTTCTGAAACACAAAAACAGCAGAAAACAGGGAACTGGCACTGTGGCATCTTGTCAATAGGTTAGTTCCGGAAAATGCATAAAAGTGCCACTAAGTGTAACGAAACAATAGGCAAATGGTGTAAAAACAAGCATGGAGCATCAAAAATTATAGATACGTTTGAGACGTATCAAGCATCCCCAAGCTTAACTCCTGCTCGTCCTCTCGTAGGTAAGTGATAACAAAAGAATAATTTTTGAGGTGACATGCACCTACACAATCTTGATCATATATGTAAGCATTGGTGAGCTGGGATCATAAGAACTTAAAACATGGGCATGAAGATATAATCATGACAATAAGAACTTAGCAACCATGTTGTAAACATGCAAATGAACACAAACAAAAGATCATGAAAATGAAACAATGAAAGTCAAACGTGTGTTCAAATCATAAGGAAAAACATAACAAATGGTTTTCAGCTTGTCCTTCAAAGAGAGCAAAACATAAATGCATAGGACACCTTCAAGTTTAAGAGGGCGACTAGATACAAATAATTTGAGAACAAGTGAAACCAATAATATGAATCAATCAATGAACTTTGGGACAATGCATATCACACTAAGAATGACAATTATGCTCTCTTAATGGTGCATAAAGAAAGAAGGTGGTGACTCAACATAAAAGTAAAAGAAAGGCCCTTCGCAGAGGGAAGCAGTGATTAAACATGTGCTAGAGCTTTTCATTTGTAAAACAGAGAGATAAAAATTGGTTTTGAGAGGTGGTTGTCTTTGTCAACGACTGGCAATGGGGTTCTTACTATCTTCCATACAAAAATGAAGCAAGTTTTTGAGAGAGAGATTGGCACTTTTATGCTCTTTTATAAAGCTTGGCACTCCTCCCCACCTTTTTTCTTTTCACAAACCATGGCTAACCGATTCCATCGGGTGCCCACCAACATTCACATTCCATGGAGGAGTGCCTTTTTTCTTTCTTTTTTCTTTCTTTTTTTTTTCTTTTTGGAATAAGCAATATGGAAGATAGCAAATCCGACCACTACGTCCCCATGAGCTGAAAACAGTGTCACAGAATGAGAAGTATTTTGAAGGTTTTTTGAAAGGTAGCACATGAAAATTTACTTGGAATGGCTTACAAATACCATGCATAGGAATTTATAGTGGACACAATGGCAAACTTGGTTTTTAGGAGTTGGATGCACGAGTAGAGCTCATACTCAGTACAAGGCGAGGGCTAGCAAAAGACTGGGAGCGACCAACTAAGAGAGCAATAACGGCCATAATCATGCAAAGCGACAAAGCAACATTAAAAGAAGCATAAGATGGCATCAAAAGTCAAAAACCAAATGATCATAGAGGCTATAGGCGACTTATTTTGTAGTCAACATGGTGTAAGCATGTGCCAAGTCAACCCAAATAAAGCATCAAAGGAGAAAACCAAAATAAATGCTTCCATATAATAAAAACAACGCATGATTTTTTTCAAAGGCTCATTAAGCAATCTTAGTTATTTGAGACAAGTCATGCTACAGAAAAACCACTAAGCATACTATCAAAAAGACATCAAGCATGACATGAAAAAGCCTAGGCCGCAGTCTACACAAGCTCCTTCTTGTACCACTATTTTGCACAAAGCTTTTTCTCTTTCCCAACACCATTTGAAATTTTTAAGACACCTCTTTTGATGAAAACCAATAAAGATCAGAGGCAAAAATACACCTTGATGAAAAGGTATGACAAGGTCTGAACGCAAATCAAGGCGAAAACGAAAACCAAAAGCAGTAGCAAAAAAAAAGAACACTCGTTGAACGATAAGAGTGAAAACTAGAGTGTTCTTGGCAAATGAAAAGCGAGTTCATCTCCTCCAAAAGAAACATGATGTGATCTAACCATTTATTGCAGCAAACAAAACTAAACTAACTAAGAAAACTAAAACAACTGACACTCCAAGAGAAACGCATAGTGCATGAAGCAATAAAAATATAGTGTCTTGAAAGGTGACCTGATTTTTGCCGATGAAGAAGGGGTGCCTCGGGGGCATCCCCAAGCTTTGACGCTTGTACTTCTTGGATATTTCTTGGGGTGATGCATGGGAATCCCCAAGCTTGAGATTTTGTCCATTCTTCAAGTCATCTCATCATTCTCCAATCCCTACACTTGAAAACTTCCTTCATACAAAACTAAACACAATTCTATTAGCAACATTAGTTTAAGCATAACATATAATCAACCTCTTTTTGCTTCAGGTTTCAACTCAAAACCACCACATATATAGCGAATACTACTGTAGCAACTTCCCAAAAGGTTCCATGATCAAAAGAACTCAAAAAGAAAGCGATAAAGCGGCAAACACAAATATTGGCAGAAATCTGTCAAAACTGAACAGCAGACAAATGACGAATTTTTGAGGGGTTTTCTGTTGCTCAAATCAAAAAGTTTTAAACTAAGAAAAGTTTGGATATAACCTGGGGAATATGCACAAGAAATCGCAGGTCCAAAAGATAAACAGAGAATTTTCACGAATTTTTACGGTACAGCACCGAAAACAGTTTCAGGACAGCAACATCCCCAAATCTTTACCTCACTCAAATTAGAGGCTTCTGTTGGCACAAAAATGAAATAAACAAGATAAGGAGTGATCATTACAGTAGTAATGACTTCCAAGACTCAAATAAAAGAAAAACTACTGAAAAGAAAACAATGGGTTATCTCCCAAGAGTGCTTTTCTTTAACGCCTTTGAGCTAGGCGCAGTAATTTGCAAAGATGCTCAAGTGGGCGCCATATAAGAGCTTGAGGCAAAGGCGTCATATAGGAACTTAAAGCAATAGAGAGCATCAAAAAGCAAATGTGAAAGACATTTATATCTGAACCACTTCCTATGCATAGGAATCTTGTAAGAAAATAAATCAACGAGGCACATAGTAGCAAGCATGGATGGATAAAACAAGTGCCACTTCAAGATTTGCAACATAAAGAGGGGAAACTTAATATTGTTGAGATCCATCAAACCATGTTTCCCTCTCTCATAATAACTTTCAGTAGCATCATGAATAGAACTAACAATATAACTATCACATAAAGCATCCCTATCATGAGCCACATGCATAAAAGAATTAATACTCACCACAGGAACAATAGTAGTAGGAGCAGATTTAACAGAATAATTATTCTCATCACCATAATCATCATAAATAGGAGGCATAGTGTAATCATAACAAATTTTATCCTCAATAGTAGGTGAACTGAAAATATTATGCTCATCATCATAACCATCATAAACTAGAGGTTTAGTATCATCGCAAGCTAAAGAACAGCTATTTCGCAAAGCATATTCTTCAAACATATCATCATAAGAAGGAACATCACATATGGGAGATAAAATATCATCAGAGCAAACTTTCTCCACTAAAGCTGGGGAACTAAAAATATCATACTCAACAAAACCAGCTTCCCCAAGCTTAGACTTTTCTATAGCATTAGCAACAACGGTGTTCAAAGCATTCATACTAACAACACTATTAGCATGCAAATTAAGCTCCAAAGGTTTTTCAATTTTCTCTTCAAACACTTCATATCTAAACTCAGGAAAAAGACTACAGAACTCTCTATTTTCCATTAAGCCTAACTAGTGAAAATAAAAACAAGAAACAAAAAGATGTAATTGCAGAATCTAAAGAAAATAACTCCGAGCACTCACACAGGAGGATGCGAGTACCTTTTACCTTATCTCCCCGGCAACGGCGCCAGAAAAGAGCTTGATGTCTACGCACTTCTATTCTTGTAGACACTTGTTGGGCCTCCAAGTGCAGAGGTTTGTAGAACAGCAGCAAGTTTCCCTTAAGTGGATCACCCAAGGTTTATCGAACTCAGGGAGGTTAGAGGTCAAAGCTATCCCTCTCAAACAACCCTGCAATTACGATACAGAAAGTCTCTTGTGTCCCCAACACACCCAATACACTTGTCAAATGTATAGGTGCACTAGTTTGGCGAAGAGATAGTGAAATACAAGTGGTATAAATGATTATAAATAGCAAACGTGATGTGAAATAAATATCACTACGAGCAAACAAGTAACAAAATTGCAAGTAAACGGTGTGCAATGCTTGGAAACAAGGCCTAGGGATCATACTTTCACTAGTGGACACACTCCCAACAATATAACATGATTGAACAAATAAATAACTTCTCTCCACTATGGTACTCTGAATTACTCTCCTATTGAATAACACTAATCATTGTGTAGTGGCTACAAAAGCACCCCTTAAAGTTCATCAAGTACTTGACAAACACCACTCATAGAGACATCCAAATCAGATCACAACTCAAGATAGAAATCATTGCAACTTAGACCAAGTACTAACACGGTGCACACACTGTCAACATTACACCATGAAAGGAGGAATAGATCACTCAATACTATCATAGTAATAATTACTCTCATAATCCACAAGAGATCACGATCATAGCCTAAACCAAGTACCACCACGATGCACGCACTGTCACCGTTACACCATGGCAGGAGGAATAGATTACTTTAATAACATCACTAGAGTACACTATAACAATTAAGCATAGGAGTAGCATAATATCTGAATAATAACATCTACTTGTTCAACATGATACAAAGCTCACGATCACATAAAGATCACATCATGGGAGAGAGAGGTGAACCACATAGCTACCGGTAGAGCCCTCAGCCCCGGGGATGAACTACTCCCTCCTCATCATAGGAGACAGCAAGGTTGATGGAGATGGCGGTGTGGTCGATGGAGACGGCGGAGATGGCGATAGAGACCGTTGGAGATGGCTCCGGGGGCACTTCCCCGTCCCGGCAGGGTGCCGGAACAGAGACTTATGTCCCCCGAAATTCGTCGATGGCGGCGGCGGAGCTGCGGAACTGTTTCTGGAAATTTGCCGACTCCCTTAGGGTTTTCCGTCCCGAGGCTTCATATAGGCGAAGGGGCGTCGCGAGAGGGCAGCCAGGGGCTCCTCACACATGGGTGGCGCAGCCAGGGCCTGGGCCGCGCCACCCTAGTGTGAGGGCTGGCCCTGGCCCCTCTCCGGCTCTCTTTCGGATGTCTGGATGCTCCCGGGTAAAATAAGACTTCCGGCTTTGGTTTCGTCCAATTCCGAGAATATTTCCTGTGTATCACTTCTGAAACACAAAAACAGCAGAAAACAGGGAACTGGCACTGTGGCATCTTGTCAATAGGTTAGTTCCGGAAAATGCATAAAAGTGCCACTAAGTGTAACGAAACAATAGGCAAATGGTGTAAAAACAAGCATGGAGCATCAAAAATTATAGATACGTTTGAGACGTATCAGGTCCGAACGGCGAAGGCCGGCCGAAAAAGCATCTACTGCCCGCTCGTCGGAGACGTCTTCTGCAGAGTTTTTGATTATACTCCACCGCTGTATATAGGAGCGCAGAGTTTCGTCTTTCCTCTGCACGCATGACTTGATTTCTTCTAGTGACGCTGGGCGTTTATAGACCAAAAATTTCTTGTAAATTGGCTCTCTAGTTCTCCCCAACTCACGATAGAATCGTTGGGTAGAGTATTTAACCAGGACCGCGCTGCGCCGGTGAGGTGTAACTGCAGGCTTTGCATCGCCGTTGCTCTTGTTCCTCCGAGTATTTGCACTGCTTGCAGGTAGTCTGATAACCATAGAGTGGGTTCTTGTGATCCATCATACTTTTGCTGATCGTGTGGCAGCTTGAATCTTTGGGTACCCGCGTTCTGCGAACCCTTCGAGTAAAGCATAGCGCGCCCATCTCTTTTTCATTGTCTTCATAATTTTCTTCTTTCCACGCATAGCGCGCATTGTTTACTCTTGCTTGCGCTATGATATTCCTTGCGTCCTCCCTCCGTGCCTTACGCTTTTCGTCGCCTGATGACTCGCTTGTTTGGCTTTGCGAGGGTTGGCGCTTAAAACTTTCCCTTCGCTTCTCCTTGTGACATGTCACCTTTTTCTCTAGGGGATGTTTTCTTAGTCTGTCCTCTACCAACCCAAGGCTTCGTATTGCGGCTTGATGCATGTGCTCCCGCGGATCTCCAGGCTCTGGTTGCGTAGTTAGTAGATACGCTTGTGCTGCTACTAATGCTGCTTCTGGCGTATCTTGCACAAAATCCTCCTCATCTTCTGATGGGTGTTCACTTATGCTTTTTATGCAGCTTTCTTCTCTTGCCCATGCTATTGTCCTCCTACTGTGCTTTGGGTCTCTGTGCCTTTTTCTGCTGGACTCTGATGCGTCATTGTATTTGTCCCAATATGCTCCACTTGACACGCTGTTGTTTTCTTGACTTCTCCTGAACTCATCTTTTTCCTCCCTCAATTTCTTTCTGTGTTGATGCAGTGCGTATTGATATCCCATCAGAACTTCTCTTCTTGAATTGGTGGGTACTTCCGTGCCGTGATTGATAGCTGGCATGATGATTCTCCACTCCCCGGTGGAGACGTGAATTTTTTCCTTCTCCTTCTTACCGTTGCTCCTTGATTTGTTGACTTGCGCGTCGATTTCTGCATTATCCACGTGATCGTTCTCTTTTGCTGCTTCGGTGATAATGACGCATAATTGATGTATGCTTCTGGAGACGCCACTGCTTCCGGTGGCGAAGTCCTTTTGACTATCGTATGATTTGTCCACTGTTCCTTCTATGTCAGGTTCTTCCCGAGTTCCGTTGAATTCTTCGATTTTCTTTTGAGTATTTTCTATTGCTGCAAAGCTGACCGGTGAGTTTACCTCGCTGGAAGAGCCCACAGATGATCCAGACATTCTGATTGTCTTGATTTTGTTTGCCGACGGACCCGATTTTGCTGGATCTAAAAGGCGAGTCGAACCCGAAGGTCCGACGTAGAAGCTTAGACTTACGATCGTCAAATCCATCTTCTGATTTTTGTTGACTTCTGGACTGCTGTTGGTTAAAAACGAAAAAGCCGTCGAATTCATGATTCCAATGCCCCTGGTCCCCACGGTCGGCGCTAATTGATGAGGGTTAACTCGACAAATGTCCAATGCGAAGGACTTAGGATCGGGGGAGTAGGGCATCGGATGAACTCGAAGATAAAATCAGTCAAACAAGGTGTGTATCGAAAGTAAACGTGGTGGTGAACTTGGCTTGCTTTCAATCTGTCCCTCACCATCCTCTCCTGGCCCCTATATATAGGTGGCCAGGTCTCAAGGAACGGGAGGGGTCCGATACATATTACAACATCGGTATACGACATGAACTCGTATTTCGACTAGGATTACACTTGGGCCTAGCTTAACGGGCCTCAGGGTACTCAAGTAACGGGCTCTATTATCTATACCCTTGTCACATACTGAGGGAAGACTTGCTGCTGTGCTCATCATACCTTCCTCTTGGGGTTCCCAATTGGGCGGACATCTACACGCCATCAAGCAATTTTTCTGGCGTCGTTGCTAGGGAGAAAGAGGATTTCTGCAAGGGGAGTCTCTCGCTTCCAATCTTTTACTTTGTTATTGTTTTGTTTTATTTTATTTTTGCTTGCATCTTTTTATCAAAAATACAAAAAATTAGTTCCTTTATAGTTGTTATTTTTACTTGTCTGCTTTTAGTTTTGCTAGAATGGGTACTCCTGAGAACACCAAGTTGTGTGATTTTACTAGCACCAACAATAATGATTTTATCTACACTCCTATTGCGCCACCTACTCCTGAGGCAAATTTTTATGAGATTAAACCTACTTTGTTGAATCTTGTTATGAAAGAGCAATTTTCTGGTGCTAGTACTGAAGATGATGCAGCTCTTCTCAACAATTTTGTTGAGCTATGTGAGATGCAAAAGTACAAGGATATAGATGCTGATATTATTAAGCTTAAGTTGTTTCCTTTCTCTTTAAGAGGAAGAGCTAAGGAATGGTTGCTATCTTTGCCTAGAAATAGTATTAATTCTTGGGTTAAGTGTAAGGATGCTTTTATTGGAAAATATTATCCTCCTGCTAAGATCATAGCTTTGAGAAGTGATATTATGAAGTTTAGACAGTTTGATAATGAACATGTTGCTCAAGCTTGGGAAAGAATGAAATCTATGATAAAGAATTGTCCCACTCATGGACTGACTACTTGGATGATTATCCAAACCTTTTATGCAGGACTAAATTTTTCTTCAAGAAATCTCCTAGATTCAGCTGCTGGAGGTACCTTTATGTCCATCACCTTGGGCACCGCAACAAAGCTTCTTGATAATATGATAAATTTTTCTGAGTGGCACACCGAGAGAGCTCCACAAGGTAAGAAGGTAAATTCTGTTGAAGAAACCTCTTTCTTGAGTGATAAGATTGATACTATTATGGCTATGCTTGTTAATGATAGATCTCATGTTGATCCTAATAATGTTCCTTTAGCCTCTTTGGTTGCTCAAGAAGAGCATGTTGATGTGAACTTCATTAGAAATAATAATTTCAACAACAGTGCTTATAGGAACAATTTTGCTAGCAAAAATTATAGGTCGTATCCTTCTACCAATGGTAATGGTTATAGCAACTCTTATGGTAATTCCTCCAACAACACTAGGGGCGCGCCCTCTGAGCTTGAAGTCATGCTCAGGGACTTCATTAGTAAACAAACTGCTTTTAATAAGTCTGTTGGGGAAAAGTTGGGTAAAATTGATGTTCTTGCTTCTAAAGTTGATAGCCTTGCTCTTGATGTTGAACTTCTGAAACTAAATTTTTTGCCTCATGATGTGAAAGAAAGCAAGACTTTGAATGCCATCCATGTTAGAATTGATGAAAATCTTAGGATGTTAGCAGAATTTCATGCTAGGTGGGAAAGAGAAGACGAGATGGCTAGAAATATAAAGGTTTGTACTATTACCACCTCTAGTGATGTTGTTTCAAATGCTAGCAATCCTCTTACTTTGATTGGTGTAGAGAAAACTCCTACTCCTAGTGTGAAAAAGCCCAAAACTGTAAAAACTTTTTCTACAAAAAGTGCTGAAATTTTTCGGAGTATGGAAGACAATAGCTCTACTTCTTTTAATGATTTTGATGTTGATGGTTTCAATATCTCTGAAGTAATTTTGGTCTTGCAAAAGCTTCTTTAAGTCCTAATGCTAGTTCTATGAATGTTGCTTTTACAAAGCATATTACAAATGCTCTCATGAAAATTAGGGAAGAAAAGTTGAAACAAAAGGTTTTTATTCCCAAGAAGTTAGAAGATGGTTGGGAGCCCATCATTGATATGAATGTGAATGATTTTGATTGTCATGCTTTATGTGATCTTGGTGCAAGCATTTCTATTATGCCTAAAAAGATTTATGATATGCTTGGTTTACCACCGCTTGAAAATTATTATTTTGATGTTCCTCTTGCTAATGTTACTAAGAAGAAACCTTTGGGAAGGATTAATGATGTTCTTATTATGGTTAACAATAACCTTGTTCCCGTTGATTTTCTTGTTTTGGATGTTGAATGCAATGCTTCATGTCCTATTATTTTGGGAAGACCTTTTCTTAGAACTGTTGGTGCCATTATTGATATGAAGGAAGGCACCATTAAATATCAATTCCCACTCAAAAAGGTATGGAACACTTCCCTAGAAAGAAAAATAAATTACTTTTTGACTCTATTATTAGAGCAAATTGTGAACTTGATGCTTCATCGCTTGATATTACTTGATTTCCACTTTCTGCGCCTAGCTCAAAGGCGTTAAAGAAAAGCACTCTTGGGAGATAACCCAATGTTTTATTTTTAGTAATTTTTCTTTTTGTTGAGTCTTGGAAGTTATTACTACTGTAATGACCTCTCCTTATCATTTTTATTTCATTTTTGTGCCAAGAAGAACCTCTAATTGGAGGAAGGTAAGATTTGGGGAAGTTGCTGTCCTGAAACAGATTTCTGCGCTCCACCGTAAAAATTCGTGAAAATTCTCAGAATATCTTTTTGATCTAATATTTCTTGTGCACATGCCCCAGGTTATTTCCAAACTTTTATTAGTTTCGCAGTTTTCGATTTGACCAACAGAAGGTCCTCAGAAAAATCGATCTTTGTCAGCTGTTCTGTTTTGACAGATTTCTGCCACTATTTGTCTTTGCCTCTCGATCGCTTTCTTTTTGGGTTCTTTTGATCACAGAATTTTGAGGAAGTTTCTACAGTAGCTTATGATTTAATGGATGGTATATTTGAGTTTGAAACTGAACCAAAAGAGTAGATTTACTATCATGCTTACACTAATGTTGCTAATAGAATTGTGTGAAGTTTTGTATGAAGGAAGTTTTCAAGTGTAGGGAAAGGAGAGTGATGAGATGAGATGAAGTATGGACAAAAGCTCAAGCTTGGGGATGCCCATGTCACCCCAAGAAATATCCAAGAGGTACAAGCGTCAATGCTTGGGGATGCCCCGAGGCACCCCTTCTTCATCGGCAAAAATCAGGTCACCTTTTAAGACACTATTTTTATTGCTTCGTATTCTATGCATTTTTCTTGGAGCGTCTTTACTTTCGCTTTTAGTTTTCTTTTGTTTTGTTTGATGCAATAAATGGTTGGACCCCAACAAATTTCTTTTGGAGAAGACACACTCCGTTTTTCATTGCCAAGAACACTCTAGTTTTCACTCTTATCGTTCAACGAGTGTTCTCTTTTTCTAGTACTGCGTTTAGCTTTTGTTTTTCGCCTTGATTTTTGTTCAGATCTTATTATATCTTTGTATCAAGGTGCATTTATACCTCTGGTATGTGTTGGTTTTCATCTCAAAGAGTGGTTATAAAAAGGTTGAATGGTGTTGGAAAAGAGAAAAAAGTTTCATGCCTATAGTGGTACAAATGGGAGCTTGTTTAGACTATGGCTTAGACTTTTGCATGTTATGCTTGATGTTATTTTGATAGTAATGTTAGTAGTTTTTGTGTTTAATCATGACTTGTCTCAAATGACTGAGATTGCTTAATGTGCCTTTGAAAGAATCATGCGTTGTTTTTGTTATATGGGAGCATACTATTGTGGTTTTCTCCATTGATGCTTTATTTGGGTTGACTTGGCGCATGCTTACAACATGTTTGACTTTACCAAGTCGCCATAAGCCTCTATGATCATTTGGTTTTTGACTTGTGATATCACTTTATGCTTCGGTTAATGATGTTTTGTCGCTATGCATGATTATGGCCGTTATTGCTCTCTTAGTTGGTCGCTCCCAGTCTTTTGCTAGCCTTCATTTTGTACTGAGAGGGAATACTTCTCGTGCATCCAACTCCCAAAAACCAAGTTTATTCCAAAGAGTCCATGATACGTCTCGAACGTATCTATAATTTTTGATGCTCCATGCTTGTTTTTACATCATTTGCCTTGTGTTTCGTTACACTTCGTGGGGTTTTTATGCGATTTCTGGAACTAACCTATTGACAAGATGCCACAGTGCCAGTTCCCTGTTTTCTGCTGTTTTTGTGTTTCCGAAAATCTACATAGGAAATATTCTCGGAATTGGACGAAACAAAAGCCGAACGTCCAGAAATTCACCGAAGCTTCCAGAGAACCGAAGAGGAGACGGAGTGGGGCCACGAGGGCCCCACACAATAGGGCGGCGCGGCCTGGCCCCTGGCCGCGCCCCCTACATGTGAGGGCGCCCTGGCAGCCCCCTGACGACGCCCCTTCGCCTATATAAAGCCTCGGGACAGAAAACCCTAGAGGAGTCGGCAAAATTTCCAGAACAGTTCTGCAGCTCCGCCGCCGCCGCCGATGAATTTCGGGGGACAGAAGTCTCTGTTCTGGCACCCTGCCGGGACGGGGAAGTGCCCCCGGAGCCATCTCCATCGGTCTCCATCGCCATCTCCGCTGTCTCCATCGACCTCACCGCCATCTCCATCAACCTTGTTGTCTCCTATGATGAGGAGAGAGTAGTTCTCCCCCGGGGCTGAGGGCTCTGCCGGTAGCTATGTGGTTCACCTCTCTCTCTCCCATAATGTGATCTTTATGTGATCGTGAGCTTTGTATCTAGTTGAATTGGTACATGTTATTATTCAGAAATTATGCTACTCCTATGCTTAATTATTATACTCTCCGGAGATATCTCGTATCATGGTGTAAAGGTGACTAGTGTGTGTATCATGTGTATCTTTTTGGTTAATGTCTCTATGAAATGTTGGTGTTTGTTGGAACCATCTAGTGCGTTCACGGTGATAGTGTGGGACAATCTAGTTTGGGTACATACGGACTTTGAGGAGTGCTTCGTAGCCCTACGCATGATTAGTGTATGTTTTCCATTGGAGAATTGTTTTGAGTTGCATATTGATGATAGTATCTATTGGTTCAATTATGTTATATTTGTTGGGAGTGTGTCCACTAGTCAAAGTATGATCCCTAGGCCTTGTTTCCAAGCATTGCACACCGTTTACTTCCTGTTTTGTTACATGTTTGCTCGCAGCGATATTTATTTCAGATTACATTTTCTACTTATAATCATCACTACTACTTGTATTTCACTATCTCTTCGCCGAACTAGTGCACCTATACACCTGACAAGTGTATTGGGTGTGTTGGGGATACAAGAGACTTTCTGTATCGTAATTGCAGGGTTGCTTGAGAGGGATAGCTTTGACCTCTTCCTCCCTGAGTTCGATAAACCTTGGGTGATCCACTTAAGGGAAATTTTCTACTGTTCTACAAACCTCTGCACTTGGAGGCCCAACAGTGTCTAAAAGAACAGACGCGTGCGTAGACATCAAGCTCTTTTCTGGCGCCGTTGCCGGGGAGGTAAGGTAAAAGGTACTCGCATCCTCCTGTGTGAGTGCTTGGAGTTATTTCCTTTAGATTCTGCAATTACATCTTTTTGTTTCTTGTTTTTATTTTCACTAGTTAGGCTTAATGGAAAACAAAGAGTTCTTTAGTCTTTTTCCTGAGTTTAGATATGAAGTGTTTGAAGAGAAAATTGAAAAACCTTTGGAGCTTAATTTGTATGCTAATAGTGTTGTTAGTATGAATGCTTTGAATACCGTTGTTGCTAATGCTATAGAAAAGTCTAAGCTTGGGGAAGCTGTTTTGTTAAGCATGATATTTTTAGTTCCCCAGCTTTAGTGGAGAAAGTTTGCTCTGATGATATTTTATCTCCCCTATGTGATGTTCATATGCCTATTACCTATGTTAGTGATCATGATTGGGAAAAGCACTCTACTTTTGATATTGAAAATCTTTTTGGTACCAATTCTAAGGTTAATAATTGTTGTACCATTAGTACTATCCATGTTCCTTCTTATGATGATATGTTTGATGAGTATGCTTTGCGAAATAGCTGTTCTCTAGCTTGTGATGATACTAAACCTCTAGTTTATGATGGTTATGATGATGAGTATAATATTTTCAGTTCACCTACTTTTGAGGAGAAAATTAGTTATGATTACAGTATGCCTCCTATTTTTGATGATTATGGTGATGAGAATAATTATTCTGTTGAATCTGCTCCTACTACGATTGTTCATGTGGGGAGTATTAATTCTTTTATGCATGTGGCTCATGATAGGGATGCTTTATATGATAGTTATATTGTTAATTCTATTCATGATGCTACTGAAAGTTATTATGAGAGAGGGAAACATGGTTTGATGGATCTCAACAATATTGAGTTTCCCCTCTTTATGTTGCAATTCTTGAAGTTGTACTTGTTTTGCCTTCCTACGCTTTTTGCTTTGCGCTTTCATGACTTGTCTCTTTACAAGACTATTTTTCATAGCAAGTGGTTTAGATTTAAATGTCCGTCACATTTGATTTTTGATGCTCTCTATTGCTTTAAGTTCCTATATGGCGCCTTTGCCTCAAGCTCTTATATGGCGCCCACATGAGCATCTTTGCAAATTACTACGCCTAGCTCAAAGGCGTTAAAGAAAAGCACTCTTGGGAGATGACCCATTGTTTATTTTCAGTACTTTTTCTTTTATTTGAGTCTTGGAAGTTATTACTACTGTAATAACCGCTCCTTATCATTTTTTATTTCGTTGTTGTGCCAAGAGAAGCCTCTAATTTGAGCGAGGTAAGATTTGGGGATGTTGCTGTCCTGAAACAGTTTTCGGTGCTGCACCATAAAGATTTGTGAAAATTCTCTGTATATCTTTTGGACCTGCGATTTCTTGTGCATATGCCCCAGGTTATATCCAAACTTTCATTAGTTGAACACTTTTTGATTTGAGCAACAGAAAACCCTCTAAAAATTCGAGCTTTGTCAGCTGTTCTGTTTTGACAGATTTCTGCCAATATTTGTGTTTGTCGCTTTATCGCTTTCTTTTTGAGTTCTTTTGATAATGGAACTTTTGGGGAAGTTGCTACAGTAGTATATGCTATATATGTGGTGGTTTTGTGTTGAAATCTAAACTGAAAAGGGTTGATTCATTGTTATGCTTATGCTAATGTTGCTAATAGAATGGTGTTTAGTTTTGTATGAAGGAAGTTTTCAAGTGTAGGGATTGGAGAATGATGAGATGAGATGAAGAATGGACAAAAGCTCAAGCTTGGGGATGCCCATGCAACCCCCAAGAAATATCCAAGAGGTACCAGCGTCAAAGCTTGGGGATGCCCCCGAGGCACCCCTTCTTCATCGGCAAAAATCAGGTCACCTTTCAAGATACTATATTTTTATTGCTTCATGCACTATGCGTTTTTATTGGAGCGTCAGTTGCTTTTGTTTTCAGTTTTCTTTTGCTTTGTTTGCTGCAATAAATGGTTGGATCACATCATGTTGGTTTGGAGGGAGACATACTTCACTTTTCATTTGCCAAGAACACTCCGTTTTTCACTCTTATCGTTTCAACGAGTGCTCTCTTTTTCTAGAACTGCGTTTAGCTTGCATTTTTCGCCTTGATTTTTGTTCAGATCTTGTTTTATCTTTATATCAAGGTGTATTTGGACCTCTGGTATATGTTGGTTTTCCTCAAAAGAGTTTCCTCAAAAAGGTTTGAATGGTGTTGGAAAAGTGAAAAAGTTTCATGCAAAAAAGTGGTACAAAAAGGAGCTTGTTTAGACTGCGGCTTAGACTTTTGCATGTCATGTTTGATGTCGTTTTGATAGTATGCTTAGTGATTTTTGCTGTAGCATGACTTGTCTCAAATGACTGAGATTGCTTAATGAGCCTTTGAAAAAATCATGCGTTGTTTATATTATTTGGAAGCATTAATTTGGTTTTCTCCTTTGATGCTTTATTTGGGTTGACTTGGCACATGCTTACACCATGTTGACTACAAAAATAAGTCGCCTATAGCCTCTATGATCATTTAGTTTTTGACTTTTGATGCCATCTTATGCTTCTTTTAATGTTGCTTTGTCGCTTTGCATGATTATGGCCGTTATTGCTCTCTTAGTTGGTCGCTCCCAGTCTTTTGCTAGCCCTCATTTTGTACTGAGTATGAGCTCTACTCGTGCATCCAACTCCCAAAAACCAAGTTTGCCATTGTGTCCACTATAAATTCCTATGCATGGTATTTGTAAGCCATTCCAAGTAAATTTTCATGTGCTACCTTTCAAAAAACCTTAAAAATACTTCTCATTTTGTGACACTGTTTTTAGCTCATGGGGACGTAGTGGTCGGATTTGCTATCTTCAATATTGTCTTATTCCAAAAAGAAAAGAAAAAAATAAAAAATTAAATTAAAAAGGGCACTCCTCCATGGTATGTGAATGTTGGTGGGCACCCGATGGAATCGGTTAGCCATGGTTTGAGAAAGGAAAAAAGGTGGGGAGGAGTGCCAAGCTTTATAAAAGAGCACAAAAGTGCCAATCTCTCTCTCAAAAACTTGCTTCATTTTTGTATGGAAGATAGTAAGAACCCCATTGCCAGTCGTTGACAAAGACAACCGCCTCTCAAAACCATTTTTTATCTCTCTGTTTTACAAATGAAAAGCTCTAGCACATTTTTAATCACTGCTTCCCTCTGCGAAGGGCCTTTCTTTTACTTTTATGTTGAGTCTCCACCTTCTACCTTTATGCACCGTCTAAGAGAGCATAGTTGTCATTCTGAGTATAATGTGCATTGTCCCAAAGTTTATCATTGATTGATTCATGATTATGGTTTCACTTGTTCCTAAATTATTTGTATCTAGTCGCCCTCTTAAACTTGAAGGTGTCCTATGCATTTATGTTTTGCTATTCCATGAGGGACAAGCTGAAAACCATTTACTATGTTTTTCCATCTGATTTGAACACACATTTGACTTTCATTGTTTCATTATTCATGATCTTTTGTTTGTGTTCTTTTTCATGTTATAACATGGTTGCCAAGTTTCTATTATCAAGATTATGTCTTTCATGCCCATATTTTAAGTTCTTTGATCTCAGCACTCAATGCTTTACCTATATGATCAAAGTTGTGATGGTGCATGTCACCTCAAAAATTATTTCTTTTATTCTAACTAAGGTCTCCTACGGTCAACCTAGGCTCTGATACCAACTTGTGACAACCTCAAATTTGATAACAAATTGGAAGTGCCCGTTATGCATTCCACCGCAATCCCAGAACCATTGTTGCGATATACATAACGTAGTTGGTAACCAGTTCCATAGACATTACAATACGAGGGTTCAAATACAATGGTCATAGAGACCAAGTTCATATTACAACACAATATAGCAGCGGAAATAACGTCTTTGGGTCCATGCCTTCACCCTACAGGCAATGGCGACTCATGGAGATGAGCTTAGTTCTGGTACTCTTCTTCATACCCTTCCTCCTGGTACTCTTCCCCATAGTCTGGCCAAGTTGATAGCGAGGGACACAGCCATGAGTACATTGGATGCACTCGCAAACCATCTTATAAATGAAATGGTGAAGTAGATATGCAAGGTTGATATGGTGGACTAAGCACTAAGTTTAGTTGCAAAGGCTAGTTTTATTTTCCCAAGAAGGTTCAATTGGTAGGAAAGAGGTTTAATTCTCTAAGTTCAATCTAAAGAGGAACTTCAAGTGTGTCAAAACCAGGTCAAGTCAAGTCATGTCATTCACCAAGTTTACCATGAGTTATTATCATTCTTGACAAAAGTCAAGTACAGCTTGCCAACTGTCCATGACCGCGGACGCGGCTATTCGAATAGTTTGAAAACCTCTGCAGAGGGGTACACTTTACCCACAAGATTCCATACATCTGCCGGGAGAAATCCACGGATCGTCATACACGAGTATGCGGGGTTCAGATAATCAAACAAACTCTTTCACTTGCTCACCCTAGTATAGGATCCTTCCCTAGAGCCCGGGATACGGAATCCCCGCTCCGGCGCCTCTAGTTCTGGCCGCTCCGGGATGCCGGATTAGTGGAATCCACTCGGTTCAGAAGTAACCGCTCACGGTGTCCTTCCATAAAGGTTTGATACAAGGCCTCCCATACTAAGGTAAACAAGCTACAGACTAAGCCCCTTCCCATATAGGGGTAATGTGGTCGTACGGTATGGTTGGCTCACATAGTACATCACCCGTTGTCATTGAGAAATACATTTCATAGTTCTTAGTCATGATTATTTTCCTTCATAAAACCATCATGTAGTAGTGGTTTCCAAATCAAGTTTTCAAGTTCAATTCACCAGGTTCAAATGGGGTTCCTCTAGAGTTAGCATCAATTTTTATTAGCGACTAAGCAACTACATTGAGGGATGATACCACTAGGTAGAGTTGGATAAACTCAGCTTGATGCTCTTGCTAAACAAGACATCACTACACTTCTATCATTCTACTCTAGCAATTCAATCATGCAATTTACTTAAATCAAGTAGAATGCAATATTAAAACTAGGCATTGGGAGTATGAATCAAAAGATGGCTTGCCTTGGTTGGCAAAGTGTCCGGGGTATTCTTCTTCTTCTTCTTCTTCTTGATAATATCCCCCCTCAATATCCTCCTCAGCAATACTAGCGTCTAATAACGAAATCAACATAAAACACACAATCACTACACAATGCTAACAACACACCAAACACACATATTTGTTTGCTAACAATAGCATCCATGTTGCATTTTGTGGAGTTGGATTGCAAGTTTTTCTTCCAAGTTTTCATTGAGTGTGCAAGTTAAAGTTTCTACTCAGTGCCATGTGTTGTTTAGTTTTTGGAGTATGGGTAGGTAACTATGGTTAATAGGGCTAGTTCAAGTGGGGATTGACTAATTATGTGAATTAGTATTGAGGGCAAAAATTAATTCTAAGTGTAAGATAGAGATCTATCATTTTATGCTACAAGATAGGATTGGGTTAGGGTCTAATTGATAACACTAACAAGGTTTGAGTTGATTAAGGTTGACTAAACAGTAGGGGAGTTAATTAGTAAGTTCACCATTCAAGTTTCATAATTTTAGGAGGTTTAAACAATTCTATAGAATTTTTCTAGGATTAATAAAGCTATGGTCACACTATTCTTATTTATTTAAATTCCTAACTCAAATTGAATTCTAACCAATTCTACAGGCTAGAGAATTTGATAAGCTTTCCAACGCATATTCATTTGCTAAAAATGGATTTGTAAATCTCTTGGAATTTTAGTTTGAAAAACATATCTGAAAGTTATTTGAATTAATTCAAACGGCGGGAAAATAAATAAAAGCGTAACGGACCGAATTCTAACCTAACAGGCCGATTCTGAACAGAACCCGAACGGGCCGGCCCAGAAAACGTTTCGCACGGGGCGGGATTTGTTTTTAAACAAACTGACAGGTGGGGTCGTCGTGTCAGGTGACTTAAGTTACCGAATCGGTATGCTACCGCCCGATCTAGATCTAACGGCTCACAGCCATCGTGCTCGACGGAGAGGGGCGGAGCTCACCTGCGAGCAGTGAAGACGACGACGGCGACAGCGGCGTGCGTAGAGGAAGAAGAACTTGACGGCGAGGGGTGGAAACGACTCCGGCGTGGCTCCTCCTCCGATTCCCAGCGGCGGCTTGCTCCAGGGTGGTCGAACGCGGCGGCGCTCTCCGCGTCCAGTACCTCATCGGCGTTGCAGGCGTCGACGAACCAGAGCGAGAGGGAGGGAGAGATGGTGTCTGGGCGGTAGCCTGGAGTGGTGCGTGTCTCCTCGTTTGATCGGAGGGGCCTTTTATAGGCCGGAGCGTCGAGGGCGAGGGCGTCCAGTAGCTCGCCGGTGCGGGGGCCCTGGGCGCGTGCGTCGAGCGACACTGGGCACGGCGGCCTTGCTCGCGTGCTGGGGGGCTTCGGTCTCGGCTGCGGCATGCTGTGGGTCGGTGCTGGCGAGGGCAGGGTGGTCGGCGACGTGCAGCAAGCTGGGAAGAAGAGAGGGGGGGTCCTGGGTGCTGTCTCCTCTTCTCCTCCCTTTCTCACGGCTCGGGTCGGGGCAGAGGGGGTTGGGCTCGACCGTGGCATCGTCCAGGAGCATGGCGACAGGGTTTGGGCGAGCAAGAACAGTGATCTTCACAGTAGCTTCGATTTGGCTCGATTTCGTCTGCCAGGTCTTCGACGAATTGCCCGCAAGAATTTAAAATTCGAAATTTTGAAAATCTCCACTTTGGGTGATCAACATATTGGCCAAGGTTTCCAGTCATATTTTTGTTCTGGAGAAATAACAGGTTTTGCAAGAATTTATATTTGAAAATAGGGTATGGTCACTGTTTCAAATTCAAAGTTTGAGTGATGTTCTGATTTGAATTTTGGGCAGCAACTTCTTGGTTGAGTTTGTGTGTGAGTTGGTGAAGCTCAACTAGCTGGCCAAACATGGAGGTGAGTTGCAGATTTCTTAATCCAAGGGCTCAAAGTAGGGTAGTCAAACAGATTTCCTAGATCATCCTATTCTTCTCTTTTTCTTTCTTTCTTTTGTTTCTTCTTTCTTTGGTTCTTATAATTATTCTCACTTTCTTCTGTTGGTTAGGTTAGAATTAACTAACTAGTGCACAACCAAAATTAACACACATAAAATCATAGAAAACGTATAATGGGAAATACATGTATGCATGCAATAATGGATAAAAGTTTTATCTTGGTCCAAAATTTGGTACTTTGATTATTAAGAAGTGGATTACAATTTTCTGAGTTGTTACAATCTTCCCCCCTTAAAAAGAATCTCGTCCCCGAGATTCACTAATTAAGAACTGAAAAGATTGGGAAACTCTTTCTGTAGGTAATCTTCTCATTCCCAAGTAGCTTCATCTTCGGTGTGATTACTCCACTGAACTTTCAGAAACTTGATGCTTCGGGTTCGAGTGGTTCTATAAGCTTCCTCGAGGATACGAATAGGCATTTCACGATAGGTCAAATCCTCGTTGATGTCCACAGAACGATGATCAATATTCTTGAAGATTTCGGGCTTCTCCGGAACTTCAAGACACTTCCGAAGTAAGGACACGTGAAAGACATCGTGTACTTCAGACAATTCAGGGGGCATTTCCAACTGATAAGAAACTTCTCCTCTGCGGCTTAGTACCTTGAAGGGTCCAATATACCTTGGTGCAAGCTTTCCTTTCACTTGGAATCTCTGCATTCCCTTGATGGGTGATACTCTGAGATAAACAAAATCTCCAATCTGGAAGGTCAGTTCTCTACGTCTCTTGTCGGCATAACTCTTCTGTCTCGACTGGGCTGCCTTGAGGTAGTCACGGATCATGCGAACTTTCTCCTCGGCTTCTTGCAGAATGTCAGGTCCAAATATCTGACTGTCTCCGGTTTCTGACCAATTCAAAGGGGTACGGCACTTTCTTCCATACAAAGCTTCAAATGGGGCCATTTGCAAACTGGCTTGATAACTGTTGTTGTAGGAAAACTCCGCAAAAGGCAGACAATCCTTCCACTTAGCCCCATAGGCTAGAACACAGGCTCTCAACATATCTTCAAGTATTTGATTCACTCTTTCAGTCTGTCCATCAGTCTGAGGGTGGTAAGCGGTGCTAAAGGCTAATTTGGTTCCCAAGGCTTGATGTAAGCTTCTCCAAAATCTTGAGGTGAATTGGGTTCCTCGATCGGAAACTATGGTTTTAGGGACTCCATGCAAACTAACAATTCTGGATAGATACAGATCTGCTAGCTGTCCCGAGTTATAAGTGGTCTTGACAGGAATAAAGTGGGCTACTTTGGTCAGTCTATCCACAATGACCCAGATAGAGTCATTTCCACGGCTAGACCTTGGAAATCCAGTGATGAAATCCATTCCAACAGATTCCCACTTCCATTCCGGAACTTGCAAAGGTTGCAGCAATCCCACAGGACGTTGATGTTCAGCCTTGACTCTTTGACAAATATCACACTTAGAGATGAACGATGCAATCTCACGCTTCATTCCATGCCACCAAAATTGTTCCTTCAAATCTTGATACATCTTAGTTCCTCCGGGATGAATGGAGTAAGGTGTCTCATGGGCTTCCTTCATGATAACTCCCTTCAATTCTGAGTCAGCAGGCACACAAATACGTCCTTTATACCAAAGAACTCCTTGATCATCTTCCTCAAATCTTGGCACCTTGCCGGAACTAATTCGGCGCTTAATTCCGTCGATACTCTTATTTCTCTTCTGGGCTTCTTTGATTTGGCTCATCAAGGTGGGTTGAAACTCAAGGTTGGCTAGGAATCCTCGACTGACTAGTTCCAATCCAAACCTTTCAAACTCTTGGTGCAACATGGGTTGCTCCTCTTTGATCATCATATTCAACGAGCACGGCTTCCTACTCAATGCATCGGCCACTACATTGGCCTTACCGGGGTGATAGTGAATTTCTAGATCATAATCCTTAATCAACTCTATCCATCTTCTTTGCCTCATGTTCAACTCCTTCTGGGTGAAGATATACTTCAAACTCTTGTGATCAGTGTAGATCTCGCAACGGTTGCCCATCAGATAGTGCCTCCAGGTCTTTAGAGCTAGCACTACGGCTGCTAACTCCAGATCATGAGTTGGATAGTTTTCTTCATGAGGTCGAAGCTGCCGAGAGAGGTAAGCTATGACCTTGCCTTCTTGCATCAATACACAACCAAGTCCAAGTTTGGAAGCGTCGCAATAGACATCAAAGTTTTTGGTGATATCGGGCATGGTTAGGACGGGGGCGGTCACCAGTCGCTTCTTGAGCTCTTGAAAACTCTCTTCACACTTAGGGGTCCATTCAAACTTCTTGTCTTTCTTCAACAGTTGGGTCATTGGCCGGGCAATGCTTGAAAACCCTTCAACAAATTTGCGGTAATATCCGGCTAATCCGAGAAAACCTCTAACTTCAGTTTGAGTGGTAGGAGCTTCCCATTCCATGACTGATTTGATCTTCTTGGGGTCCACGGATATTCCTCCCGCTGATAATACATGGCCTAAGAATCCAACTTCCTTCAACCAGAACTCACATTTACTGAACTTGGCATACAGCTGATGCTCTCTTAAGGTTTCTAAGATTAATCTCAAATGGGTTGCATGCTCTTCTTCGGACTTGGAGTAGATAAGAATGTCATCAATGAAGACAACAACAAACTTATCCAAGAACTCCATAAACACCTTATTCATGAGGTTCATGAAATAAGCAGGGGCATTGGTTAATCCAAATGACATTACGGTGTACTCATACAATCCGTACCGGGTAGTGAAGGCTGTTTTGGGGATATCCGTTGCACGGATCTTTAGTTGGTGGTATCCAGTTCTAAGATCTATCTTCGAGAAGACTCTAGCTCCAGTCAATTGGTCAAACAAATCTTCAATCTTTGGGAGAGGATACTTATTCTTGATGGTCACATCGTTTAGCTTGCGGTAATCAGTGCACAGTCGGCTAGAACCGTCACTTTTATCCACAAACAGAACGGGTGATCTCCAAGCAGAAGAACTTGGCTGAATCAATCCTTTACTCAAAAGGTCATCCAATTGCTTCTTCAACTCTACTAGTTCAGATGGGTTCATACGATAGGGGTGTTGGGCTATAGATCCAGTTCCGGGGATAAGATCAATGATAAACTCGATATCCCGATCCGGTGGCATTCCGGGTAGCTCATCGGGAAAAACATCCGGGTATTCACAGACGATGGGAACTTCCTTTATGGTTGGCCCTGAGATACTCTTATGACATATGGGGATTTGGGTGGGTTTAACTAACACATGCTTTACTAAGACTCCATGGCTACTCCTCATGGTGATGGTCTTTTTGGCACAATCTATAATTCCTTGGTGTTGAGACATCCAATCCATACCTAGGACTACTTCCAATCCTTTGGTTCCTAACACAATCAAACTGGCTAAGAATGAGATCCCATGGATTTCTATGGGCACTGCCAAGCAGGTACAACTGGCTTTGGTTATCGACCTGGGAATTTGCATAGACATGACATCTTTCAAGGGTGTGGGTTGAAGTCCACTTTTATCAACGAATAACTGGGTAACAAATGAGTGTGAAGCTCCAGAATCAAACAGAACTCTTGCAGGAACTGAGTTAACAGGGAACATACCAAGCACAACGTCGGTTGCTTCCTGAGCTTCTTCAACATTCATGTGATTCAGACGGCCTCGAGAGTGAGGCTGGTTCCTTGGTGGATAGTTCTTGCCATTTCCCACACGGCGCTGTTGCTGAACAGGAGCAGTGGTCTTGGATGCATCATTCAGCTTCTTGGGGCACTCATTGGAGTAGTGCCCTTTGAGTCCGCACTCATAACAGGTAACACCAGACTTGTCACCAGGCTTGGGTAACACAGGGGCGCCATTTGGCCTTGGAGTATTGGTGTTGAAGTTGTTGCCACTAGGTCTTGGAGGTGCACGGTTGAAGTTGTTGCCGGGCGGACGGTTGGGATAGTTGGGACGTGGAGCAGGTGCAGATGGCCTCATAGGTCTTGGGGCGAAACCCATGGGTGGATTTCCCCTTGGCTTCTGCGAGTTGCTTGAGTTGCCTGGATACATCATACGGCGCTTGCGGTTCTCTGCAGCTTGCTTGAGTTTGCCTTCCATCTGAATGGCAGAGTCAACCAGTGACTCCAGGTCTGCAAAGTGAATGCTGACCAAGACACATTGCATCTCATCATGAAGTCCATCCAGAAACCTTTCTTGCTTCTTCTCAGTGGTGTTGGTGTCATCTGGGGCATACCTAGACAAGGTAAGGAACTTGTCACGGTAATCCACCACAGATAGGGAACCTTGCTTTAGATTTTTGAACTCATCTCTCATCCTTTTAACCAGTCCCAAAGGAACATGGGCCTTGCTAAACTTGCTCTTGAACTCCTCCCAAGGCATCACATACCCTTGGGCTTGCATTACACGAGTGCTATCCCACCAAGCTCTTGCGGCTCCCGCAAGGTAGTGGGTGGTGTACAAAACCTTCTCATTTTCACCAACTTCGGCGACTGCCAAATTGTTTTCCATAGTGCGAAGCCAGTCATCGGCATCTAAGGGTTCTTCAGACTTAGTGAATATAGGTGGATTGGTGTTTTGGAAACTCCTTAACTTGGATCGGTGATCACCATTGCCATTGTTTTCTCCTTCACCATTGCCATTGCCATTGTTGTGGTTCATTGCCATCTGGGTTATCTGCTGAAGAGTGGCCAAGTTAGCTTGGCGCTCAGCTCGGGCTGCTTCCCGGTCTTCCATGATCAACCTTAGAAGTTCTGCCATTTCCGGGTTCGGGGGTGGGGGTGCTCGCGGCATCTGAAGATAAGGTGTGTAAGACAAGAGGGAAAAACTAATTTTGCTAAGATTTAAAGGTAACATGGATGATGCAATTTTTGTCTTACTAAGGCCTTAAGGGCCAAATTCATATTTCATTCAACACTCATCAAACATATCATACATACGAGTTCACACATTACAAATGGTTTACATCAAACCATTGCGACTCGTCTACTAGAGAGGGGGATACAACTCACACCTACACGAAGTGACTCAAGGTGAACTCATAACTAGATAGCACGGAAGTCTCCAATCTAAACACCGGGCTCCTCGGGGTCTTCCTCCTCATCACTCACAATGAATCCATTATGCCCACCATCTTCCGGATCATCAAGGTCCTCCATGAAGTCATCCTCATCACTAATGAGGGCATTATCCTCCTTGCGGAGATCAATGCCTTCCTCCTCACCAAGGTGATCCTCAAGACTCTCAATGTACTCAGTCAGCTCAGCCACATTGGCCTTCAACTCCTCAATGTCCTGATCCTTCTCATCGCGCTGGCGACGAAGGCTTTTGCGCTCCTTCGCAAGTATCCTGATAGTGCTCCTCGCCTCCACCAGTGCGAAGTGCTCAAGGTTGGCCTTGGTACGAGCACGATCGGCCTCCTGCTGAGTGGAGTACAGCAAGAAGTCCATGTGATCGATGTAGGTACTCGGCTCATTCTGCCCGGGCATGTTTGCGGGACGTCCATCCGCATCACGCCGAGCAAAGTTCCTAAAGTGCTCCCCCTGGACCTCCTCAACATGCAGTCCGCATAAGCGAGCGTGCATCTCCTGCATACCTCGGACCAAACCATCGGCCCAAGTGTTCTCCACAAGCTCAAACTTGATCCTTGGAGAACTCAAATTCCCCTTCTTGCCACGGCAACTGGCCCTGATAAGCCACCGTAGCTCTCCATCTGGGTGCTCATTGAGCACGGCTCCCTTGAACTCCGGATACAAACGATCCAGGAACAAGGTCAGGGTGGTGAGGTCGCGCTCGAAACAAAGGCTGCCACCATGGCCCAACTGGTAGTGCTCAGTGAATACCGGGGCCATCTACAAAATTTTAGATTAGCTTAAGTTAGTGATCAACTCAAGTGTGCAAAATTTTAAGTAGGCAAAAACTGAAGTATGTATAAAACTTTGCAAATAGAGAGGAAAGACTAAGCAATTTTGCAACCATTACTTATATCTTTGCTTTTATCAAGGTTTCATTTCACGCCCATTCTAACTAAGGTCTCCTACGGTCAGCCTAGGCTCTGATACCAACTTGTGACAACCTCAAATTTGATAACAAATTGGAAGTGCCCGTTATGCATTCCACCGCAATCCCAGAACCATTGTTGCGATATACATAACGTAGTTGGTAACCAGTTCCATAGACATTACAATACGAGGGTTCAAATACAATGGTCATAGAGACCAAGTTCATATTACAACACAATATAGCAGTGGAAATAACGTCTTTGGGTCCATGCCTTCACCCTACAGGCAATGGCGACTCATGGAGACGAGCTTAGTTCTGGTACTCTTCTTCATACCCTTCCTCCTGGTACTCTTCCCCATAGTCTGGCCAAGTTGATAGCCAGGGACACAGCCATGAGTACATTGGATGCACTCGCAAACCATCTTATAAATGAAATGGTGAAGTAGATATGCAAGGTTGATATGGTGGACTAAGCACTAAGTTTAGTTGCAAAGGCTAGTTTTATTTTCCCAAGAAGGTTCAATTGGTAGGAAAGAGGTTTAATTCTCTAAGTTCAATCTAAAGAGGAACTTCAAGTGTGTCAAAACCAGGTCAAGTCAAGTCATGTCATTCACCAAGTTTACCATGAGTTATTATCATTCTTGACAAAAGTCAAGTACAGCTTGCCAACTGTCCATGACCGCGGACGCGGCTATTCGAATAGTTTGAAAACCTCTGCAGAGGGGTACACTTTACCCACAAGATTCGATACATCTGCCGGGAGAAATCCACGGATCGTCATACATGAGTATGCGGGGTTCAGATAATCAAACAAACTCTTTCACTTGCTCACCCTAGTATAGGATCCTTCCCTAGAGCCCGGGATACGGAATCCCCGCTCCAGCGCCTCTAGTTCTGGCCGCTCCGGGATGCCGGATTAGTGGAATCCACTCGGTTTAGAAGTAACCGCTCACGGCGTCCTTCCATAAAGGTTTGATACAAGGCCTCCCATACTAAGGTAAACAAGCTACGGACTAAGCCCCTTCCCATATAGGGGTAATGTGGTCGTACGGTATGGTTGGCTCACATAGTACATCACCAGTTGTCATTGAGAAATACATTTCATAGTTCTTAGTCACGATTATTTTCCTTCATAAAACCATCATGTAGTAGTGGTTTCCAAATCAAGTTTTCAAGTTCAATTCACCAGGTTCAAATGGGGTTCCTCTAGAGATAGCATCAATTTTTATTAGCGACTAAGCAACTACATTGAGGGATGATACCACTAGGTAGAGTTGGATAAACTCAGCTTGATGCTCTTGCTAAACAAGACATCACTACACTTCTATCATTCTACTCTAGCAATTCAATCATGCAATTTACTTAAATCAAGTAGAATGCAATATTAAAACTAGGCATTGGGAGTATGAATCAAAAGATGGCTTGCCTTGGTTGGCAAAGTGTCCGGGGTATTCTTCTTCTTCTTGATAATATCCCCCCTCAATATCCTCCTCAGCAATACTAGCGTCTAATAACGAAATCAACATAAAACACACAATCACTACACAATGCTAACAACACACCAAACACACATATTTGTTTGCTAACAATAGCATCCATGTTGCATTTTGTGGAGTTGGATTGCAAGTTTTTCTTCCAAGTTTTCATTGAGTGTGCAAGTTAAAGTTTCTACTCAGTGCCATGTGTTGTTTACTTTTTGGAGTATGGGTAGGTAACTATGGTTAATAGGGCTAGTTCAAGTGGGGATTGACTAATTATGTGAATTAGTATTGAGGGCAAAAATTAATTCTAAGTGTAAGATAGAGATCTATCATTTTATGCTACAAGATAGGATTGGGTTAGGGTCTAATTGATAACACTAACAAGGTTTGAGTTGATTAAGGTTGACTAAACAGTAGGGGAGTTAATTAGTAAGTTCACCATTCAAGTTTCATAATTTTAGGAGGTTTAAACAATTCTATAGAATTTTTCTAGGATTAATAAAGCTATGGTCACACTATTCTTATTTATTTAAATTCCTAACTCAAATTGAATTCTAACCAATTCTACAGGCTAGAGAATTTGATAAGCTTTCCAACGCATATTCATTTGCTAAAAATGGATTTGTAAATCTCTTGGAATTTTAGTTTGAAAAACATATCTGAAAGTTATTTGAATTAATTCAAACGGCGGGAAAATAAATAAAAGCATAACGGACCGAATTCTAACCTAACAGGCCGATTCTGAACAGAACCCGAACGGGCCGGCCCAGAAAACGTTTCGCACGGGGCGGGATTTGTTTTTAAACAAACTGACAGGTGGGGTCGTCGTGTCAGGTGACTTAAGTTACCGAATCGGTATGCTACCGCCCGATCTAGATCTAACGGCTCACAACCATCATGCTCGACGGAGAGGGGCGGAGCTCACCTGCGAGCAGTGAAGACGACGACGGCGACGGCGGCGTGCGTAGAGGAAGAAGAACTTGACGGCGAGGGGTGGAAACGACTCCGGCGTGGCTCCTCCTCCGATTCCCAGCGGCGGCTTGCTCCAGGGTGGTCGAACACGGCGGCGCTCTCCGCGTCCAGTACCTTGCCGGCGTTGCAGGCGTCGACGAACCAGAGCGAGAGGGAGGGAGAGATGGTGTCTAGCCGGTAGCCTGGAGTGGTGCGCGTCTCCTCGTTTGATCGGAGGGGCCTTTTGTAGGCCGGAGCGTCGAGGGCGAGGGCGTCCAGTAGCTCGCCGGTGCGGGGGCCCTGGGCGCGTGCGTCGAGCGACACTGGGCACGGCGGCCTTGCTCGCGTGCTGGGGGGCTTCGGTCTCGGCTGCGGCATGCTGTGGGTCGGTGCTGGCGAGGGCAGGGTGGTCGGCGACGTGCAGCAAGCTGGGAAGAAGAGAGGGGGGTCCTAGGTGTTGTCTCCTCTTCTCCTCCCTTTCTCACGGCTCGGGTCGGGGCAGAGGGGGTTGGGCTCGACCGTGGCGTCGTCCAGGAGCATGGCGACAGGGTTTGGGCGAGCAAGAACAGTGATCTTCACAGTAGCTTTGATTTGGCTCGATTTCGTCTGCCAGGTGTTCGACGAATTGCCCGCAAGAATTTAAAATTCGAAATTTTGGAAATCTCCACTTTGGGTGATCAACATATTGGCCAAGGTTTCCAGTCATATTTTTGTTCTGGAGAAATAACAGGTTTTGCAAGAATTTATATTTGAAAATAGGGTATGGTCACTGTTTCAAATTCAAAGTTTGACAGAAGTTTGAGTGATGTTCTGATTTGAATTTTGGGCAGCAACTTCTTGGTTGAGTTTGTGTGTGACTTGGTGAAGCTCAACTAGCTGGCCAAACATGGAGGTGAGTTGCAGATTTCTTAATCCAAGGGCTCAAAGTAGGGTAGTCAAACAGATTTCCTAGATCATCCTATTCTTCTCTTTTTCTTTCTTTCTTTTGTTTCTTCTTTCTTTGGTTCTTATAATTATTCTCACTTGCTTCTTTTGGTTAGGTTAGAATTAACTAACTAGTGCACAACCAAAATTAACACACATAAAATCATAGAAAACGTATAATGGGAAATACATGTATGCATGCAATAATGGATAAAAGTTTTATCTTGGTCCAAAATTTGGTACTTTGATTATTAAGAAGTGGATTACAATTTTCTGAGTTGTTACAGCCACGAGGGCCCCACACAATAGGGCGGCGCGGCCTGGCCCCTGGCCGCGCCCCCTACGTGTGAGGGCGCCCTGGCAGCCCCTAACGACGCCCCTTCGCCTATATAAAGCCTTGGGATGGAAAACCCTAGAGGAGTTGGCGAAATTTCCAGAACAGTTCTGCAGCTCCGCCGCCGCCGCCGACGAATTTCGGGGGACAGAAGTCTCTGTTCCGGCACCCTGCCGGGACGGGAAAGTGCCCCCGGAGCCATCTCCATCGGTCTCCATCGCCGTCTCCGCCGTCTCCATCGCCGTCTCCGCCGTCTCCATCGACCTCACCGCCATCTCCATCAACCTTGCTGTCTCCTATGATGAGGAGGGAGTAGTTCTCCCCCGGGGCTGAGGGCTCTGCCGGTAGCTATGTGGTTCACCTCTCTCTCCCATGATGTGATCTTTATGTGATCGTGAGCTTTGTATCTAGTTGAATTGGTAGATGTTATTATTCAGATATTATGCTACTCCTATGCTTAATTATTATACTCTCCGGAGATACCTCGTATCATGGTGTAAAGGTGACTAGTGTGTGCATCATGTGTATCTTTTTGGTTAATGTCTCTATGAAATGTTGGTGTTTGTTGGAACCATCTAGTGCATTCACGGTGATAGTGTGGGACAATCTAGTTTGGGTACATACGGACTTTGAGGAGTGCTTCGTAGCCCTACGCATGATTAGTGTATGTTTTCCATTGGAGAATTGTTTTGAGTTGCATATTGATGATAGTATCTATTGGTTCAATTATGTTATATTTGTTGGGAGTGTGTCCACTAGTGAAAGTATGATCCCTAGGCCTTGTTTCCAAGCATTGCACACCGTTTACTTCCTATTTTGTTACATGTTTGCTCGCAGCGATATTTATTTCAGATTACATTTGCTACTTATAATCATCACTACTACTTGTATTTCACTATCTCTTCGCCGAACTAGTGCACCTATACATCTGACAAGTGTATTGGGTGTGTTGGGGACACAAGAGACTTTCTGTATCGTAATTGCAGGGTTGCTTGAGAGGGATAGCTTTGACCTCTTCCTCCCTGAGTTCGATAAACCTTGGGTGATCCACTTAAGGGAAACTTGCTGCTGTTCTACAAACCTCTGCACTTGGAGGCCCAACACTGTCTACAAGAACAGACGCATGCGTAGACATCAGTCCACTATAAATTCCTATGCATGGTATTTGCAAGCCATTCCAAGTAAATTTTCATGTGCTACCTTTCAAAAAACCTTCAAAATACTTCTCATTTTGTGACACTGTTTTCAGCTCATGGGGACGTAGTGGTCGGATTTGCTATCTTACATATTGTTTTATTCCAAAAAAGAAAAAAAAGGCACTCCTCCATGGTATGTGAAAGTTGGTGGGCACCCGATGGAATCGGTTAGCCATGGTTTGTGAAAGGAAAAGTGGGGAGGAGTGCCAACCTTTATAAAAGAGCACAAAAGTGCCAATCTCTCTCTCAAAAACTTGCTTAGTATGGAAGATAGTAAGAACCCCATTGCCAGTCATTGACAAGAACAACCACCTCTCAAAACAAATTTTTATCTCTCTATTTTACAAATGAAAAGCTCTAGCACATATTTAATCACTTCTTCCCTCTGCGAAGGGCCTTTCTTTTACTTTTATGTTGAGTCTCCACCTTCTACCTTTATGCACCGTCTAAGAGAGCATAGTTGTCATTCTGAGTTTAATGTGCATAGTCCCAAAATTTATTATTGATTGATTCATGATTATGGTTTTGCTTGTTCTTAAATTGTTTGTATCTAGTCGCCCTCTTAAACTTGAAGGTGTCCTATGCATTTATGTTTTGCTACTCTATGAAGGACAAGCTGAAAACCACTTTGCTATATTATCTATATGGTTGAAACACACACTTGACTTTCAATGAATATTACTCATGATCTTTTGTTTGTGTTACTTTTCATGTTATAACATGGTTGCTAAGTTTTATTATCAAGATTATGTCTTTTATGCCCATGTTTAGAGTACTTTAATCTCAGCACTCAATGCTTTACATCGTTTGATCAAGATTGTGTTGGTGCATGTCACCTAAAAATTATTGTTTTGTTATCACTTACCTACTCGAGGACGAGCAGGAGTTAAGCTTGGGGATGCTTGATACGTCTCAAACGTATCTATAATTTTTGATGCTCCATGCTTGTTTATACACCATTTGGTTTGTGTTTTGTTACACTTCGTGGCATTTTTATGCATTTTCCGGAACTAACTTATTAACGAGATGCCACAGTGTCTGTTCCCTGTTTTCTGCTGTTTTTGTGTTTCAGAAAAGCTACACAGGAAATATTCTCAGAATTGGATGAAACCAAAGCCGAAGTTCCTATTTTCCCCGACACGAGACGGAGTCCAAAGCAGAGACGGAGGGGGACCGGGGGCCGGCCACACCATAGGGTGGCGCGGGCCAGCCCCTGGCCGCGCCACCAGGTGGTGGGGCCACCTAGCCCACCTCCTGACGCCACCCTTTCGCCTATATATTCCCCTCGATAGGAAAACCCTAAGGGCCCGATCAATTTTCCACGAAACATACTGTAAGCCGCCGTTGTCATCGACACAAGATCGGGAGGGTTCAGAAGCTCTTCCCGGCACCCTGCCGGAGAGGGGAATCACCGCCGGAGGCCTTCTTCATCATCATGCCTGCCTCCAGAGTGATGTATGAGTAGTCTACCTTGGACTACGGGTCCATAGCAGTAGCTAGATGGTTGTCATCTCCTCCATGTGCTTCATGTTTAGATCTTGTGAGCTGCCTATCATGATCAAGATCATCGTTATGTAATTCTACATGTTGTGTTTGTTGGGATCCGATGAATATTGGTACTTTGTCAAGTTGATCTATTGATTTATCATCTTTATGTTATCTCTATGTTGTTTATGATTTTACATTCTCTCTGTTGCTAGTAGATATCTTGGCCGAGTAGATGCTAGTGACTCCAAGAGGGAGTATTTATGCTCGATAGTGGGTTCATGCCTCTAGTAACCTGGGGGAGTGACAGAAACCTCTAAAGTTATAGATGTGTTGTTGCTACTAGGGAGAAAACAACAATCTTATGTTCAAGGACATTTGTATTGTTTACATTACACACTTTGCTTAAGGCGATAATTTGTTGCTTACAACTTAATACCCAACGGTTGCTCGGACGACATCCGGTGGGTGGATTATTAGTCATAGATGCAGTTGGATTACGGTCTATGTATTATGTTGTAATGCCCAAGTGAATCTCATAGTGATCCTCATGACATTTGTATGCTTGCTTTATTCTATCAATTGCCCAACTGTAATTTGTTTACCCAGCATATTATTTATCTTATGGAGAGACACCACTAGTGAATTGTGGACCCCGGTCCATTTTTTACATTGTTATTACCGTTTACCATTTACTCGCTTTATTTACATTCTCGCAAACTACTATCTTTTACCATTCGATACGCTTAATCCTTTGTTTACGGCAAACCGGTGAGATTGAGAACCTCACTGTAAGTTGGGGCAAAGTACTTGGTTGTGTTGTGTGCAGGTTCCACGTTGCTGTTGTGATCATCATACCTTCCTCTTGGGGTTCCCAACTGGGCGGACATCTACATGCCATCATGGTGCTATTTCAGTATTTGGATTTCTTATGTATCGAAGACCTTGACTTGCATAATCTTGCAGTCAAAAAGGCAAGTTCACTCTTGCTCATGCCTCTTGATTATTTTTATCAAATTACTTTCAAATATATACCTGTGGTATTACTACTGCATCTAAAAGCAAAAGGTTTTCTTTTATAATTAATATGACTAGCTAGTTATCGACCCGAGAGGTGGTAACCTAGGATGGTTGGCAAATGGAACCATGGTATGATTGTTGTGGTGAAGGTTCCATTTGCACGGGAAAGTGAACCCTAGGATTAATAACAAATGTTGCCAGTGATTCTTGCGCCGTACAATGCGTGTTAACCATGAGATCTATAATGGCTCTGGGGAAGTCAGCTGGATCTTCTTCCTTTCGCATGTCAACGGACGTACCTTATCGGAGAGTCGGGATGTAATTCGGACTTGGCCGTGGCCTGATGACAAAGGGTGGGACCCCTAAGTTCCCCTGGTACCTGGTGTCTATGATGGATTGTGGGGTTCAGGAGGTAATTCGGGGCTCGCCGTGGGCTACACCGTAATTTGGGGCTTATCGTGTCCTGAGCGAAGCAAAAGGGTGGGCATGCGGGGTCACGGAGAAGAACAGTGATTGGCCTGGATCTTAGACTGGGCCCCATACCAAGGAAGTGTGGACAAGACTGCAACTTGGTTGTGCAACAAAGCTAAGGTCTCTCATGGGTAAAGCAACGCACCTTTGCAGAGTTATCAAATTGTGGCTTGTCACTCCTTGTTCCAAGAAGGAACTGCGAACGCGGCAGGAAAGGAACTCCATGAAGTTCTAGTAAACCTGTGAAGACTGACGGACATAGTTCTTCAGAATAAAAGCAACCTCTTGAAGAAATGTTTACGAAAACTTGCATTGGCAAATGACTCTTGGGTCTACGGCTGTAGATAGTGCATGAAAACACCTTATTACTTGTATGAACTTGCTGGGTAACGCTCGTTACTCACCCCACTCCTTCTTAACCATTGCTTAGATTGGAGGCATCATGAGGAGGCAATCCCAATGAATTAAAGCTGAAGAAGAAGTCTTGACCAAAGGTGGAAGCTGTTAGTGGAGTCAACAACTATATCAAGCTCGGTGGAAACTAGAATAGGAATAGAAGGGAATCAAATCGCTAATCCTAGAACCAAAGTAGATATGATAATTCAATAGTTTTAGTAGTAAGCCAACTGCATTAGTTGCAGCTTCAGTTTAGTCTTCAATGTATTCCTTCTCGTTTGTAGTCGCCAGAACTATACCTCTACCTGTTGAGGAGGTTCTGAAGATCTTCTGTATGATGAATATTGTAATTCTATAGTCATACCTTGGACCTATGATGTTTCTGTTGTACCACTCTGAGGGATGTAATACTAGTGAGACGGTGTTTCATTGGTGTTATGTCAACGACTTGCATACTACACATGCAGTGTTATGCTAGGTCACCATAGCCGTCGGCGGCCACATCCGCCGCTGCCGCTCGCCTCCATAGATCTGCGGTCCTCTTCTCTACCAGTTCCCCCACCACCGCAACGCTCTCACTTAAGGCTGTTGTTGTTCCTGGGCAGGATTCGACTACAAGGTACATTGGTCAAAGTTTCATAACTACATGTTTGGAGTTTTGTCTGGATCCAGGTACCTCAACTATTGGCCTTTTGCCCGCACTTGGCACCCGTGAAACCCTAACCCCTAGTGTTGGGTCAGTCGTCAGCGTTGCTCTGGCCGCCTCCCGCTGCTCCTCCATGTCAATCAAGCCTCCTTGCTGTCGACCTAGAGCTCCAGATCGAGCCCCTGGCGTGCTGCTACTGTTGCCACGGGCTGGCCGTGCCCTCCCGCCATCCCGCATCATGGTGCGGTGGCAGACTGCGGTTGCCCCGGCCATCTCTGACTCCGTCATCGACTACGGCCTCCAGTCACGCATCTAGGGTATGATATGAATGTGCTGCCCTATTATGCACTACTAAATTCTGTTTTGTTTGAGATGTAATTTGGCTAGAATTATCTGCTCACAACCTGTTTGTGATATTGCTTGACCTTGCCACGCATGATAGTAGTGTTCAAATTGTTTCATCAGTGCTAAAAATGTGCTCCCTTCTATCTTTTCTTACAACTCATGGCACTATCATTCCCTTGCTTTATGACCTTGTTTATGCATGTCGATTTCTGCTTTAGTACACATGTTTAAGAATTCAAAAGTTAACTTTGAATATTTATCCAGGAATTGAACTTGTCAAACATCTCCATCATAGGATTATTTTAGCTTCATTAATTTATGAATCTCGATTGATTAATCTATCTAGGGTCTGGGACCTTCCAAAAGGAATTTTGATCTATTGTTTGTATGTAGTTGCTCCTTCACTTATTCATTAAATGTTTTCTCTGTATTGCTTAGTTCCTGACTTGTTTTAACCTGTTCCATAATTTCTATTTGCTTTCAGTTATTTGCTTAAAAATCTCATTTAATTTCTCTAGTTTGGGATGAATTGATGATTACAATGGCTTGTGAACTAAATCGGGTATTACAGTGTCTTGTTTGGAAAAGTCGAGAACAACACATAATCTCGCTAGTTTCTATTGGGTAGCAAACAATGCATGGTTTTTCTGTTAGGAAACCATGAATAATAGATCTCGGATAAGGCTGCTTGTTAATTTTCAGTGTCAAGAAGAGAGGGAGAAACATATCTTCAACCCCATCATTTGAAGACTGAAAACGGGAAAGTCTGGAATACAATCTTAAAGGTCTGCGTTTCTTGGAGCATTATGTTATTTGCACTACTTTATTTGTTGTACATGAACAGTCTGTATGATTCAACTTGTTGATTGTGTACTCGATTTTAATGAACAACACACCAAATATTATTCATGCCTCTTTGTCTTAATATGAGATCGGGAGGGAAGAGTACATGATGGTAAGGACATAAATCATGAGTTGCAACCAAGTAAAGAAACTAGTTCTGAATTTGGGACCCATCCTTGAAAGTTGCGGGCTTACAATTAAACCCAGGACTTCAAAGCAAGAAACAGAGTTAGTAAGGTATCTTACTAGTTATTGAAAAATCTTACTAGTATAGTTTGCTTACTATGAGGTGACATAGTTTCCTCTTTCATTGTTGCCAGTACACCAATCTAGTAATTGGGCTTAATAGTTTGTGCCCAAGGGCATCAAGTTCCGTGCTAGAAATTGATGGTAGACACTGGATGCAAAACTTATTTGAATATAATATTCCCGATGTTGATCAGCTGCTGCAGTACTATCCAGTTCTCTTGGCAGTTTTAATTTTCTTATAATGTTGTATTCTTTTCTATGCTTATTGGTACTGGTTTGTTCCTAGGTTGTGGTAGAAATTGAGGACAAAGTTCAGTAATCTTTATTTGTTTACTTTAGACCTTATTTGCTTATATTGATCAAGTCTACATGGATGTGATTCACTGGAAAGTTTCACTGTCGGTTTAATTTCTTCAAGTTGTTATATACTCATGCTCCTGATATTGATGTTTGTGGTTAGAGGAAAGGAATCAAATAGCCTTATTTTGTGTTATAGTCATGCACCTCATTGCCTAGAACAGTTAGTGCTTACTGCTTAGTTTACTGTCTAAGCATAGTTGCACTTGCTACCTTGGTTCAGCTTGGTGTCACCTAAAGTTTAGTTGTAGTTTTGTACCTGTGATCTTGATTAGGTCTTGTGTAAAGATAAGTATCTCCATTCCTTATCATTTTTCTGGTTTTGTGTATGAAATAAGGTAAATTAACACTATAAGTTGAGTCTGGTATGATTATAGATGGGTGGATTATGTTGTACTGTCTAATATTGAGGATGAACTACCATGCTCCCTTACTGTACCTTTGATGAGTTATAATTTGAATTGCATGGATTTTGGCAGAAATAAACAAAAAAAGAAATTTGTATTTGTTTGTCAGCAGCTGATTATCCTATTTTCTGGCACACCAGATACTAATTCTTTTCGTGAGTGTAATGGTGCCTGATATTGACTAGTGATCGCCAAGTGATATGAAATGGTTGTCGGAATCATGCTAACTCAATCTAATGATCCAATTTGTCGGAGTCTGTTTTAAGTAAGTTTTGGCTCTTCAAATCTACAGCACTATATTTAGTGAGCTTTATCCAATCCTTGGAAGGATATTTATTTGATGGCATCTTGATAACGTAGCTGTGGTATAAAAGTTGTCTACTCTATTTAGGATGGAGAAAAGTTGACAACAACACATAATCTCGCTAGTTTCTATTGGGTAACAAACAATGGTTTTTTTCTGTTAGGAAACCATGAATGATATATTGATGGCAGATCTATTGATTGTCTCAATAAAAGAACACCGTGTCTATATATTTATGTCTGTATATTTATTAAAAATGGTGAAATTAATGAAGATGATGAAAGGTTAATGGGGTGCTTGTGTTCTACCATGACATGTTTTCTCATGAATTAAGCATGTGAATAATTTCTACATAACAGTTCATTAAACCTGACAATTTGTATCCTGCTTCACTATTGTGCAGCATCAAATATAGGCGAAGTGCATGGACATCGCACTGGTTGGATCATTTGGCTTTGCCCGAGCTTTCCTTCCCGCCCGTGCTTGCCCGAGCTTTCACACTGATTGGATCATTTGTTGGAGGTGAGTGTCATGTTACATAAGATTCCTGTATGATCGCCTGTGCTTTAGTACTTGCAAGTTTGCATCTTAAACTTCCTATTGTTATTAATGCTTATAAATAATAAATCAGAATCAATAATAAAATGATTATCTCTCGACTATGATTGTGCTATTAACTTGTTTTTTTTGTTTCAAGTCTGTATCTATGTTATCAGTGCTATCCTAAAATTTGTGTGTAGTTATTGAAATACATTTGATATGTAGACTGCACACCATTGCTTTGGAAAATAGAAGTTTCTTTTGTGCTTGTCTCTACCAAATAGTCCTTTTCTTGCTTTGCACATGAATATAATTAGTTTCTAGTAGATGTGTCATTTTGTTTCCGTTACACCGCAGATATTGGTTTGCTATGAACCTTTTTATCCATCCATTTCATCGGTTTTAAGTGTGCTCCCTTCTATCTTTGTTTACAACTCATGGCAGTATTTCAGAATTAGTGCAACCTTGCATGTGAAATTGGATAAATCTGTTATTATGCTGCTTCCAAACTCTTAAAGCCCTAGAAATATTTATTTCTTAGTCTATCTTTATGTCTTTCTTAGGTAGGATAATGCTATATTTTTGAATAATAGAAGCAACTCATTTTGGTGAACATAGTAGGTTTGGTAATTGTACATAGCAAGTTCTATTTTTATCATCCTTTTTTGTAAGTTCTGTTGCTGTTCCTTATTCCCCCATAGGTTTTCTTATATTCTCGTATCAATTTAGGTTACCCTCTACAACTTTCTTATGGTCTGAAGGAAAATGTTGCTTGCATATGTGCCCTGCTTTTGTAACTAAAATGATTCTTCTTTCTTTGTTGGAGCATGAGCCCTTTACCATCTCTGGTAAATTCTGTTTATTTTGTTTATTTGTGACACCAAATGTATCAAGCATGGTTAGATTTTCTTGCTGATGGATATTGTTTCCCCAGCTCCTGCCATACTTATTCCTGGCGTTTCTGTTTTTCTCCTTGGTACCAAAGAAAATTGATAATGACAAAGGTTTTCTTTTGGCAGGATGTAGAAGTGTTTGAGCTTTCATATTTTTATGCCAAAGTAAAATTGATAATGAGATGATGGCATGAAGCCATCAAGACTTGTAAGAACACTCACGAAGAATTCTTTGACTTTGTATCCCGATATATTTTGTTATGGAAGATGACTTCATACCCATGTCGCATCATGTTTGTTTGTTTTATTTGTTTGTAAGGTTATGACTGTATATACTGTTCCTTTTCTCTGAACTTTGGTAAATCTGTACTGACTTATTGAAATATGGATGTTTTATGGACTTGTGGATGAATCTAATGCATTAGATGCCCAACATTTGATAATATAGTGGAGCCTACTGTGATGAAGTTGTGGATTTGTTTGTGATTTTTATCTTCATTGGCATTTTGTAGAAGTGTGGATAAAAATAGGATTTTTAGTGGCACTTTAAAGATAGCAGTTTTAGTGGCGCTTTGCAAAGTGCCGCTAAAAATTCTATTTTCAGTGGCGCTTTGAGAAGTGCAGCTAAAACTCCTATTTTTAGTAGCACTTTGCAAAGTACCACTAAATAGCCTATTTTTAGTGGCGCTTTGTAAAGTGCCACTAAAATTATGTATTGGCACTTTTCAAAATGTCACTAAAAATTGGATTTTTAGTGGCACTTTTCAAAAGTTCCGCAATATTTTTTTAGCAACGCGATTAAATTCGTCACTTTTTTAAACGCCACTAAATATTTTTAGTGGCACTTTTCTATTTTTAGTGGCATTTTGAAGTGCTACTAAAAACATACTCATAACATGGTGCTATCTACAAAAAAATAGATTTATGTTTGCAGGTCTGTTGGCTGTTTGGTCATCTATCTATCTTTGTTTTGCTCGTAGTTGTGCTTCCTTGCACCTTTTCCCTTTTTGTAAGTTGTCCTCATTTGGTTCCCTAGCTTACAATTTAGTTGAGAAGTTTTCTAGCACCTGCGAGCATGGTAGGAGAGAACCAATAAACACGCTTGACACGAGTTTGCTTTTTTTACTTCTTTTTCTTTTCAGGAGCAGATCTTTAGTGAAAAACACATTATGAAAGAGTATGACTAACATTCGTGCAGGTTTATATACATCTGCCCATTAGTTGGTACTTTGTTGTAGACTTCATTTACTATCTTTCAAATCACCTTTGCAAAGTTAGGACTTTTAATAACCTTTAAGCATATTATTGTGCAACTGATTATTGGCTCAACTTAATAATGCTGACATTTTTTTCATGCTGCATGTCAGAAGTGACAATGCTTGCATATGAAATTTAATTCATGTAGGAGGAAGAGAACAAACCGATGGGAAAGGAGATGGATGATGCGTCCCTTTGCGTGGAATGGTCAGGATATACAAGAAGATATAAAAGAAAATGCTTACGATAGTCAATGAAAAGTGGGAAAACATATGAGAATTTGTGTGACACGTCTCACTTGTGAACAACTTTATCAAGGCGTTGAGTACTTTATTTGATTGATCCACATGAACTTAACTATAAAAGCTAATTGGTGGGTTGTTCATTTCTATGCATATGATGTGGAATTATAGATTACTAGACGGACCGGCGCGCTTCACCGCGCCCGACTACAGTTCGTTAGATATTGTGTGGTCAGTGTGACGGATCAACATGTGTGTTACCATGCTGATAAAGTGGTACTATCAAGGGCTTGATTATTTCTGAAATTTTAGAGAAATTTATTTTAAGACACTTTCAGATGGGTCAAGTGATTTTTTTTTGTCAAATTACATGTGTAATAATTACCAATTTATCTTATAAGGAAGAAGTATTATATATAATGCTAGCTCAAAATTAAGTAACAGAGCTCACAATTTTGTAACAGAATAAATATGTTAGCATAATGTGACACAATTAAATTGCTGGTGCCTGACCGTGGCCGGATAAAATTTGATTGTAGTCGCTGAACTATGATAGACTAAGTAGGACATACTCATCAGAATATAATATAATATCATTGAGAATGTATGGCCCTTGACAGTAATATAAGGACTAAGGAGGACATACTCCACTACATGTAAACCAAAAACAATATCATTGTTGTTATGTCCTGCAAAATCAAAATCAAAACAATAAGTTATGTTCTACTGAGCTCGTAGTCCATGCATTTTGTTCATATGCTATGGTTTTAAAATCCATATTAACTCAAGTGCTCCCAAAACAAAAGGACGTTGTCAAGAACAACTAACTGAAAGAATTAGACACGTACTATGATACAATTAAATTATATAGCGAAAGTTTGGGGCAAGAACAATAGGTACAGATCCATAAAAAGGAAAGAAAAAACAAAATTGATATAGTGGAAGCTAGGTATTTTCTTTGTATTCATACCGATGGCTACAAAACTACTGTAATATTCACAATATTAAAATATACTCCTTATAAAAAACTACTGTAATATTCACTCTGCTTCAGACGTAGACAAACAGAAAAGGTGCACAACACTATATACAAGGTTTAAAAAAGCGGTACTAAGCGTTCGCTTAAGCGTGCTTAAGCGCTGAGCGATGGCAAAACGCCTCGCTTAGGCCCTAAGCGACAACTTAAGCGCTAACAAGGCATAAGGGCGTAAGAGACTCTGTGCTAGTGTCTTTTTTCGTGCTACAGAGCTAGCCCAATAAGGCCTATTATCGCACCCTAGTCTGGTAGCCCAATATGAGCCATTTATCTTTGGAAATCTGAGCCGTTCATCTATTCTTCTCATCTCTTTTGCTCACTTCTTCAATTAATGGATGCTCTACATGCACAGCCCCTTCCCTTCCTCCACCACCTCTCCTTCTCCAGAGCAAGCATCACTCTCCTCTACTCCTCTGCTCCTGGATGCCCAGAATTGCTTCACAGTTTTCTATTCATACGGTTTCATGCAGAACGCTTAAGCTACGCTTAATCTCGCTTAAGCTTCAATTCCTCTAAGCGGTGCCTCACCACTCGCTTAGCGCTTAGCGTTTTTTTGAACCTTGACTATATATCTCATTAAGTGAAAATGCACCCTTTTTAGATTCAGACCTCACGAGTACCTATAAATTTTCTCCATGTAATTTGTATGACAGGCCGAAACAACCATATATTACTTTTATTCTTATAGTCATGTGATGTGCAATAGGTCATAAGAAACTTAAATATACTTGAAAGACAAATCAGGCTCTAGGAAGTTGTATTGGCTAAAATGCAAAGGTACAGCCAAAAATGTAATTAATCTAGTGGAAAATCATTTACATATGTAGTCTGATTCTAGCTATTCGCCAGACTCATTCCCATATGCAGTACAATCACATGACAGATTCAAAGAAGGCGCAGCTAAAATCAAGCGTTGCATGCCATTTCCAAGCATTGAATGTTTCGCCAGACGGAAATTAATGGAAATCGACTACAAGCATCCTCAAACATAGGATTAAAGGTAAGATCAATCCATATGTAGCACTATAGATACATAGATAAATTTGGTCGGCTTTCCTGAGCTCTCAGCGCTCCAAATCACTCTGCTTTCAGGTTCACTGTTGATGTGCATTTGTGGCCAATTACACAATGACACATCGGTATTTACTGTTCATGGTGTAAGATAAACATTACTTCATTGTAGTGCCTTCCAGTGTCCTCGCTTTGCCTGTCAAATATCTAACGTGGCGAGTTCTTCTAAAGCGCCGCTTCAGTCTTCGCGGTGGTTCGGTGATCAAAGCAAGGCTAAGCGGTGCCCCTACGTTTCCTGCCCTCCTCCGTATCATCCCCAATCAAGAGCGCCACCGCGGCATTTTCCCGATAGCCGAGCTTTCCCATCTCCTTCTCCCCAGCCGCTGCCTACCCTAGCCCTTCCCTGCCCGAGCTTTCCCCTATTTCCATCTCCCCCTGGACGAGCTTCTCCGTGCCATGGCCTGGATCCGGTCCTCCATTGACATCGACATCGCGCTGACGCCCCCGTCATCCACCCGTGTGCAGTTCCTTACATGGGTCACGGCCCAAAGCTAGCAGTGTTGCCGTCAACCGACGGACGCTGATGCCGCGACTCCCCGGCCGGAAGCTCCCGTTGACCAAGGTTGCCGTGCCTCGCGGGTTGCCAGAAGGAGGTGCGAGAACGCCGTCCGCGTTGCCGTGCCTCTACTCGCAGCACGGCTGAAGGGCATCGGCCGCAGGTCGCCGCGGGCAGGCGGTCCATGTGCGCGGACACGAGCGCCGCCACGAAGAGTCGCGATCCGCAGCCAAAGGCGTCGACCGCGTCCGGGTGGTGCGCCCAGCGGCGAGGCTAAGGAGGACGGGCAGGGGCAGCACGAGCGGCAGCAGGAAGGCCATCCCGTGTCGCGTCGCCGGCAGGAAGCTCCCATCGACAAAGGGGAGATGACGACTCAGAAGAACCTCACGCGGGTCGTTAGCAGGACGTGCGCGAAGCTGCTAGCGCTGCCGTGCCTCCACGCAGCAGGGTTAAAGGGCCCCAACCAGGACGCCATGGTTGTTCAGTTGTTTGGGAGGTGCGCTATGGCCTATGGGCAACTGCCGTTTTTCCTTTTGGTTCTGACCACACAACTCTGACTTGCATGATTTTGGTGCTACCACTCTTTGATTGAATCTTCTGTTTTTGCTCGGTGATCCCGAATTTGTTTCCTTTAGACAGAGCTCAGCTCAGCACATCCCTCACAGGATAGCATTCCTAATTTTTGTAGCCGTGCTTTCAGTGAGATGTTAGAATGTTTAGCTGACCTCCTGCTTATGTACTTAAATATCTGTACCTGTGATTTTTAGATTTTGCTTATTTATGTGCTGATAGTTCTTTCGAAGCTGATGCGAAGATTATTTGCAGATAAACTATTAGGACATAGGAAAATGCATGGTCTATATCGGTTTGAGGTACTTCTGCAGTACTGAGATGTACTGAGATTTTTCAGATGCTTAGAATCTGAGCAGAGATCTTTTTGTTTACTGATTTGGCTGCATATGTGTTAAACCAAATACAGGTTGAACTAGATAGGACGGTGTCCTCCTCTGATCAGGTTGAAGACGTGCGCATCCCCCTCTCTCTCTCTCTCTCTCTCTCTCTTCTGCATGTTGTCTTTATGAACTGTTAACCAAGATTTGCATTCTTTTTCTGCCCCAAATGCACATGTAAACAAACTCTTGAGGTCGAATTTGAACTGGTGTACACAAAGATTTATGTACGTCAACGTTGACCTGGTATATTTCCACTTGATTCAGTTTCCAGCTCCAAGAAAGGGAACACAGGACACACATGATTTTTGTCGTAAATCACTGTTGTGTCCTTTTAAATTAATGTATTTCATCTGAGTTCACTGTATCTTATGATACACAACTGTGTGTTAGACTATAATATTTTACTTTTCTACTGTTCGTGAATGATAGCATATGTATTATTCAACTATGTGGTAATTTGCAATGATGAGAATTTAGTCCAATATTTACTGAGTAATCTCTGTGCTCTTAAGAGTTTTGCTTCTCTCTGAAAGTAAAAAAAGGAAGCCCTGCCTATATCTCTCCTACGAAATTACCGTGTGTACTTTCTCTGCTTATCTAAAGGCTATTCTTATTTAACAACCCACAGTATCATGCACTGCAGTTAAAAGAGATTCATGGGCTCATAGGATTGTCAAATTTTCATGTGTTTTATATAGTTCCATTTATTCCATTAATTGCTCCATGCTGTGCTGTGATATTCATACATGTATTCTACTTTTCTAATTACACATCTTTGCACAGATTTTCTAATTACATGATCATATTATTCAGTGGTTGGCAGGAGTAGATCACTCTTCTATTCTTTATACATAAGTCACTTCAATTTAGTACCTAATGTTTTCTGTCTGTGTCTATAATGTTTTTGTGCTTAGGTCTGCTCTATGATAAAGCTGTTGGTGCCATCCTATGGTGACCTCTTGAATTCTGCTTGCCTCTTTTATTATTACTAAAATGCGCAAGTTCAGAACTTGACATGTACGATGAATTGCCGGTTCAAGATTATATCAACCATCTATATAAAGAAAAGACACCGCCTGTTGATGGCTGCTCCATTCAGAAGCTATGTACAAAACCTCGGGACATAAAAGTTGCTTAACGCACAGGGCACTGGATCGATTCCTCTATGTTTTTAAGCACTGGAGTGAGTTTGCAGCCAGTCTTTTGCTATTTCTTTATTTCCTGTAGCCACCTGTTAGCTACTTCTGATTGTTTTACTCTAATCCGTAGCTGCGCAAAAGAAAAACTGCAGCCTTACCAACACACCAAGGGAAGAGACGCCGTACCTCTCTCTGATGTCTGCTGATGCTCCAGCTAGCCGGCTGATGTCTGAATCCATACTCGCTGATACTCCACTTAGCCGACCGGCCAAGCTGTAGTTACCAATGGAGGGTGCGAACACTCCTGCGGCGGCCAGCGTTCCAGCCCGAGAAGAAGTCTATGCTGTCTACGGCCCAGATCTCCACATGACGGTGTTGGGGAATTAACCACCGAAGAGCACACCGCCTACGAAGCTCCTAATCGACCGCTACCCACAGTAATCTTGGAGTTTTGCTTTGTCAAATCAGTCACTTTGCTCTCTTTTTTCTTATGATTCTGCCCCCGTCTGTGCGTCCATCACGGCAAAGAAATGGCAACACCCTTATCTGTGCACATATGGGCTGTATTGGGTACGGAGTCCCATTTACGAAACTATACTACTGTTGCTGTCCATCTAACCAATTGTCAATGTGGTCCACCGAGCTATGTTATTAGGCCTGGAATGACTACAGACATCACTATGTCCTAATTAGGTCTTCCTTGCTATCTTTCTTTTATATTATATATGCCATACTAATGGTCTCTTCCTCTTCTATCAAATGAAAGATGTCATCGCCTTGCTGAAAGGGCTAACAGATGTCATTCCATTCTGCCCAGGATAGGTGCAAGCTCAAGGAGAAACATTTACATTAGAAGATAAAGAGTACATGTCAAACTTCTCTTTCGCATCAGCCATCGTCTGGATTACTTAATTTGATGCTAACGGGTGGATTCATCCTTGCAACAGTCATACACACTATGTTTGAAGTTTCTTGCATGTTGGTTGTTGCTTAGACCAACCACTGTTTTGGCCCCCAGATATCCATTCCTTCCGACAGTCAAATAGTCTCTAGGTTTCGAGCTCCCATCTCCAACTTTGTCTTCTCAAATGATGGAGGAGAGCCCACTCCTGTTATCGTCTATGCATCCCCACACCAATCAGCCAACTCATTAGCATTCTCTTCGATGATGAAGACAGCAATACGGGCTAGATGAAATTCAAAGTCTACGATGTTTCTCTAGGTAATATAATCATATCAACGATGTAATCGAATAGGGATATGTATTAGTACCAGTCAGTTGCTGAGCCATAGGTTATCCTATTACCTATTTGATCGAATAGGAATACAACAACTCACTAATCTATATTCTATAAATGAATTCAATTCCTTTACATCATCACCTCTTACTTGCACATCACAAATGTGAGTAATATCTCATGAGTGCCCCGTGTCAATGCGCCATGTTTATGCTAAAAAAATTAGCACCAAGGGCGCGGCGTGCCGCCGCGCGGCAGTTCCTAGTATGCTACTAATAATGACATGGGATACTGGAAAGGATGATGGGTGAAGTGATAAGGAAAAAACATACACAAACATGACCTTGATACTGAGCGCTGTGCTTGCAACCAGGGCACCTTTGGTTGCAACGGGAATGCCCAAAATGGCGTGGAGCCCAGAGCAGCGGCGAGACAGCTTACGGTGGCTAGAGGGAGACGTTGTGCAAACACATGACATCGCAACACAGCGAACTCTCTTGGGAGTCAAATCTGGAGCGACTTCTGTGTGTAGGGGAGATAGCAAAGTCAGGAATAAAAGGTTCCAAGAACATGAAGTAAGATAGCCGTTCATGGACTATAAATAACAACATTCACATCGCATAAAAATACTCAAAAATGGCATGTAACCAGAATCAATTTATCAAAACAATCCCTCAAAATGCTTTTCCCACGCTAATTTTACCTACTGATGACAATGAGCTACAAAACCTATCGATACAACAACAAACTTGTTTATGAATACTGTCTAGCAATTTTAATTTTCCAAAGACCTACACCAACAATTAATGAACCATGCCAGGATATAAAAAAATTACGACAAACTAACATGTAAATAATTGTTTGTTTGGCATCTATTACCTTGTTTTTGTCCAACTTGACATCTATCATCCTAACAATGTTCACTCGAGCAGCCCCAAAGGTGAGTCCTTCATTCCTGAACCTTCAGAGAAATCGAAAAAAGCCAAGCATCATGAGATTGGGCTTTCGGGTAGCCGATTAGCATTTTACTTAACCTCAACATACCCAATTCGCAACCTCCTGGCCAGGAACTAAGAAAAAAAATCAAACAACTGATAATTCAATTATGAGATAAAAACTATAATAAAAATCATATCTTAATTTCTCAAGAGACTAAATAAATAAATAAAGTAAGATATTTTTGTGACATGAACATAGATGGGTGCACAATGTTGCAAGCTAACACACATAATGGATCACTATTTCTCAAGTGTTGAACTAACTAAATATTTTGAATAGACAACAAAAAAAGCTAGGGCATATTGACTGAATGAGGATAAAAATTGGTACAGATAAGACAACCGCTAATAGGACATCTTCAACTGAATGAATCATTCTCTTCAACTAAATCTGATATCTTACTACACCAACAAAATTAAAGAAATAAATTAGCCTTTTTGAAAGGACAAAATGAATGCATATTTACTTAGTTAGCGGAAGAGAAAAAGTTTCTTTAGAATACATAGAAATTTCCACAATATGAGTGACCTTAAGACTAATTGATGCGGAAGTAAAGAGCTACATGTGTAATTACATTCCAAAGAAAATGGCTTTACTGCTTACTGATTGCCTAGTTTTTTAGACGATTTTTGGTCTAAACCAAGCCTACTTACAAATCTTGCAAACAATTTGTTGGAGGTATAGCACAGACAAAATAATAAAACAGCTCACCCAAATAATGTCTAAGCAGATTTCTTCTAAAAATGACCGCCACCTACCATAGCATGAACCTTGATGTCCTCTCAAAATGAGAAGACTTTGAGCTAAGTAAAGCAGGAAGATAAATGGCAACCAAGTAAGTTCTTATAGAAAATGTACACTAATGAAGAGAAGATAATTTATATGGACATGTAACAAAAATAAATACTAATTGAATCCAAATATATATATACTTTCTCCATACCAATGTATGGCTGGGTATATGGTTAAAGTTCTTGTTGCAATGCAATAGAGATTGCACACCTATTATTCGTAGTTCCGGTTTCTCGAAAATGACTGGAAGCGCCATGCTCCAACATCAATTAGAGATTATGTAACACATTTTCGCTATACAGATCATGTAACAGAAAAAACAGTATAGCCACAATGTCATATCTCTTGTCTCTTACATAATTAAAAGATGTGTGCAATACTGGACCACAATTTATAAATAATATGCTAAGACATCACAAAAGCAGTGCTATAGTTGCACGGCAATTACAGCCGCATCTGAACTTTTTTCTAATGAATCTTCCTAGGATCCTGGAGGAAGGCGTGGGAAGAAGAGAGGTAGAGCACAACCAGACATGGATTAATCAGATCTCAAGAAATAGTATAGCACAGGAATTCAATCAAATCCTATAAATAAAGGAATCATAGGAACAGGATGTCACCTCAATGGCTGCATGCACGTCAACACCAAAAGGCGAGCATATGCACGTCAACACCAGAAGGCGAGCATATGCGTGGTGGCCTGAATGTCAAGATCGAGGAAGCAGGCCAGCCGTTCTCAACACCAGTCGTGCGACAAACAGAAAACAGCCACGCGGCTGCGATGGCTCCCCCCTCATCAGCGAGCCAATCTATCCAGGAACCCATGAGATGGGGTTGGGCCAAGGGAGAACTAAGGGGTACCTCCCGGATCTGGAAGAGGTATGGTGAGTAGAGAAGATGCGACCGTCCAGAGCTGGACGCCGGCGGCCGGAGGAACGTCGGGCGGCGGCCGGAGGTACATGGGGCGGCGGCCGGAGCTGCCTGGGCGGAGGAAACCTAGGTCGTAGAAACACCTGGGAGGAAGAGGAGAATCATTTGGCGTGAGGGTTGGCTACGGGCCTGGGTTTGGGGGTGCGATGGTCTGGTCTCTCATTGGTCCCAGCTTCAGCCATGTAAAAACTCGAACCACGGTAACAAAAGTTTCATCCACCAATCCGAATGAACGCATCAGATCATTTAAAACAAAAGATCAAACGGTCGGTAATGTGTTGTGTGGGGATAGCTTCACCAGGCGGGTCAGTGACTAAGCTTACAGCTTAGAGTAATTGGATTGAAGTTTAAGCATCAAAAAATCTTATTGTTTTTAGAATTTTATTTGGTTTACATAATTATTACGTTCATTATATTTATGTGTATGGAAAGAACTTATGGATCAATGGCAACGCATGGATATTCAACTAGTCTAAAGAGAAAAATTGTGTTTTGATCCCTATTTAGAGCCACAATATTTTTCTGATTATTGTGTAGAACAAAATACAACATATTATTTAGCAAATGTTTACATTATGCTCATAATTTAATGCAGCATCTGGGTCCTTCAAGGCCCTTCCCTGTTTAAAAAAAGACATTTACATTTTTCGTATTTTCTATTAAAAATTACTTGAAACAAACAGACATTTTCGGTAAAAATTAGCATTATTAGAAAGTGTTTTTAATACAAATTCAATAATACTAATTATATAATATAACTAATATTTTTGTTGCTTAATTTTTTGAATAATATTAATTTTAAAATACGCGTGTGAGTTATTTATTGAAACTGAGAAGGTACTATGGTTGTCGTGGATAGGGCCCTAGTCGTGGACCGTCCGTTGGCTGGAGCTCTGTTATTGATCAGTTGACGAATGCTTGGGAAGTGCTTGCGTGTTCCTCTTTTCCCCTCCGCTGTGACATGTTATGCGGGTCAACGACCGATCGAAACCTCTCTGCCGCCGCCGCCGGCGAGCGCATCCTCTAGACCACCTCCCACCCAAACCTCCTCTGCTCTGCCGCCGTCCTCGATCAGTTCTACTGGACTGGCGCATCCGGACTTTGTTGGTGAGCAAACCTTCATTAGCTGTTCCTCCAATCCAAATACTCCATCCAGTTTAGTGCCGATCTGTTTGCTGCTTGGCGGGCTTTTTATTTTTTTGTCTATATTTCTATATTGAGGGATTGTTCCAGTGTTGTTTAGTTAAATCGAAAGTTCAAGTCTTTTGCCTTTTTGTCAAAAAAAAAAAGGAACTTCACCTCATTTTGTCCACTTAAAAAAGTGGGTATATTTTGCTGTGATTCCTTTCTGAGCTTTTTCCATTATTATCTTGCGCAGATGATTTTTCAAAATCAGAGGCTCTAGCAGCCAGTTCATGGACTCCTATTTGTAGGCAATACTGCTAAGTTCTAAAAGTGCTTTTCTCTTGTGCTTTACAGTTTAGTAAACTACGACATCGCCGGAGACAATGGCGACACATAAGTTGGTCGTGGAGGTCGTAAATGCTTGTGGCCTGATGCCCAAGGGCGGGCAAGGTTCTGCCAGTGCCTGTGTCGAGCTCAACTTTGATGGTCAGCGGTTCTGCACGTCTGTCAAGGAGAATGATCTAAATCCAGTGTGGAACGAGCGCTTCTACTTCGACGTGACTGATCCGTCAAATCTTCCCGAGCTAGCTCTTGATGCATATGTTCAAAACGTCAAAGTCTCGGACGATGGTTTCAGGTTCTCCGACCTAGGCAAGGTCAGAATTACTGGGGCCTCATTCATGCCCTTCCCTGATGCCATCGTCATGCATTATGTGCTGATGAAACGCCGGCTGTTGTTGCATGTGAAAGGGACGTTGGCTCTCAAAGTATACATCACCGATGACCCAATCACAGCTTCAATCTCTTCTGGGCTGATCTATAGTTCGAATAACCTGCAAGTCATATTACGGGATCAGAGCTTAGGACCACACAATATACCATTACAAAACTTAAAAGAAATCACAAACAACTTCTCTGAGGAGCGAATACTTGGCCGGGGTGGTTTTGGTGTGGTATATAAGGTAAGATTCTAGCATATCTCTGTCTGTATTTCTTAGCTTGACACTTACTTTATCTTTCTTTCAAATATATGTAATAAGAAATTGATTTTGACCAGGGAGTTCTACAAAATGGAGAAATGGTTGCTGTGAAGAAGATCGTGTCCTCATTAAGGCCAGGCCTACAGAAGCAATTTGAAAATGAAGTTTATCATCTTATGATGCTTAAGCACCCCAATATAATTCGTTGTCTAGGCTACTGCTATGAAATACAAAATGCATGCTTAGAGTACAATGGGAAGTTTGTTTTTGCAGAAATGGCAGAAAGGTTACTTGTCTTAGAGTATCTGCCCAATGGAAGCCTTGATAAGTATCTGACAGGTACGCCATTTAGTATGTGATATTGTTTCTCGGTTTCACATATCCTAATTTTTCCAACGGATTAATATGAGTCTTTAATTCCAGTCTATTATGAATGAAATGATAACACAGTGTAGAATTTTAAGGTAACATTTGACAGAATGCTCTTCTTTCGTTAAAATGCAGATGAGTCTTCTGGACTTATTTGGAGCACACGCTACAAAATAATCAAGGGGATTTGCTATGGTTTATGTCATCTTCATGAGCAAATTGATAAGCCCATTCTTCATTTGGACCTAAAACCAGCCAATATATTGCTTGATAATAAAATGGAGCCAAAAATTACTGACTTCGGTCTTTCCAGACTGCTTGATCAAGAACAAACTATTTGTACTTCATCTCGTAATGGAACATTGTGAGTAAATGCCTTTTTTTAATACATTACTTTTTATTCATAACTTTTTTATCCATTACTAGTTAGTTATAAGCACGATCAGTTTTCTTTACAGTCACTTCAACACTTAAAATTTATGCTTGTGTTGCGATTCAGTGGTTACATGGCACCAGAATTCCTACACGGAGGTACAATTACACCAAAGTCAGACATATTCAGTCTAGGTGTAATAATATTGGAGGTAATAACAGGACACAGGGAGTACGTGGATGTTACTAATACGTCTGCCGGTGACTTTATCGAGCTTGTAAGTAAATTGGGTTTCACATCTCATGATAGGGATTCTTCTCCAAGGAGACATTTTTCATTTTACCCTCTCACCTTAACAATATATAATTTGTTCTGATTTTGTAGACACTTATAAAATGGAGGAAAATGTTAAAGAGAACACCGGGGTATATACCCCTAGAAATGGAATGCCAACAAATAGAAAGATGCATTGAGATAGGACTAATCTGCGTTAGTCCGGAGCGCGTGGAAAGGCCTCCAATAACGGAAGTTATCAATATGATTCAAGAACTTGATTGCAGAATTAGCAGTACGACGACATTACCAGTTGTAGAGCCACAGCCTGGTTCGCACCCCGGGTTGGGTCAGCAAACATCCATTGACCTCATAGCAAAGTATGAGGACTTAGCGAGCATTTTCATGGACAAATTGCCGCCGACGTTGTCACAACTAGAACATACCCAGGTTCTGCAAAAAGGCTGGCTCCGTCACTGGAGATTACCTGCAATTTCGAAATCTACCACAACAGTAGGTTAGTATTAAGTTTTTAATGTAAGTAGAATATGCCGTAACTTAAATTATTTATTTTCAGTATATTGTTGGTAAATCATTCATTCATGCTTTCTTCAGATGATATGCTAAAAAGTTTGCCAAAGCTAAGTTTCAAGGAGCTTCAAGTAGCGTGTGAGGATTTTAGCAACGTTATTGTCTCACCTCCGGAGACTATAGTCTTCAAAGGAACATTGAAGGATGGACGTGAGTGTTCGCTTATATCATCACGTGCCGAACGTCATTGGACTAGCGAGAATGAACTATTTTACAAAAACAAGGTAGTTGGCTACAGTTACAGAGCAAAGAGTCCATACTTATCTGTACTTTCAAGAAATTAAATGGAATAAATATTTTAGGTTATTTTTCGGGCAAGATTGATTCATGAGAATATAGCGACGTTTCTGGGCTATTGCAGCGAAAATGAACCATACTGCAGAATGGTAGTCTTTCAGTACTCAGCAAATGGGACCCTGTACGACCACCTACACTGTAAGCCAACCTCTTTTATGTATAAGTGCTGCCCAATTATTACATTACATGCGTCGCAAGTTTTATCTCAAATATTTTTTAGATGAGGAAAAAGCCCAATTATCTTGGGACACACGAATGAAGATAGCCATTGGTATTGCCCAAGGTTTAAGGTATTTGCACAGTGAGTTGCAGCCTCCATTTTCTTTATCAAAGCTGAATTCCAATTCAGTTTATCTTACAGAAGATTATACTCCAAAGGTATGGTGCGCACACAGCAAAGCCAGTACATACATAATAATATTTTGCGATATCTGTCAAGTGCATATTGGCATAACTTGAGGAAAAAATAATCTTTCATTATGCTGTTGTTTGCAGCTTTTTGACTTCGAATGCTGCAAAATATTGTTTTCGAAATGTGACACGCCGACCGGCCACTTAAATCAACATGCTGACATCCATGACAATACATTTGCTTTTGGAGTGATTTTACTGGAGATCATAAGTGGACAACTTCCTTATTCCAAGGAAAAAATATATTTGGCTGACTGGGTGAGCCAACCACTTCCTCAACCAGATTCTAGCAGTAAATGTCCTACAAAGATTGTATAACATGAAATGAAATGCCGAAGCAACCTATTAGTATTTCACTAGCTGAAGAAGCATTCAAAGTGAGCCTTTGCACTGCTCATCCTGACTCTCCACATTTTTTGCAGGCTATTAAGTACCTCCAGCAGCCTGAGGATATCCGAAAGCTAGTCGACCCCGAACTGACATACGCCCGGACTGAGGACCTGGCGGTGATCTGCAGCGTGGTGAGTCGCTGCATCGATCCGGACGCGTCAAAGCGACCGTCGATGCAAATCATCGCAGGAGTGATGGAGACCGGCATCGTCCTGTCTACGGCAGGCATTGTGAAGGAGTCCTCTTTGGCATAAGCTGAGCTTGCTTTGTCGTTATTCAATACCTTTAGACCTCCCTCCCACTGTGAATGCATGTATTAATATTGACACGCCATCTCTTGCTGAGATTCGCACACGGATTGATGATATACGCACGAAAATGAAGAACTTACAGCAAGGTGCGTGTCACGTCCTCTATTTTTTCCTTTTCTATTTTCTTTCCTGGGTAGAAATTAAACTGAAAGGCCTGAACCGGGTAGTTGCCGCAATGCGAGTTCAATTCAGTACTTATTTTCACTATGTATTTGTTCTTTTTTGCCGTAAGCATCAAATTCAATTAGATTTACTTGGCGATGATCAATAGATATTGTAGATACTAGAAAACATGCCTGTGCCTTGCAACGGGAGAGAAAGAGATTAACGTAGAAATATGTCAGCACAACTTATATTCCGCCCCAAAGTCGATCGACTGTGCAACCCTAGCCTCAGTTCATCCTTTCATCTTAATCTCTATTTTTTATTTGATCAACTCTTTTATACTTCATTATAATTTTGTTTCAATTTAATCTACTGTTTTAGAGTTTTTTATTTTACTGCCTGATATCAGGTTAAGTTTGTATGGATTGAGCGATGATGATGTTAATGCATATGCTAGCACAACTTTTTTTTTCTTTTATATTACCAGGCGGTTAGCTAGTTAGTTTACTCCAAAGAGAAGTCCACATAGACATACACCGAATGACAAGATTCCCAGAGATTTCATATGGTGGTTGAGTGAAAAAAAAAACGTGAGGTGCAGACGTAGAGTAGTGCTGGTGGCTGATGGTCAGAATTAGCCTTGCTTTGCCTGCCGCTGGTCAAGCTAGCTTTTTTTTAGAAATCTGTGGCCTCTTTATTGATCAAAATTCATAGGACTACAAAGATCGGCAGGTGGCTGTAAAGAGCCATAACTGGCGACCTGGATTATTAGACACACCACTACGGGCCACTAAATGAGCTTCCGAATTGGAAGCTCTGTTTTCATGCCTGAAGATTACACTCGCAAACTTGGAAGACTTTGCCTTGATCTCCTAGGTGACCATGCTATAGCTACCTGCATACCCACCCTTCAAATTATTGATAACCTGAAGGCAGTCTGACGCAACAACCATTCGCTGAAGCCAAAGATCTTGGGCCAGTGCAAGAGCCTCCCTGCATCCCAACACTTCCAAGGTCGCTGGATCCGAGATACCGCTGATCGTCAGAGACGAAGCTCCAAGAAACGTGCCCACCTCATCTCTGCACACAGCACTGTGCACCAACAGCGCCGCCATTGCCATTTCTTGCCACGGCTGCATCAACATTGATCTTGGCATGCCCCAGGCTTGGTAGAATCCACCTGGGGTGGCTTGGCTTGCTTCCTGTCTTCCCCGTGGAGGTTTTATTTTTCATGAATGAAAGATCTCGCACGTAGTTTTCCACGAACATATGTGTCGACAGTGAACCTCTCCTCCGAAGATAATTTTCCTCCTCGCAAACCAAATTGCCCACAATGTCACTGCCATATGTACAAAATCCTCGTTGGACAGTGACTCCATCAAGAATAGCCCCTGCTTCGCTGAGGGTTCCTCCGATCTGCTCATGTGTTCAACAACTTCATCTTTAGCCAGTGCCCAAACACATCTCGAGATCGTACAGCTGATTAGGGAATGCCTCAAAGAGTCCGGTTCGCCGTATATAGAGCATCTACTATTCTCTGACATGTGCATGTGGTGGCGCACATCTCCTGTTCGAAGTGATTGGTTGGCTAGACGCCAGAGGAAAATTCTCAGTTTAGATGGGACCCGAGCCTTCCACAAGCGCTTCCACCCCTGCTGCTCTCTGGCCGTGTTCAAGGGAGCCGATCGGCCTACCAGCCAGTCTTCTCTCCGCTTTTTAGTTTCAACTAGCAGCCGGTATACTGATCTCACTGACAAACTCACTCACTGACAATCTCATTGACAGAACACCACTCTTCTCGTAATGCCACACCCAAGTATCCTCCAACCTCCTCGTGCTCAAGGGGATGGATTTGATAACGTCAACATCCATGGGCAAGAAGTGTTCTTCGAGTCTATCAACCCTCCATGTAGCTAATGTGTTGTCGATGAAAGATGCCACACTGATCAACGGATTCTGCACACGGCACACCAACGGCCGAAGCAAATGATCACGTGGCAATCAATTCTGGTTCCAAGCATGAGTCGTTTCACCAATACCGATCCGTCTGATCAAACCTTGGCTCATAGCATCACATCCCTCCAAAATCGCTCGCCACACTTGCGAAGAGGAGGAGCCGAGAGTAGCCTCCTGTAACTCCGAATTCAGATAGTAAAGCGCCTTAAGGATTCTAGCACTTAAAGATTCTGGGTTCAAGAGGATTCACCATGCTTGACGCGCCAAGTATGGCCAAATTGAAGATTTCAATGTCCCGGAATCCTAGGCCTCTGGCTTGCTTCAGTGTGCACATGGTATCCCATGGCACCCCATGCCGTCTTTCTTTTTCCATCCTGTAGCCCCACCTAAAGCCCCGTAGCATGTAATTTGTAATTTTGCATAAACCTCTCGGTAGCTTGAAGCAGGACATTGAGAATGTTGGTATTGCCTGAGCAACAGCTTTGATAAGAACCTCTTTACCACCTGCTGCTAGCAACTGCTCTAACCATCCTTGGATCTTTTTTCAGATTTGATCCTTCAGATATTTGAATACATCCATCTTTGATCTGCCAACATCTGATGGCATAACGAGGTATTTCTCATTAAGGGTCTCATGAAGCACATTAAGAGCAGCCTTGATGAGTTCTAGCTTATCTTCTGGTTAGACTTTGCTAAAAAAATAAAGAAGACTTGTCCAAATTAATTCTCTGACCTGAAGCATTGCAATACTTGCCCAACATATCATGAACTTCCACTGCTCCCTCCACTCTGGCTTTGAGAAACAACAGGCTATCATCAGCAAAAAGGAGGTGGTTCACAGCCGGGGCTGTGGGAGCTACCTTGATTCCTTGGAGATGCGATGATGATGGATGAATTTGTTTTAGGAGGCCGGAGAGGCCCTCTGCTGCAAGCAAGAACAGGTAGGGTGGTATTGGATTGCCTTTGCGAAGTCCCCTTGAGGGTTTGAATTCGTCAAGTGGCAAACCGTTGAATAATACCGAGAATGAGACCTATGAAACAAGGCTCATAATCAGAGACACCCAACGTATACTAAACCCCATGCGAAGCATGATAGCTCGGAGGTAGCTCCACTCAACCCTGTCATATGCCCTTCGCATGTCAATCTTGAGTGCACAATGTTGATTCTTCTTTGCCCCATTCCTTTTCATAAAATGCAGACACTCATATGCAGTGATGATGTTGTCTGTAGTTAATCTACCATTTACCAGGGACAGAAAGCTGAATGCTCCTCCATATGATCTCTGGGAGGATAACTTTCAAATGATTTGATAAAACCTTTGATGCAATCTTGTAGATCACATTGTAGAGGCTAATAGGACGGAATTGTCCCAATTCTTCCGGACTTGCAACCTTTGGTATCAAGACCACGGAGGTTTTACTGATGCCAGTAGGGTTGTCTTCTCCTCTCAGAATGCGCAGCACTGCTCTGGTAACTTCCTCGCCGCACAAATCCCAATGCTTTTGAAAGAAATGTGCTGGATACCCATCCGGCCCTGGCGCCTTGATCGGATACATCTGAAACAGAGCAAGTTTCACTTCCATCGCTTCAAAAGGCGCCATCAGCTTATCAATCATCTCCCGAGTAACCGAGACAGGTACAGAGGCTAAGACCTCAGACTACCTATGGTTCCTTCAGTAGTATAGAGATTCTTATAAAAATCCTGAGCCATCGTGCTTAACTCTCGTGTGTCCTCTGTCATCACACCGTCCGCACGTTTCAGCTTCACAATACGATTTCTTTTCTTCCTCTTGCTGGCTCGGATGTAAAGGAAGTGTGTGTTCTTTGTCTCCCTCAGCCAGCCATTGGATACGAGCTCGTTGACGCCACATAACTTCTTCTTTGTGATTATGCTCAAGCAAGCGTTCAATGATCTTCAGCTCCTCATACGACGGACCAATACGACCAGGTAGTCCTCGTAGCCTTTCTAGTTCAGCCTTCAACGCTTTTATCTCGCGTCTCACGTGACCGAAAGTTTCTCATACCCACACTGTCAAAGAGGAGTCGGAGAGGCCCTTGAGCTTCCGTTCCAGTCCTTGCATGGACGTACAAGATTCCGCTGCCAGGACTGTTCCATCATCGGTCCGAAGTCCGAACTCGGCATGGGACTCCCACATCGCCTCGTATCTGAATTTGCGAGCAACCAACGGTCTCTCAACCGATTCTAGACTAAGATAGCTTAATGATCCGATGCCACCGACCTAAGATGTGTTGCAAAGTAGCCAAACAGAAACGAGAGCACCAGTCGGATGTAGCAAGCGCTCTGTCTAAACGAACCCTGCAGTTGGTACCTTCAGTGACTTTCTTCTCGAAAGTCCATGGATTTCCTTCATACCCAATATCCATGAAACCTAAAATGTCTACTGTATCTCTGAATGCCTGGATCTGAGAGGTGCTCCGATCATTGACACCCATATGTTCCTCCCTCGGGAGTATATCATTAAAGTCACCGATGCATAACCACTCTAATGGAGATGATGTCTTCATGAATTTCAACATATCCCATGTTTTCTGGCGCTCCTTGACTTGAGCCTCTCCATACACACACGTTAGTCGCCACGGTTCCAAATCCGAAGGGGTCATGACTGCATCTATGTGATACTGAGCGTAAGGGATCAATCTTTTATTTCATTATTTCAAAAGATTCCTAGACCGCCACTGCGGGCCAGAACTACTAACAGCGAAGGCATTCTCATAACCTAGAGTGCTTGCTAAACTTTCCACCCTACTCTTATGAATTTGCGTCTCCACAACACAGAGAATGGATGGGGCAAACTCCTTCACAAAATCGCGAAGTTCTCTCACTATCGCGTCGTTGCCAAGTTCGCGACAGTTTCAGAGTAGGGTACTCATTGGTCCCGGCGGTGCTCCGCTGCGGAGCCTGCTGATTTTGCTGGGATCTTGTCCTTCTTTGGAGTTGTGCTCTTCTTTAGACGCTTCTGTTCTCTTGCCAAAGGGGGAGGAGGTGGGGTCCCCGAGCGTGGGACATAGGCCTTGTTATTGCTCTCCTTCTCAAAAGCAAGCTTCTATTTCGCCCCTCACTTCCCTCTGGCTTAATTATCCCCGGTTCACTCCATGTCAGCATCAATGGAGTTTGGGTAGAATTTGATAGATCCTTTGACGGGCTTCGTTCAGTAAACCGAGCATCAGTAGAAGTTCTTTTCCGAGTTTCAATCATCACGGTAGTGTTTTGGCCTCGTCCACGACCTCCATCTCTCCCTCCTCGACCAGGGGCTCTACCCCCGCGCCCCCCTCCACGACCACTCGCCTCCTGCGGAGGGCGATCAGGCGGGGTGGTCTGCTGGTTTACCGTTGTACCTCCTCCTCCTGCACCTGAGCTCTATTACAAGCCGTATCAGCTAGTAGCCGTTTGCCAAAACCGATTTTTCCCGTTTCGTGCTCCCCGGTGCCACACTCCTTGACATGACCGATGAGGCCACACACAGCACAAAAACGAGGCACCTTTTCAAACTTGACTCTCATGATCACCGGGGATTCACCTTCCGGATTATTCGACACAAAACAGGTGAGGCACTTCCTTGTATCAATCCACACTCGTGCTCGCACAAAATTCTCTCCAGAACCTCTCAAATCAGTCATGTCAACATCAATTACTTCTCTGGTATTGGCAGCCAGGTCTGTAACACTCTTCTTCTTCCTGTACAGTTAATATCATGTATCTGCACCCACGCATGAATACGATACAGTTCAACCTCGGATGCTTTGCAGCTTCTGTCGTACTTCTCCACCAACAGCCAATGATCTCTGAAAATCCAGGACCCTGTTCGGTGATTCTCTGCCAGGCAATTGGCCTGTATCATGAAGCAATTTTCCTCCAGATCCTGGAACCAGATCTCCTTTGCTGGTGCCCATGCAAAAAGCATGGTCTTCTTCAGGGATGTTGCAATAAATGGCTTTGACGAAAGAACCTTCATCACCGCCATCCACTTGGTACTCTCCCTCAATTCCTCAACTTGTTCCTTGGCCACGAAGAGGCCACCAATCTCTTCTCCTTTCAGATTCAGAGTTTGACGCAATTCCTCCAGTGTCGGTTCCGCGTCAGAGCCCTACCCCGATCCACTGGTCAAATTGTATAGTATCTGGCATTAGGAAGTACTCTGCTTTCGCCAATGAACCTAGGGCCAGGCCCTCTGCATCATAACATGGACCACTATTTACTTCGTACACGATCTCAATAGCCTCGAGTAATTTTTGGTACTCCTGAGGAGTAACTGCTTCTTCTAACAGCTTACGATCAGCTTCAGTTATGAACTTCGGATAAGTAGCAGGTGTATTGGATTTCCATTTGGCGTCCACTTCAGGGTGACGTGTCCTGTAAATTTGAGAAAATGACAGAAAACTATCACAATTGGGGCAACGGTGAGGGGTAGCTACCAAAGTGGTTACGCGGGACACATAACTACCACTATTCGGGCTAGGCCGTGACAGAAAGCACTGATTCTGTATTTCCCCCGGTTTAACCATATTTCTGGCAAGTGGGGGCCGCTGTCAGTGATGACCTGGCAGTCGTTTGACGGTGGGACGACTCGGCCGTTAGGTCTTCGTTAGGTTCGCCGGTATAAGATAGCCGTTCGGCTGTTCTTGCTCTCTCTCCCGCTGTTCTTCTCTCTCCCGCGCCTCTGTTCAATCGCCGCCGCCGATCTACCGCCGCCGCAGGCCGTTGCTGGAATGGTTTCTTGGGGCGATGGTGAGGAATCGTCCGCTGACACCAGATCGGATGCAACGGTTAGTCTCTCCGCCCCTGATAAGGAATTTAGGGTTAGGGTTCCGCATGTTGATTTGGGGATTTCTTGATGTTAGGCTCAAATTTGTCCCTGAAGCTTGTGTCTTATTGTCATTTTAGAGTTTGAACGTTACCTACGACTCGGATTTTTGCGGATTAGCCGACGATGGTGTGAAGCCTATCGTCTGTAAGCACGGAGCACCTGCTGCCAAATTTGTTTGTTTGATAGGTGCTGGACTGGGAGGAGATTCTATGGCTGTGCAGGGCAGGTGTGTGTTGTAAACCTCTATGGTGAATTAGGGAACACTGTGCTGACTGCTTTGAGTAAACCCTTCTGCCTGTCAGACATGATTGTGTAGTACCCAAATTTTCCTTGCTCTCCTCCTAGTGCTTCCTTCAATTGCTCAAGAAACCATTGCCAATTTTTCAGTATCTTCTTTGGCAACTACTGTCCAAGCAATAGGATATATATTATTGTTGCCATCTCTGCCAGTAGCAGCCATGATCTGAGCTCCTGTTGTCAGCTTGATGAAACAGCCATCAAGCCCAATGAAGGGCCTGCAACCTTCAAGAAAGCCTACTCTGGCAGCATTCACACAGAAGAACAAACCATGAAATCTTGGGCTGTAAGAAATATCAACTACATGTCCTTTCTGCATTGCTTCCTGTTGTTCTTCAGTAGGCCCTGTCGTCACAGTGGTTACAATGCATCTTGATCCAGGATTCTTGTCAATAACAGTCTGCAGGTAGTCTCTTATTCTAAAATATTGCTTCTTGTGGTCACCTAGCACCATATGGATTGCCTTTGTCCTTGCCCTATAGGCCATTCTCTTGCCAACATCAACTCCAAAGTCCTTCAGTGCCTTGTCTTGCAGACTTGTGATGCAAGTTGTTATATTTGACTTGTATTCATCAACATAGGCACTGCTAAGCCACTTTGCATTTACCCTAGTGCTGGCAGGCTCAGTTGGACAGGAATGCTTCAGGTGCATCTTCTTTATGCAGAAAGTAGGCTCATTTTTTATCTTGGAAGCTGTCATGTAGAAAGGGCAGTCCCACTTATTGCTTTCCTTCTGCTTGCACCACACAATTATCCTATCTGGTGTATTTCTGTGGAAATGGTAGTTTCTTACCTGCACAATGTGCAGCCTAGAAAGTGCTTGTCTAAACTGGTACACATCTTTGAAGCAGAGTGAAACCTTGAATTGCTGCTCTGGGTTCTCCCTTGTCTCATCATACCAAGTCCTTTGCTTTGCCTTCTTTGCTCTGCTCTTTCTGCCACAGGGCAACACAAATGGCACTGGCTCAAAACCATCATCATCTTCTTCCTTCAGAAAAGAAGGATCATCCTCTTCATCTGAAGGAGCCCACTGTGGAATAATCTTTTCCTCTACTTGAGAGTGTGATCTCAGAGTTGGTCCTTGCTTCTTTGCCTTCTTTCTCACTGGCTTTACTGGTGGAACAACTGGTGGAACCTCTGTTGCTTGTGATGGAGTGTCATATATATCTTCCACATCTGTCTCACCCTCACAATGAAGCATTGGATCAGCCTTTCTCTTCTTCATCTTTGCAATTGTCTGTTGCAATTCTGCTACCTCTTCTTTTCTCTTTCTTTCTGCTGCAACTGGGTCAAACTGAGAAACATGCATCCAGGCTGCAAGATCATCATCTGTCTCCTCCTCACCTGACTCCTCATCTTCTTCTCCTTCTGCCATTTCTGCTGCATGCTTGTTCTTCTCACAGAACACACTCTCTTGTGTCACTGGAGCATTAACAATGTGTTCATACTGCTGTCTGCTCCAGCCTTCACAGAAACTACTGTCTTGGCTCAAGAACTGGTGGCTTATTACATCTTCATCATCTGGGTCAAGGTCTACATGGAAAGCTTGCTTTTTCTTCACTGGAGAAAGAACTATGGCTATGTTCCTTCTGTCTCTCATAACAGTGAGAACTATTTTCTTTGTACTTGCATATTTCCTCACCATTTCATCAACCTTCAAATTGCTGTCAACTAAATCTAGTCCATTTAGTCCTTCACCTTCATGTTTCACATAATACAGTGAGTCACTGAGTCCATACCCCTCTTCCTCCATAATTGTGAGCAGTTTCAGATATCTAATATCTGACCGATGTAATATTTTTTGTACAAACTTGCTACCATCAAACTGGAAAAACAGCTCCCACATCTCACTCTTCTCCCTACATTCCAAATAACAATGCATCACTGCCTAAATTTTCCTCAAATTTTACTCACATAACCATGCATCACTGCCTACATTTTGCTCAAATTTTGCTCAAATACCAATTAATTTTCATCACATAACAAGCATCACTGCCTACATTTCGCTCAGATTTCCCAAACCCTAGATCCTATTTATCCTCAATGTTTGCTCACAGAGAAGAGGAGAATTCCAGAGAAGAGGGTACTTACCCGCTGCCATTGTAGAGGTAGTGGCTCATCGGGTCATCCATCGATGTCCTGCCCATCGAGGTCCATATCTTCTCCGATGCCGGTCGCGGTGGGGTTGTCGCCCGCAGCGGCGGCGGCGGCGGCGCTGCCTCTGCAGCACCCGCGAGATCCCCGCCTGCCCCCGTCCACTCCATGCCCTGGTCAATGCCGATTCCAGCAGCATGCCCCTCAGCGCCGGCGAGGTCGGAGTCACCGGAGTAGGAGCCGCCGCCACCACCAGTCGCCATTTCATAGAGGGCGCGGGAGAGAAACGGGGAGAGAAGTGAGGGAGAACCGTCTGGACCCTAAACCCTAACGCACACCTAACGGGCCAGTCGTCCCCCCATCAACTATGTGCCACGTCATCACTGACAGCGGGCCCCACTAGCCAAAAACATGGTTAAACGGGGGGAAATAGAGAATCAGTGCTTTCTGTCACTGCCTAGCCCGAATAGTGGTACTTATGTGTCCCGCGTAACCACTTTGGTAGTTTTCCTACACCGTTGCCCCAATTGTGGTAGTTTTCTGTCATTTTCTCTGTAAATTTCTTCGATACTGAACTTGGGCCTTTTAGCAATCCTTTGCAGGAGTGAACTCGAAGCTAGAGAACTACGTACTAGATCTCGAGGAGTAGGATTTTCTGTCGAGTCTCTAGGATTGTTTCTTCGTGTACTGATGTCATCAGAGCTGTGGCTTTGATCATCATCTTCGTGAGTTGGTGCGGTACATACGGATCAGCTTCCTTCAACTGTGTGTGTGCCTCTTTAGTGAGATATGCCATGTGATGTTGCTTGATGTATTCAAGCGCCAGTGGTGGTACAGGGTACCCATGAGCATTAGCGCTAAGCAGTCTTCTCACACGAACTTCTCTTGTCTTGGTCAGGAACTCAAGCCCTGCATTATTCTCAAGGATTCTGGCTAGCTCGGGCGCTTTCATGTACACAGGAACAATCATGCTGGACATCCTGGCAACAATAAAAGTTCCAAGTTCTGATCAAATAAACAGGCTGCAGTAATTCAAGGTAAATAGACATGATATGCCAAAATAAATCTCAGGTTAACAGGTGAGTAACTGATAAGGAGATATGCGCCTTTGTTTTTTATCTCTTTTCTGCCAATAAAAATGGATTGAGCTGTCCAACATGTTATTGTCAACATAAGAATAATGTTAGGTCAAACAGCTAGTGGCTAGTATATTATTGACTAACATGCATGCATACACACTACTTTATAAATAAAAAGAGCGCAAGAACTGATAGTCGGTCATTGACAAGGAAGCCCCAACCACAAAAATAGTATTCACGGAGAAAAAATTAACAGAAAAGATAGTAAAAAGACTATGATTATATTTTCTGGTCACCTAAACACAAATATCTGGCAATCTCACTGGTTTGAATGCGAATACAAACTTCGCTCCTGCCTATTTCCACCTTTTCTGTCTAAACGAACCCATCGGATTTATCTTTTTTTATACTGAGAAGTGCAACTTTAGCATTGCAGATCATTTCCCTTTATTCAAGGTCATTTCCATAAAATCCACCAAACAAAACTAATATATCAGGTGTTTGGCTAGTTGAGGTTTTTTTTTTGCTTCCAAGCACGATTAAGCCCAGGGCCAAAATTTTAAAGAAATAAACTTTGGAAGTTCATACAAAATTACTCGGGTGATCACTGAAATGAATGATGTGAAATGAATGATACTTGCGCAAATTCACATGGTTCAGAAAAGCGTATGCCTAGGTACGCTTAAGCGCTGAGCGGTTGCCTTCTGCTTCGCTTTTGGCCTAAGCGTTTGATTAAGCGAGACAGGGAATATGGTCGTGTTTTGTGCTAGAATATCCTCTGTGCGAGTGTTGGTGTGTAGCCTGTGTTGCTCTGCTTCTTTCTCAATGCATTGATGCTATATTAATTTAATTAGGTCTCTTGCTTACCTGCTTGCTACTCCACTACTACTTAGCTGCTTGTTTGTGTTTGTTACTTTATTTGCTTAGCTGCTTGCGTGTTTATAAAAAAATGGAGCAAAATCGAGGCCAACCAAGGTATTAATCCCCAAATTCCTCGGAAATGTAGCATTACATGCTTAGGATATAAAATTACAGCATATTATAGGCGTATATGTGCCCATCTTAACTTCCTTGTTTCATGTCCATATGATTTTAGCTTGAGCGTTTTGAACCTTGCAAATTCATGAAAAAACATCAAAAGTTTTGACCTATAAAAATCAAATCGAAATTGTTGGAAAAATGTCTACTACTTTAGCTATTGATTTTTTTCACTAGTATATACTTTTTATATTTTTGGCAATCAAGTTTATTACAAGTTTTACGGTGATTGGCATTTTTATGAACCGTTGATCGAGCCGATCTAACGGTGCTAAAATTAACGAAACTGAACGGAACAAAATGGACGGAACTCAACTCTGCTAGAAATCGTGGGACCGGAACTAAAAAACATGGGCCCAAAACTAAAAATAGTATTTAGTAAAATGCTATTTAGCAGACGACCACCGCTATTTAGCTGACGACCTCCGTGTCTTTTCTTCCCAAAAAAAATCTCTCTTATCCCCTCACTCTCTGGCTCTTCCCAAAAAAAAATCCCCTCGCAGCCCTCACTCTCTGGCTCTTCCTGCATCGGCGGCGGACAGGCGTTGAGGAGAGGAGTTGGTAGGGGTGGTGGCGGCCGACAGTCAACCCAGGTCTGGCCCTTCTCTCGGCGGAATACGGGGCCTGGCACTTCTCCGGGCATACGGGGCCGGCGGAGTGGAGGTCGCGTCGCGGAGGTGGCTGCCGGCCCGGCGGAGTTGGAGATCGAGGCGGCCGGCTTCGGGGCAGCTCGGGCCGCGGCGTGGATGCGACGCCGACGGAGTGGGAGGTCGTGGAGGTGGCTGCTGGCTCCGGGGCAGCACGGGTCGCGCCGTGGATGCGGCGCCAGCGGCAGGCCAGGCGCGTGGGAGGTCGCGGAGGTGGCGTCCAGCTCCGGGGCCGCGCGGTGGATGCTGCGCCGGAGGCCGGCCAAGCGCCCTGGGCGGAGTGGGAGGTCGCCTGCACCGGGGCAGCGTGGGCTGCGCGGTGGGTGTGGCACTGGCGGCAGGCCAGGCGCCCGAGGCTGAGTGGAGGCGGGAGGGAAGGACGTCTCGTACAAGGGCATGCTCGCTGGAGGGAACGAGCTTGCCGTCCGCGCATGACCAAGAGCGGCAGTGCCGACAAGGTGAAGGACTTCGAGACAGAGGTGCGCTACATCGCCTCATCCACGACTTCAGCTTGAATCAGGTGAGCAAATCTTCATTTTTCACTTTCAGATTCAGCATTATGAATGCTCGGAGTACATGTTCTGGTTCGTTCTCGTTAGAGCAAGGATATATGTCTGAATTTGTGTGCGTGCATGTCTGAACTTAACAACAGCAAGACTCGACTAGTCAGCAGCAAGGATACATGTCTGAATTTTTGTGTCAGACCAATAACATGAGCTAGCAGTAAGGCTTATATTTTGTGCATGATCTGAGAACTGTTTGACATCATTTACTTCCCAATTCTTCCTAGACATACTGAAGCTCCTCAAAACAAACTAATTAAGCACGCAGCGAAACTTTTGAGTTGATTGACAGTCGTGTATGCAAGCTAATAAGAACGAGTTCAGATACAAAAGTATGTGATGCATGAGCGGAGCTAGACTAAATCAAGGACATGCAGCGCATATCCAATAATTTTTGCTCAAAGAATTACAGTTTATGCTCATATATCCATGCGTGCTCCCATGCCACTGGTACTGAATTTTTCTTTGATTTTTACAGTCAATGCATTACTGTCAGGGCATATACAATTACAAAGGCATAGTATTTGCATAATTATGGAATCACAGAATGCAAGTTTACAGTACTACTGGAGTAGTAATACTAAGCGGGCAAGACAATCTTTACATGTGCAAACTGAAAATTTGATATGAAAAAAAGATCCATTCAATCCTAGCTTCAGTTGAACCATCACTGTTTGTAACAAGAATGAAAACTGAAACCCCTGTTTGTGGACATGTGCATGGCACACCACTGAAGTAGACTTATTACATGTCTAAAACTCAGATAAATAGAACAACATGGTACTGATATCATTCACGGTGACTTGAATGGGTCCGTCTTATGCCTTGATGGAAAGCGTTTGCGTTTTCCGTCAAGTAGTGCAGCGATATTCTCTGTGGAAAATTGTTCTTTGAGTGTATTTTTGGCATCATCTTTAGGATCTTCGACCTTAAACTTTCTCGGACGTCCGCGCTTCCTCTTGGCTTTCCCGGCAACATCAGGTTTGCTGGTTTCCATGACTTCATGTAGGTTGGGTATGCCGATAGGGTTGGGGAGCTCTATGACATCGTCATCTGCACCATTAGGCTCTTTTGGCATGCTGGCTTCGTATTCCTCCTTCTGTATAGCGGTAAGCGATGCGTTAGTTGCAATCATGAAAGACGGGAAATAGATGAAATGAAACTCTAGTTATTTAGCACATACCGTTATAGGATTCTTATATGATTCTCTCCGAAGCCGGTTGCAATCCGAACGAAACACCCGTGAACATACTTTGTAGCTAAAAATATCAATGTGTGCCTAAAATTGATTGCGGCGGAAATGTTAGCGTAGGGGTTAAGGCATGGTAAATCCATGAGTAGAAATGAAACCTGGTGTATTGTTTCCATAACCTGTGTGAAATCCTCGGTCATCCTCTCCCCGTCCCAGGCCAACATGTATTTAAGTGTGAAGGCCCCGCGGGAATGGCTGCAAAGTAAAGATGAACTTTAGTAATGTTGTGTTGGCGAGTAGTAATTTTAGGAAGCAACACGTACTTGTCTTTCTGTTGTGGTATGTTTGTGTAGCATGTGGTTTTCCACTTGGTAATGTCGATCGGCCTAGCTGTTTCTATCGAGCCATTAGCGACAGCTTCGTTGATGCACCATTGGATGTTCTTCACCTGGTGTACGGTTAGTAGTATAGAGTGTTTCATTAGTAGTTTGGTAGCTTTGGTTCCACATGATGGTTAGAGGCTTCAGGAACACGCTTATCAGGATAGCTTCCTTGGCCTCGTCACGGTATGCTTGGCTAGAGTTAAGGATTTGAGTCTCCTCCTTCTCAAAATTAAACACCACTAGATGCCAGTGACAATCGTGTACATGCAATGGGACATGCACCTGCAATAGAATTAAATCAGTCTCGGTATGGGCCACCAGAAGCTAGGTAGATAGCAAACTAGATGAAATATACGTACCATTTGGCGTCCTATAAATTTCTTAGCTATTCATTCAGACCATCGGTTCCTGCGTCCCAAAGGAAAACTCCCACTTTCACATTCGCCTACCAGCTTCCTGGAATCCGTGGTTGTTAAGACTGCTGTAGTAGCAGTCTCAATATTGCTGATTTGTACATATGCATTGATAACCTGCAGAAGATGGATTCATGTTAAATCCCTGAAGTTCCCATAGAGATGAAAGTTTACGTGCTCACCTGATCGTAATAAAATTTCTTGGTTACAGTTGGCTTTAGGTGTTGAGCTGTTATGTCGTAGTCTCCAATCTCAGCTACACTAGCAGGGTCATGACTCATCCGGATGAAAACTGCCGCCTCGTGGTCTTTGTCTGTCAGCCTGTAATCGTTATCGAATATAGGCTTTCATGTAGGGGTTAGTTTGTCCAACAGGCTGGTTTGCACAACAGTTTGTGCGATTGCTGTTGTAGTCGTAGCACAACCAAACATTGCCCTCGATGCATGGCACGTAGGAGTTGGTCTGCTTATGTTTTCATCGCATCGATTGACTTGTTCCTAGAAGGAAAAAATTATCATAATTTAGAAATTTGTTCATGTTCCCAATAAATTGGGGTCATAATTATCACCTGGACGTATGTATCCTTTGGCGTTGATTGCAGTTTGCTCCAAAGTAGGGATCTCAACCCAACAAACGGCACAAACGGCAGGTTGTACTTGTTGGTCCTGTGGGTGCTATAAAAAACAACAACATCGCCGAAAGCCTCGTAGTCACGCCGGGATTGACTATCCGACCAGAACAATCCCTTGAGATGCCCATCTTCATCAACCAGGTACTTGAAGAAAAAATCAGGATCTCTCTCTTGCCGCGCCATCATGTGACGGATCACCGTTTGAGCATCACCGGCGGCGATTGTTTCCTTCTTGTACAGATGGCAGAAGTTATAAATGTCCCTAGTCGTGCACCCAACCTTGTCAAATCCACCGTACTGCATGCGCATCACGTCCATGATTTTGTGTTTGCGGATCCCGGAAGTTTCCATCTCTATGATGTCCGCTTTCAGCTCGTCCGTGATAACCCTGTGTGAACGCAAGAGGCAAGCAAGATCATTTGGGGCCATAGGATGGTTGTGCTCATGGATGAAATCCTTCACGAACCACCGCCCTGTCTCCTCGGCTCTTGCAATGACAAGCTTGGCTTTACACCCAACACGGGTGATATTCCGTGGCCTCCTCTTCCTATCTTCTCTCTTCCTTTTCATGTGCTTCTCTTCACGACAACCTTCGCGACTGCATACAAGTTTTCTAAGAACTATCTCCTTGTTGGCTCCATCCCACTCAACATAGCTTCTCCGCACATTAAATCCTTTCTCGAGAGCATATTTGTTGTAAAATTGGTATCCTTCATCCTCGCTAGCAAACGTCTTCATGACGATGGCACGGCACTCGCTAGACTCATCGCCCACATCAGCCATACCTTCGTGCAAATCACATACAAGGAGTACCAAAACCATCGAAAGAACGACAGGGAACAAATCTAATGAAAACTACTACCTAGCTGATAGCAATATCCAACATTAAAATAAGTAAATATATAGCACACATATCATTTTAGGCTGCAAATTTATATGGTAATAGATACCATACCTTCCGATGAAAACTATAGTTCTCTGTTGTTTCCTCTTATTCTGGCGATGCTTTAGTGCCAGCTGAGCAACCTGGATGGATGCAGCCAAGTTTGCCTCAGCTCCAACCTCCAGCCCTGCGTGAATCGTAGGAGTTAGGACATCAATGTGTTGTACAACTAAAATCGTTCTTACAAATCCAGAAGCTAGGGAAGATATACTATGACCAAGCGCCATCCACAGCGCTACACAGTTATATCCTAGCCAAGGCGAACGAGCTTATGCAGTAACACTGACCCCTTAAACTACTACGTATACAAGTTCTCCACTGGTTCGACTACTTAGGTACTAGGTACATAAGTCTGCACCAGTTCGAGATATAAGCCAGCGACTCTAGTAAAGGCACAATTCGGGGGTTGACGCCTTGATGGGAACCTTACCGTGCATACAGGCGGGGATGTCCGACACTGCCGGGGCGGCGGGGATGTCCGACGGCGCTGGGGCGGCAGGGACTTGATGCCTTCCACTTGGCCGCGGAGGTGTCCGGCTGCGGCGAGGCGGCGGGGATTTCCTGAGTGGCAGTGGGGACTGGAGACCACGGTGGCCGGAGTTGGGGAGTGACGTCGCGGCGGCCAGCGCCGGGAAGGGCAGCCGCGGCGGCCGGCGTCGGGAAGTGCAGCGCGGCGGCCGGCGTCGGGAAGTGCAGCGCGGCGGCCGGCGTCGGGAAGTACAGCCGCGGCGGCATGCGTCGGGGGGTGCAGACCGCTGTGGCGGCTATGGAGTCGTAGCGGGGAAACTGATCGAATTGGTCGTAGCTGTGGCTCCAAGCCCTAGCGATATGAGCCAATCAATTTTGCGATCGTTATTTATTTTTCTGATTTTTGAGATCCTAATTGATAGCGCCAGATTTAGTCCATCGCTCCTGATCGAATCGTTCTAGTTATTTCATATAACTTATCACAGATTTAATCCAACGGTTATGAATAATTTTAACCTAACGGAACTGGACGGGACAAATGTTCCAAGTTTATTTATAACTTTAAAACAGAATTTTCTGGGCCAGGCTAAACATTTCTCACGTAAGTCTAAGCACCAAGGGCTGTTTATAGTGTTTAAGCATGCCAAGTTACTTGCACCAGGCAATGGTGCAGTCATCCGTGATCTGCCACTGCGTGCCACTTCATCCCTCCTCTGTAATCATTGTTCTTAAGTAAACCGACATCCCACGACCGCCCATCCCATGACCAAGGCCATGACACCACTGTCCTTCATTCATGTACTGGTTCTGCCTCTTCTTGACTCGCTATTGTAACTCCGGTAGGCCGCCATAACTCTATTTTCAGTTTTACATTTTCGTTCATTTTCTTGTTAATATCATTTCCGGTCCAAAGTTATAAGTTCTAACCTTTGGATTTTTTTTTTGAAATATTAGTTTTGAATAGGAAATCTCTTGAATTGTATGTTGAATTTTCAATTTAAAATCTACTATAGTTTGAGTTAAATAAGGTATGGTTTGTGAAGAAAATCTAGGTCGACGTGGGGAAAAAATGGCACTGACATGGCAAAACAACTGCTCAACATTGAAAGTCCCTTTTTTGGTTCAAGCAATTTAACCCAAAGAAAGATATCCAAGATTACAACTGAGATTAGTTGTTCTTTTTTTTCAGGAAGAGAAAAGCACTAGGAGTTACAGCAGGATAACATGCGAAGAAACTGGTAAATCCTCAAGAAAGACATGGGTAACTAGAGATGAGAAATTTCATGGCTAGGATATAACTTATAAGAGCTATATACCAATTAGTTTTATCTTGAATTCTGTAAAAAAAACTGTGACTTGTAAAACATTTCATAAACATACACCTGCCAAAATTGGTGCAAAGATGTGCTGTTTATATCAATTGTACGGAAACTCCAAAATGGAGCTAGAGCTACAGGGAGACCCATTTTTTATAATTTAATTTTTCAATTTTTTACATTCCAAAAAATCTGAAAAATGTACAAGTACACATAGATATCTAGCATGTAAGTCTAAATTTCCGTCGAAATATCTTTTCAACTGTGCTCTACACAAAAAGATACAAATATAAAGAGATAAATCGTGTTTTGCTGCCTATTTTGAGCCGCAATATTTTTCTGATTACTGTGTAGAACAACATACAACATATTATTTAGCAAACTTTTACATGTTGCAGTATGTATCAGTGCAAAAATCTTGGAACTTTTAAAACTTCAGAATTACCATTTCATTTTTTCCAAAAACCCAAGCTCCCTGGAGCTTGTACTCCAAAACTCCACAGTTAAAAATTATAATTGCAAACAAAAGTAGAGCTGTACGAAAAGTCAATATGGAACTCGGGCTACAGGGAGCCCTTTTTTGAAAACTTGATTTTGATGTTTCAAAAAAATCTGAAGAAATATCTGGATGTAGTCAACTCTCTGTACACTACAAGCATGAAAATTCAATGTGAAATACTATATTTTGGGCTTAGAAAAAAACATAAATCTAGCAAATTAGAATCTATATTACTACTCCCTACGATCCAATATACTTGTTGTGAAATGAGTGAACCTACACCCTGAAACGAGTCTAGATACATGTATTTTTAGACAACTATTTTGGACAGGAGGGGTAGTAGTTTAGTACAGTACTCAGGAATGAAGTGGAAAAGCAGCACGGGTGCCCAATTGTTTTTATTTTATTTTGCAGAGTTCTCAGAAAATGTTACAGAGCAATGCACAAGCACATGTAAAGATCTCTAAAGAAATTACACAGGGAGTTTTCCAGAGAGGGGCTGAACGCTGCAACCGTGTGTTTTTTCCGGATCTAGCAAAGAAAATAAGCACAATCGAGCACGTTGCAACCATGTACGGCCCTGCATCTAGTTTCTAGCCTCGACCGCCATCTCAAGGGCAGCCGCCATGACAGCGTTTAGTAATAATTTGGATCCTGGCGGAAAGCAAGTAAAAATCGGCAGAAGAAGATAGATACAAGAGCTTTGTTAACATCCTCACCTAGCTTTCCAATGGCTGCACGGGTCGACGCCGGAATCGCCTTGCTATTCCGATCGATGCTCAATCGCCAACGCAGAACACAACCCTCCTCCGCCCTCTGCTGCTATATGGGATATGGACTGGGAGGAGAAATGTGTGGAGGCGGAGTGGGAGAAGAAGCCGAGGAGACAAGCCACGAAACTGAAATTGAAGGCAAGGCGTGCGCCCTTTCGGTTCCATCGCCTCACATTATACAGCTCCATATGTGTAATGTGTCGTTTGGGGTGCAGGAGAACAGACTCGAAAAGTCACGAGCAAGTTATTTTTTAGAACACAGTAATTGTGGGCAATCAAAGCACCCGGGAAAATGAAGATCAACCTATGGCGTTTTGTCCATGATTGCTTACCTACTGGTTTCCAACTCACTCGCCGTCATATCCCAGCTTCGGCGGCGTGTGCTGTGTGCAACCGAGAAGAAACTGCAGCTCACTCATTCCTCTTCTGCCCGTTTGCCAAGGAAGTTTGGCGTGAGATCAAACCAAGGTATGGCCTTCATCTACGCCGCAAGCTGTTCATCAACCCCAAGGATTGGGTCTTTGATTTTTTGGCAAGATCAACGGACAGAGAACGGATGGTCCTGACAGTGGTGATCTGGCACTTGTGGACATATCGAAATGGTGTACGTAATGGTGAATCCCCAAGACATCCACATAGTGTTGCTGAGCAATGCAAGGCTTATGTCGAATTGATCGAGACGCATATCTTCAAACCGGCCCCTTCTACTAGGCGTGAGGCTGCTACTTCAGCTCCTCGTTGGTCTCCGCCGCCGGAAGGTACGGTTCATATACATGTTGATGCAGCTCTGTTTACCCCTTCACGCCGGATGGGAATTGGCGTCGTGATCCGAAACCACAGAGGTGAATGCCCTGCTGCTTGCAGCGAGCTTCTTGCGGAGGTCACGTCGCCTGAGATTGCTGAAGCAATGGCTCTCCGCCGCGCTTTGTCCCTGGCCGGAGATGAAGGTTTTGACAAGATAGTTGTGGCTTCTGACTGCCTTTCTTTGGTTCAACGAGTCAATAATCCAGTGATTGATCGGAGCCTAGTTGGAGTGATAGTCCAGGACATCAAGACCCTAGCTGCTGGTTTTGCTTCGGTGTCTTTTATCCATGTTTATCGTCAATGTAATATTGCGGCACATACTTTAGCTCGTTCCGCGGAACAGTTTATTTCTGTTGTTTTTCGAAACTCTATTCCGGATTGCATCCGGCAGACTATTTGTAATGGTTTATCTTGATCAATAAAGTGCCGTAATATCTCCAAAAAAAAACACACACGTACGCTCACCCTTATAAACCCACGTGTGCACATCCTATCCCTATGAACATCTTTGAAGGACTAGCCGGCCGATCTTGAAATTGATGAAGTTACCACTGGCACCTTGTTGTTGATGGGCACATCACATACCAATATTGAAAGAATAGCGCCGGAAAATCCTGGACTGAGCCGACCGATCTTGAAGTTGACGAAGTCACCACTGGCGTCTCGCTGTTGACGGACATGTCACCTACCACTGAAAGAATAGCGCCGGGAAATCCTGAAATAAATCCAGATAAATACAAACGCCCATACCAAGTCTAGTACTTGAACCTCGGTGGGCTGGTTCCACCACAGGGAACCCAACCAACTGAGCTAAGCTCCGTTTGCTCCCGAGCGAGTTATCTATACTTCTTATAAAGCACAACCCCACTAGAGATCATTTAAAGTGTCTATCTTCACATACAGGCTAGCCACATCATCGCATAACCACAACCGTTCGATCATAATCATCCAACCGTCCATATTTCATGTCTCCAACGTTAAAAGGCATCCACATCACTGATGCAACGTCCGTTAGTGACATAATTTTCTATATTATGATTATTTTGCTGGGTCAAGACATTTTCATTAGATGAGATCAAGACGTACGGTTGTTATCCTTTTCTGTTTTCCAACCGTTTAGCTCCCAAAACACCATCGTATCCCATTCCCACTAAATCTTCTCCACTTAAAATTAAAGAATATATTTCATTTAATCTTCATCTTCTTCAATATTTTGCAATAGGAACCGATGGTTTCCCCTCCCGGTCCTGTGTATAAATGGCCACTATATATCCACGTCCCATGGAACACCACTGTCTCTTCATAAGAATATATTGTATCTACCTCTTCATCTCCTCACCACTGCCTCCCATGGCACAAACGCCTCAATAAGCCTGCAGGAGCTCTTGTGATCTCTGTCCAGCAGGCACTACTCTAGGACAGCACCGTCCATGTCACTTGCGCTTCCATGCCTCTGCTGTCTAATGGAACATATGATGATGAGCGGTGAGGCTCATGACATATGTCAGTTCCCATGTGAACCCACTATCATTCCTTTTGCCCCATATGTCATATGAGGTAGATACAATATTCTTATGAATGCAATCCGTTTTTCTGTCATATTGTTAAGCATAAGATACATGTATTTATGTGCAGTTAAGCCAACTAGATATGTTTAGCTGCATCTGATTTTGGTCTGCTGTTCAAGAGTGCTCAAGCCTGATAGGGAAGATGTGGCTTCTAGGATTTATGTTGCAGGTGGCAGAATTGTTCTCACGTGCCGTGGAGAATTCTTCTTTCCTGGTAGCCTATAAACCAACACCACCATATTCATGTATGTGATCTCTGCTGTTATTTTTACGTTTCTATGACTATTTGGTCTTCAGTATTATAAGCTACTCAATATTGTCATCCGTATTCTAGACCATAATATGTAGGCCAGCAGCTATTGAAATCATGTACCATTTGTTGTTGTTTTAGTACCTAAGGCAAAACTATCTGTCAAGTACCAGAAATCCTGATTTTGACCACACTATATCCATATTTGTAAAATATTTATATAGCCTTTCAGATTATGCTACATTGTTTGTATACGATTTTTAAATACTTCCATAGTAATAATAATTTGGTTTTCAAAATATCCCGCTGCAACGCGCGGAGAATTGTCTAGTTGTATATGAAGTGAGATATATTTTACTCCCTCCTTGTCAGTTTATAAGGCTTGTACGTGTATTTAGGTCGTTAATTTGACCAACTTAGCATACAGTAAATATTATAAAAAATATATTACTAAAAACTGTAGATGTTCTATTTTTTAATGGTATAATTTTTATACTAAATAATTTATTTTATGCAAGTCAAATTAGCTATCTAGATACACTTGCAAGCCTTATAAACCGAGAAGGAGGGAGTACTCCACCAGCGCCTAGTCGTCCTCCATCTCCGCCTTGCCAAAGAACACGCTGAGCCAGGCCGCGGGCTCATTGATACCCCAACCTTCTTGGAGGCGTTGTTTTTGGAGGTTTGACCCTCGGGTGTTGAGCGGGTCGGCATCACTCGCGTGGACTATGTCTAGCAGATCTCACATGTGTTAGCATTGCGCCAACATGATTATCTCGAATGATATGGATTGCGGTTCTCAAACACATGGAAGCACTCGACGAGTCTCAGCTAATGGTTGCAAACGTACTTTATTACAGGCGAGGGGTGCGACAAAATGTATCTAAACTTTTTATCACGCCAGCTTTTTGGAAAATACCACAAAGTGTGAAGAAAAAGTGTTGGAAGAGACCAGCAGACTGACCAGAAGGGTCCATGGCGCGGCCCACATTCCTGGCCACGCCATGCATGGGGCCCACCAAGGGCCTCGACACTCCTTTCATCCCCCGGTTTCAACGCCCATGTGTTGGTTTTTACCAAAAACTGTCCATAAAAATACTCCCATGCGCGAATTCGCAAGGTGGCGGCCGCATTGCATAAATTATGTTATGAAGCATGAGAGAGGATTTTCTGAGCACTGCCTCAGCTATCCCTCTTATCTCCACCACACATAAGTTGAGCAATGGCTAAGGTACTCTGACTCCTCTAACATAGCAGTACTAGCTTTTTTGTCTATTTCTGAATCATCCAGGTCAACGCAAACAATGTGGTGCGCCAGCCGACAAAATAACAAAGAGTTCACACTTACTGTAGCAAAGTGGGTGCAGCTGAGACCGTGCTTAGCCCCATCTTTTCCTATGAAGCATAAAGGTCATGACAAAATGCCATCCGCATTGCATAGATTATCATATGCCCAAATTTTAGCACTTTAAATCAAAAGGAAAATATAGATGAACAAGAACTATATATATGAAAGCAGCTCATTAAAAGAGAAATGAGATTTAAAAGGCTTGAGAGAGATGAGAAAGTGAGACTGGTAGAGGAGAGATGAGAGCTGCCAGGGAAAGATTGTTCCATTCCACGAAATGGATACTAGTGGAAAACGGGCCTTTGGTCAGTCCCCTTTAGTCCCGGCCATTATCTGGGCCGGGACTAAAGGCCTGGCCACGTCGCCCCAAATTTTCCCACCCGCACGGCAGCCTTTAGTCCCGGTCCGTTATAGTCTCGGTTTGTGTCTCGGTGAGCGGGACTAAAGGGCTATGCGGTGAGCGGCCCACATGTGCACCCCCTTTAGTCTCGGTTTGTGTCTCAAACCGGGACTAAAGGCTTCTGCCTATATATATGGCCGCACCCCCTCTCCCCTCTCCCTTGTTTTTTTCTTGGATGGAGGAGTGTGGGTTTGTGCTAGTTTTGTATTTTATTCCTATGCACTAGAGGTGTTTCTTGAAATGTGTGTTAGAGCGATGCCACTTAAGTTCACCGAACACAATTACGATATGAGGTGCCCGAGCCACGCTTAAGCCTCTTCCTCTTTATTTCCACTTGTTCTAAAAGGTTAGCAACTATATTTTCTCGTTTAGACCGTGCGGTACTAATTTTAGGATCGTGATTGCGTTTGATATACTGTTGTATGATGCAGATGAGCCATCCATGGATGTACGGTAATCGATACACATCCGCTTACAGAGAAGGCGTGCATTCTTTTCGAGATGTGGCCGAGGCAAACAAGCATGGTGGTGGCTTTATGTTTTGTCCATGTGTTGAATGTCGGAATGAGAAGGATCACACTTCCTCAAGAGTCATTCAAAGCCACCTGCTTCGGTTCGGTTTTATGTATGGCTATAATATTTGGACTAAGCACGGAGAAAGAGGGGTTATGATGGAAGACGGCGATGAAGAAGAGAACGATGATGACAACTACCGATCTATGTTCTCTGAGTATGCTGATACCGCAATGGAAGACAATGAAGAAGAAGGTCAGGGTGAAGAACGGGCACCAGATGAGCCCGCTGATGATCTTGGTCGGGTCATTTCTGATGCACGGCAAGGCTGCGACACAGAAAAGGAGAGGTTGCAGTTCGATCAGATGTTACAGGACCACAACAAATTGTTGTGCCCAACTTGTAAAGACGACCGGAAGAAGCTGGGTAGCACACTGGAATTGCTGAAGTGGAAGGCAGAGACCGATGTGACTGACTCGTCATTTGAAAAGTTGCTAGTACTGATGAAGAAGATGCTTCCAAGAAAGAACGAATTGCCCGCCAGCACGTACAAAGGAAAGAAGCTTGTCTGCCCTCTAGGACTAGACGTGCAGAAGATACATGCATGCCCTAATGACTGCATCCTCTACCGTGGTGAGAAGTACGAGAATATGGATAAATGTCCGGTATGCACTGCATTGCGGTATAAGATCAGAAAAGATGACCCTGGTGATATTGAGGGCGAGCCACCCAGGAAGAGGGTTCCTGCCAAGGTGATGTGGTATGCTCCTATAATACCACGGTTGGACATTCTGTTGGACATTCAAATTGATAAGGGAAGAGTTGATGTCTTCGACCCATTATCGAGAAACATGGAACAGTTCCAAAGCCTGCAGGACATGCTCCAAAGGTAATTTCAATCATTCTTGCGCTATATCGGTCTCTTTCGATGATTTTCTGAGATATCAAGTAATGAAAAACTTAGCAAATCATTTTTCTTGTCGGGCAGGGTTTGGAAGCGGTTCAAGTGCGTGACTGACGGTATCTCTCATGAGCAGCTGATCTTTAGAGCGGTTCAGGTAAGTAGTACGAGATACTTCTATTTTTAATACATTTATGATGCTAGATTATTATTTTGATTATATTCTATTCTCGTAAAGTGCGACCAGCAGCTACAGGGGACACATCTATTTGGATACTACGTTTGTGAGTTCATTCGCACGTTTACCTCTGAGCACAAGGATTACAGATACGACGTAAGCAATACACATTCACATCTCTATTTTTACCCGTCATTCTTTGTTATCATGATTGACATTCATATTGATCTCCTTTTCTTATATAGTTCACGGCCATGCGGGAGAAGTACCTACCAGAGCAACGCGCGATTGCTGTTGCAGAGGAGCTAGCGGCCTTTTTTAGGACAGAAGCTGTAGATGATAAAGGAAGATTTAGTGTAGCAAGGGCCATTACTAATATTGGTCCATATAATCGAATAGACGGGCTCTAGTCCCGGTAATCGTGATCTCCATATAATTGTATATATATACTCGATCGTAAGATAAGTTATCTTACATATATATATGCACTAACATGTATGCGTAGAATTATATGAAAAATGTTTTTAAAATGAAGAAAGAAATAAAATAAAATACAATAAAAAATAATTCCCCCGAACACCTAAACCCTAAAACTCTAAAACAAAACAAAATCTGTAGAGACTCTTTAGTCCCGGTCCGTGTTACAAATCGGGACTAAAGGGCCTGTCACTGAGGGCGCTCCGAGGCGCCCACGTGGAGACCCTCTAGTCCCGGCTCGTAACAGGGCCGGGCCTCTGTAGTTCTGGTTGGCAAATCAGGACTAAAGCCCCTTACAAGCCGGGACTAGAGACCATGTCTCCACTAGTGGGATAAACCTTTGAGAAGTGGAGTAGCATAGGAATAGATCTTACTATTGAAATCTAACTTAACCCAACAAACAGGATCAGATCCTCGTGTGCAACAAATAAACAATCCAGTTTTTTAACTCAAGATTGCACCAAGGATTTTTTTTATTATTATTCAGACTACACCATGCAAACTACAGAGCAAAATGACGGGCTGCAGCCGATCTACGATCTCATGGAACCAAGCAATGAGTTATGAGCACACTCAGGTAACCCTGCCGTTGAAGATCTCGATGGTGTCGCCGCTCTTGACGTCGTGCCAGCGCAGCGTGCGGTCCTCCTCCATGACGTTCTGCTTGTAGATGAAGAAGTACCCGCCGTCGTTGGGCAGGAGGAGGCGCGGCACCGCGCTGCCGAGCTTCGCCCGCACCTCCTTGACGGCGTCCATGTCGCTCACCTCCAGCGTCGCCGTCGTGGCGCCCCACTTCACCTCCACCGACATCCGTTGCTGCTTACCGCTACTAACCTTGGCGCCCCCGTTACCGCACGCCGGCGGCGGCGGCTGGCGCACGACGACGCACACCTCCATCCCTTGTGCCGGCGGGTCGAACTCCACCAGCGCCTTGTCGTCCTCCATCTCCGCCTTGCCGAAGAACACGCTGAGCCTGGCCGCGGGCAGCGCGCCGTCCGTGCGCTCCTGGAGCGTCTCCTTGAGGCGGGCAACGGTAGAGGAGGCTTCCAGGTCGAGCGCGACGGTGCGGCCGAGGGACGGCGCGGAGGCGACGACGTGGACGACGGCGGCGGCGTCAGGAGCGGGCTTGTCGTCGGGCAGGACGATGAGGACGTGGGAGCCCTCGAGGATGGAGTAGTGCTCGGTGTCGCGGTCGTCCTGGAGCTCTTTCCCCTGGAAGAAGAGCTTCTGCGACTCCACGGGGATGCCCTCCCGCTTCAGGATCTCTTCCTTTATCATCCCCACGGTGGAGAAGTACCAGATCTCGACGGTGAACCGGCGACCCTGCGTTGTCTCGAACGTCACCTCCATCGAACCACCGGTACATGGGACGTGTGAAAATGTACGGGCATTTATGCGCACGATATATTACTAACTCATTTACTCGATGATATCTTCAGATTTGGGTGAAAATTAATCTCCCGATTCTGTAAACAATCTTCTCCGATTTTCCCTGCTCTCTCCTCCCTATTTTTCAGCCTGTGCAGAATGCAGATCCTGCATGTCCTCTCCACGCCCAATCAACAAACCGCATGCAGATTTTGTCCCCAAAAAAAAGGCCACACACTGGCTTTAATTGCGGGCTAGAAATGAGGACATTAGTTACCTCCGAATATATATTCTTGGATTATATGAAAATACTTTATATATACTATTAATTATTCTCATAAAGGGCGCTGCTAGATGACGAGCACCCGTGGGCACGGTATAATTTTTGACAGCCCACCGGTAGGTAGCTGCACATGTCGGAGAGGAAAGGGAAGGGGAGCACTGATGCTACACCAGCAAAGAGGGAGAGGAAAAGAGAACACCACCACTACCATGACTTCCATCACCCCCATCGCCGACATGGGATGAACCGCCGGCGGCCAGCCCGCCCTGCCCAAAGCCCTCCTTCGCTGGTCCGTTGCCTCCTTGGCCATCCCTTTAAGCCCCTACCTCCTTTTTCCATTGCCGACAACCACACGCCAAACCCCAAGTCTAGCGACCTTGCACCCCCACCCTAAGTTTTGTCTGAGCTTCCACCGGTGCCACCATGGCCAGCCACGTCTACCCCATCTTCTGCTCAGTCATGTCTCGCTAGAACCTTCTACGTTGCGGCCAGCTAAGTCGTCGCTGCCTTCGGTAAGCATCATTGTGTCTTTCTGCTTCTCTCAATCTCTATGTTATTGGGAAGCCGGTGGAGTTGGGGGAGACAAAGAGGAAGCAGGCGAGAAGAAAGAAGAGGGATCTAGGGGAAGAGGTGTGTAAGAAAGGAGATAGGATGGGTGGCCATGGACCCTACATGATGTTGAATGCGCGGTTTGGACGCACCGTGCCCCCAGTCACGCCTGTGTAGTCTGAGTGAGGTTGTGTGTGAACTTCCATACAGATGAAGAAAGATTAGACACACAAAGCTGCCATATATATTTATCGATGGAAACGGAAATGAATACAAATACCACAGAAATAAATATGGAAACAAATATTGTCGAAAACATATAGAGACCAAATATGGTAAGTGCATGGATATGAAAGCAGACAATGGGCGGAAGACATAGTGCCACCGTAGTGACGTTCTAGTGTCCCTAACCCTAGTTTGCATGGGTGACAAGGGTATGACTACTGAAGCCCATTATCTTAGTACTCATGGGATCCGTTCGGGTAGAGGCCCATGGAAGCTAGGCCCAAGTATAGTCGTAGTCGATATATGAGATCATTTTGTAACCCGTATTGTAATTTGTATCGAACCCGACCAGTTCCTCGGGATCTGGCCACCTATAAATAGGGGCCAGGAGAGGCCGGCCAAGGACATTGAGATTGAGCAAATATTGATTCTAAGTTTACTTTCAATACACAATATTCGCCTTGTTTGTCTGAAATCCTACATTCGAGTTCATCTGACGTCCTCTTCCCCTGATCCTAAGCCTTCATCTAGGACATTTGCCGAGTTAACCCTCGTCAATGGGTGTGCTGCTAAATTATGGGAGAAGGGTGAAGTGGTTATGTGATTATGTTGTAGAATTGATCCCGTTGAGTTAGTTTTACAAATATTGGCAAAGACTTGCTGAAAACGGCCAAACACAGCCATGAAATTCACATTAATACAAAAACTTCCATATTTGATGGAAATGAAAATTTTGTTCCCGTTGTTGTTCCACCGAAAAACATCCAGTTTCCGAATGGCAGCATAAGTGCGTGCTCCTGCTTGGTGCTAGTTTTTTAAACAGAAACTAGTAATCGTATACGTGCAAGCATGTTTCTACAATTTTATGACGAATCAATCTAAGAACAAAGTTTTGCTACAGACATAAAATGTCATACATTGACACATGCCTTTTCTCGGTATGGCTTTGTTCTAAATGTCTGATTGCTAATTAACCTTTTTATCCTTCATGGGCAAAACAAACTGCTTCTGAGTTGGCTGATTTTCCGCATGCCAATTAAATAGATTGGTTTAATATTACGTGCACGTCTCTCTTCCATATTTTTTGCATATGTGGACGGGTGTTTGGGGCGAGTAAATTGTTCCTTTACAGTAGGAAAGTGCACGTGATAGTACCATGCATTTTCTTCAGGAGTTGCAATGCTCAAGATCACTTTTCCCCGGAGCATTATTTGGCTCAACCGCTCAAGTAGACATTATGAGATTGCAGATGTTGTAACTTGTTACAAGAAAACGCTGAAGAATTGCTTGTATTTTTAATGAAATAATTTCTTGTTATATATACATGATTGTTGAGTATATTTAAGAGAATCAAGGGAGTCTATTCAACAAGAAAGATGGTCATAATAAGGAGGGTAACATGGATCCTGTTGGTCATGCTTTGTTGGATTTTGTCAATATATAAGTTTGATGATGTTCTTGTGCTGTCCATGCGCTCGTAAGGGTGATTGATGGCTTGTAAGTAACAGCCTGTTCGGAACCCCAAGAGGAAGGTATGATGAGCACATTGATGTCTACGCACGCGTCTGTTCTTGTAGACAGTATTGGGCCTCCAAGTGCATAGGTTTGTAGAACAGCAGCAAGTTTCCCTTAAGTGGATCACCCAAGGTTTATTGAACTCAGGGAGGAAGAGGTCAAAGCTATCCCTCTCAAGCAACCCTACAATTACGATACAGAAAGTCTCTTGTGTCCCCAACACACTCAATACACTTGTCAGATGTATAGGTGCACTAGTTCGGTGAAGAGATAGTGAAATACAAGTAGTAGTGATGATTATAAGTAGTAAATGTAATCTAAAATAAATATCGCTGTGAGCAAATATGTAACAAAACTGAAAGGAAACGGTGTGCAAAGCTTGGAAACAAGGCCTAGGGATCATACTTTCACTAGTGGACACACTCCCAACAAATATAACATAATTGAACCAATAGATACTATCATCAATATGCAACTCAAAACAATTCTCCAATGGAAAACGAACACTAATCATGCGTAGGGCTACGAAGCACTCCTCAAAATCCGTATGTACCCAAACTAGATTGTCCCACACTATCACCGTGAATGCACTAGATGGTTCCAACAAACACCAACAATTCAAAGAGACATTAACCAAAAAGATACACATGATGCGCACACTAGTCACCTTCACACCATGATACAAGGTATCTCCGGAGATTACAAATATAAAGCATGGGGGTAGCATAATATCTGAATAATAGCATCTACCAATTCAACTAGATACAAAGCTCACGATCACATAAAGATCACATCATGGGAGAGAGAGGTGAACCACATTGCTACCGGTAGAGCCCTCAGCCCCGGGGGAGAACTACTCCCTCCTCATCATAGGAGATAGCAAGGTTGATGGAGATGGCGGTGAGGTCGATGGAGACGGCGGGGACGGCGATGGAGACCGATGGAGATGGCTCCGGGGGCACTTCCCCGTCCCGGCAGGGTGCCGGAACAGAGACTTCTGTCCCCCAAAATTCGTCGGTGGTGGCGGCGGAGCTGCGGAACTGTTCTGGGAAAAACGCCGATTGTTTTAGGGTTTTCCGTCGGGAGGCTTCTTATAGGCGAAGGGGCATCGTCAGGAGGTGACCAGGGGGCCTCACCATAGGTGGGCGCGGCCAGGGCCTGGGCCGCGCCCCCTCATGGTGTGGGCAGCCTCTGGCCCCCCTCCGGCTCTTGTTCGGTCTTCGCTCCTCTTCCGGGAAAAATAGGAGTTCTGGAACTTGTTTCGTCCAATTCTGAGAATATTTCCTGTGTAACATTTCTGAAACACAAAAACAGCAGAAAATAGGGAACTGTCACTGTGGCATCTTGTTAGTAGGTTAGTTCCATAAATCGCATAAAAACGCCACGAAAGGTAACAAAACATAAGGCAAATGGTGTAAAAACAAGCATGGAGCATCAAAAATTATAGATACGTTTGAGACATATCAGCATCCCCAAGTTTAACTCCTGCTCGTCCTCGAGTAGGTAAGTGATAAAAAAAGAATAATTTTTGAGGTGACATGCACCATCACAATTTGATCAACGGGGTAGAGCATTGAGTGCTGAGATCAAAGAACTTAAAACATGGTCATGAAAGACATAATCTCAATAGAAGAAATTTAGCAACCATGTTATAACATGAAAAAGAACACAAACGAAAGGTCATGAAAAATGAAACAATGAAAGTCAAACGTGTGTTCAAATCATATGGAAAAACATAGCAAATGGTTTTCAGCTTGTCCCTCATGGAGTAGCAAAACATAAATGCATAGGACACCTTCAAGTTTAAGAGGGTGATTAGATACAAGTAATTTAAGAACAATCAAAACCATAATCATGAATCAATCAATAATAAACTTTGGGACTATACACATTATACTCAGAATGACAACTATGCTCTCTCAGACGGTGCATAAAGGTAGAAGGTGGAGACTCAACATAAAAGTAAAAGAAAGGCCCTTCGCAGAGGGAAGCAGTGATTTAACATGTGCTAGAGCTTTTTATTTGTAAAACAGAGATAAAAATTTATTTTGAGAGGTGGTTGTTTCATGTCAACGACTGGCAATGGGGACTTGCTATCTTCCATAATAAACAAGTGAGAGTGGTTTCGAGTTCTTTGAAAATTTTGCACATTGGTGCACTTTTATAAAGCTTTGGCACTCCTCCCCACCTTTTTTCCTTTCTCAAACCATGGCTAACCGATTCCATCGGGTGCCCACCAACTTTCACATACCATGGAGGAGTGCTCTTTTTCTTTATTTTTATAATTAGATTACAATGGTCTGACCAGCTCCCTTGCAAAATTAATGACGAGTAGATAAAGCTGCCTAGTCGAAGGGTACTCAATTTAATATGGAAGATAGCAATTCCGACCACTACGTCCCCATGAGCTAAAAATAGTGGCACAAAATGAGAAGTATTTGAAAGTTTTGAAAGGTAGCACATGAAAATTTACTTGGAATGGCATTTAAATACCATGCATAGAAATTTATAGTGGACACAATGGCAAACTTGGTTTTTGGGAGTTGGATGCACGAGTAGAGCTCATACTCAGTACAAAATGAGGGCTAGCAAAAGACTGGGAGCGACCAACTAAGAGAGCAATAACGGCCATAATCATGCATAGCGACAAAATATCATTAAAAGAAGCATAAAGTAGTATCACAAGTCAAAAACCAAATGATCATAGAGGCTATAGGCGACTCATTTTGTAGTCAACATGGTGTAAGCATGTGCCAAGTCAACCCAAATAAAGCATCAAAGGAGAAAACCAAATAAATGCTTCCAAATAATAAAAACAACGCATGATTTTTTCAAAGGCTCATTAAGCAATCTCAGTCATTTGAGACAAGTCATGCTACAGCAAAACCACTAAGCATACTATCAAAATGACATCAAGTATGACATGCAAAAGCCTAAGCCGCAGTCTAAACAAGCTCATTTTTGTACCACTTTTTTTTTGCATGAAACTTTTTCTCTTTTCCAACACCATTCGAACCTTTTTGAAACAACTCTTTTGATGAAAACCAACATAGACCAGAGGTCCAAATACACCTTGATGCAAAGATATAAAAAGATCTGAATAAAAATCAAGGCGAAAAACAAAAGCTAAACGCAGTAGCAGAAAAAGAGAACACTTGTTGAACGATAAGAGTGAAAACTAGAGTGTTCTTGGTAATGAAAAACGGAGCATAGCTCTCTCCAAAACAAACATGATGTGATCCAACTATTTATTGCAACAAACAAAACAAAAGAAAACTAAAAGAAAAAACAACTGACTCTCCAAGAAAACGCATAGTGCATGAAGCAATAAAAATATAGTGTTTTGAAAGGTGACCTGATTTTTGCCGATGAAGAAGGGGGTGCCTCGGGGCATCCCCAAGATTTGACGCTTGTACTTCTTGGATATTTCTTGGGGTGCATGGGCATCCCCAAGCTTGAGCTTTTGTCCATTCTTCACCTCATCTCATCATTCTCCAATCCCTACACTTGAAAACTTCCTTCATACAAAACTCAACACAATTCTATTAGCAACATTAGTGTAAGCATAATAATGAATCAACCCTTTTTGCTTTAGGTTTCAACTCAAAACCACCACATATAAAGTATATACTACTGTAGCAACGTCCCCAAAAGTTCCGTGATCAAAAGAACTCAAAAAGAAAGCGATCGAGCGGCAAACACAAATATTGGCAGAAATCTGTCAAAACAGAACAGCTGACAAAGGTCGAATTTTTAGAGGGTTTTCTGTTGCTCAAATCAAAAAGTGTTGAACTAATGAAAGTTTGGATATAACCTGAGGCATATGCACAAGAAATCACAGGTCCAAAAGATATTCTGAAAATTTTCACAAATTTTTACGGTGCAGCACCGAAATCTGTTTCCGGACAGCAACATCCCCAAATCTTACCTCACTCAAATTAGAGGCTTCTCTTGGCACAACAACGAAATAAAAAGGATAAGGAGCGGTTATTATAGTAGTAATAACTTCCAAGACTCAAATAAAATAAAAAGTACTGAAAGTAAAACAATGAGTTATCTCCCAAGAGTGCTTTTCTTTAACGCCTTTGAGCTAGGCGCAGTAATTTGCAAAGATGCTCATGTAGGCGCCATAAAAGAGCTTAAGGCAAAGGCGCTATATAGGAACTTAAAGCAACAGAGAGCATCAAAAAGCAAATATGAAACACATTTAAATCTAAACCACTTCCTATGAAAAATAGTCTTGTAAAGAGACAAGTCATGAAAGCGCAAAGCAAAAAGCATAGGAAGGCAAAACAAGTACAACTTCAAGAGTTCCAACAAAAATAGGGGAAACTCAATATTGTTGAGATCCATCAAACCATGTTTCCCTCTCTCATAGTAACTTTCAGTAGCATCATGAATAGAATTAACAATATAACTATCACATAAAGCATCCCTATCATGAGCCACAAGCATAAAAGAATTAATGCTCCCCACATCAACAATCGTAGTAGGAGCAGATTCAACAGAATAATTATTCTCATCACCATAATCATCAAAAACAGGAGGCATATTGTAATCATAACTAATTTTCTCCTCAAAAGTAGGTGAACTGAAAATATTAAACTCATCATCATAACCATCATAAACTAGAGGTTTAGTATCATCACAAGCTAGAGAACAGCTATTTCGCAAAGCATACTCATCATAAGAGGGAACATGGATAGTACTAATGGTACAACAATTATTAACCTTAGAATTGGTACCAAAAAGATTTTCAATATCAAAAGTAGAGTGCTTTTCCCAATCATGATCACTAACATAGGTAACAGGCATGGGAACATCATCCCAATCAGAATTATCATAATCTATAATAGGATCAAAATGCTTAGGGGCAGATACCGTTTCCTCTCGCCTTTAACTCCTCTTCTTCTTCTTCATACTCTTCTTACTCTCTCCTTTAGGAGGGAGAGACTTGAAGGGCATCTTCTCCACATATCCTTTAGGAGGGAAAGGCATCTTCTCCACATAATCTGGTTTACTAACAGAAACAACAGAAGAAACTTTGGAGGATTCCTCCTCTCTATTAATAAGATAGAAACATCTATCAGTCCTGTCATAGCTTGGCAAAACATCATGTTTTATAAGATTTTGTAAGTAAGTATTTGCGAGGCGATCTTTAACACAATAGAGATGACAACCACGAAGGGTGCTATTAATATCAGGATCACTCATATCTATCAAAGAAGTCTTTCTAGATATCTCTTCACACCCCCAAAAACAAAGTAAGCTCATCATGCTGATTGAGAGTAATCTTGTCATCACAATACAAATTTGCGGTGCTCATTCCATTAGAAAGGTGACTATTAGGGCTCGAGCATTGAAAATTAAAATGACCTATGTCATCGCAAAACTCACAAAGAAAAGGATAAAGCTTGCAAACCTTTTCACCAAGCTCGCCTATAGCCTTGTGCCACATTCGGGTTTCTTCATTTGCATGGTGGACACAATAATCTTCCTTGTTGTGACTCTGTTCGCAAGGTCTATGTACTCCACAAAAATTAACATGCTTATAAGAAATAGGACTTTCAGAAGTTCAAGCATGTTTATTGCAATTATCAACAACAATATCATTTTCTATGCAAGTGTCCTTAAAAGGTTCATGATACACGTCCCCATTTCCTTTAGGAACATTAATATGGGAAGCAAAGGTTTTAAAACAATCAATCATAATTTGAGGATCAAGACCATACTTAGCACTAAGCTCTTGAAAATCAACAGTTTCAGCGAAAGACTTAATGCAATCAAACTCATAATTCATACCTGATCCTTTACCTTTGTCGCTATCCCAACCTTCAATATTGTTTTGAATTGTTTCAAGCAGATCCCACTTGGTGTCAACATCCTTGCTTGTGAAAGACCCATCAAAGCATGCATCTAGATAGTCCTTGTAATATCCTGAAAGCCGTGCATAAAAATTATTAATAACAATATTATGGGGAAGATCATGAATAGGACATTTGTGCATTAGTAACTTCAATCTTCCCCATGCTTGGGCAATGCTTTCTCCCTCATGCGGATAAAAATTATAAATGTAATTCCTATCTTTATAAACCTCACTAGAAGGATATAATTTAGAATAAAAGAGAGGTACAATTTCCTCCCAGTCGACAGGTGAGCCATCCTTCAGTATTTTATACCATTCCGCAGCTCTATCCTTCAGTGATAAAGAAAATAGCTTTCTCTTAAATTGGTTCATCCAAATACCTACACACTTGAACAACTCGCATAATTCATGTATAAAGAGCAAATGATCACCAGGATGGACAGTTCCATCTCCCAAATAGCAGTTATTCATAGCACGATCAACAATTTTCATAGGTATTTTAAAAGGATGAGCAGCACAAGCATCATTAGAAACATCACATATGGGAGATAAAATATCATGAGAGCAAACATTCTCCACTAAAGCTGGGGAACTAAAAATATCATACTTAACAAAACCAACTTCCCCAAGCTTAGACTTTTCCATAGCATTAGCAATAACGGTATTCAAAGCATTCGCACAAATAACATTGCTATGCGAAATAAGCTCCAAAGGTTTTTCAATTTTCTCTTCAAATCTAAACTCAGGAAAAAGACTAAAGAACTCTTTACTTTCTATTAAGCCTAACTAGTGAAAATAAAAACAAGAAACAAAAAGATATAATTGCAGAATCTAAAGGAAATAACTTCGAGCACTCACACAGGAGGATGCGAGTACCTTTTACCTTACCTCCCGGGCAACGGCGCCGGAAAATAGCTTGATGTCTACGCACGCGTCTGTTCTTGTAGACAGTGTTGGGCCTCCAAGTGCAGAGGTTTGTAGAACAGCAGCAAGTTTCCCTTAAGTGGATCACCCAAGATTTATCGAACTCAGGGAGGAAGAGGTCAAAGCTATCCCTCTCAAGCAACCCTGCAATTACGATACAGAAAGTCTCTTGTGTCCCCAACACACCCAATACACTTGTGATACGTCTCAAACGTATCTATAATTTTTGATGCTCCATGCTTGTTTTTACACCATTTGCCTATTGTTTCGTTACACTTAGTGGCACTTTTATGCATTTTCCGGAACTAACCTATTAACGAAGTGCCACAGTGCCAGTTTCCTGTTTTCTGCTGTTTTTGTGTTTCAGAGTGATACACAGGAAGTATTCTCGGAATTGGACGAAACAAGTTCCTGAAGTCTTATTTTACCCGGAAGCTTCCAGAGATCCGAAGGAGAGTAGGAGGTGAGGGACCAGGGGGCCACACACAGGGGTGGCGCGGCCAGCCCCTGGCCCACGCCACCGCCTTGTGAGGCCACCTGGCCCCTCTTCTGACGACGCCCCTTCATCTATAAATACCCCCCGACGAGAAAAACCTAAGGCCCGATCAGTTTTCCAGAACACATCGCGATACGCTGCCGCCGTCGACCCGAAGATCGGGAGGGTCCAGAAGCTCTTCCCAGCACCCTGCCGGAGAGGGGAATCGCCACCGGAGGTCTTCTTCATCGCCATGCTTGCCTCCGGAGCGATGAGTGAGTAGTCTACCTTGGACTATGGGTCCATAGCAGTAGCTAGATGGTTGTCTTCTCCACTATGTGCTTCATGTTTAGATCTCATGAGCTGCCATACATGATTGAGATGACCGTTATGTAATTCTACATGTTTGGTTTGTTGGGATCCGATGAATATTGGTGTTTATGATTAAGTTGCTGTACTGAATTATATCTTTTGTTATCTCTATATTGTTTATGATCTTGCATGCTCTCCGTTGTTAGTAGCTATCTTGGCCAAGTAGTTGCTAGTGACTCCAAGAGGGGGTATTTATGCTCGATAGTGGGTTCATGTCTCTATTTCACCTGGGGGAGTGACAGAAACCTCTAAGGTGGTAGATGTGCTGTTGCTACTAGGGAGAAAACAACATTCATATGCTCAAGGGCATATGCTTTGTTTACATTACACACTTTGCTTAATGCAATTATCTGTTGTTCGCAACTTAATACTTCTAGGGTGTTCGGATTGATATCCCCGGGAGTGGATTATTAGTCATAGATGCAGTTGGATGGCGGTCTATGTATTTTGTTGTAATGCCCAGAGTAAATCTCATAGTGATCTTCTTGACATATCACGTTATCTCTATTCTATCAATTGCCCAACTGTAATTTGTTTACCCAGCATGTGCTATTTTATCTATGGAGAGACACCACTAGTGAACTGTGGACCCCGGTCCTATTTACATCATATTGCAATCACCTGTTTACTTTTCTCGTACTGTTTACTTTACTAGCATACTCTACTATTTTCCACTCGATACGCTCATAACCTTTGTTTCAAGCAAACCGGTGAGATTGACAACCTCATCGCAAGTTGGGAACAAAGTATTTGTTTGTGTGTGTGCAGGTTCCACAACACCTTCAGTCGTCATTGTCTCTCCTCTCCTGTTCGATAAACCTTGGTTTCTTAACTGAGGGAAAACTTGCTGCTACACTCATCATACCTTCCTCTTGGGGTTCCCAACGGGCTGGTTATCCACCACGCACAAGGACAGTCTGCTCCCACGTCAACTATACACCACCACACGCATCAGCTATTTTTCTGGCGCCGTTGCCGGGGAGGAGAGAAGACTTCTGCGAGGGGAGTTCTTCGCACACACATTCTTTACTTTGTTATTGTTTTGCTTTACTTTATTTATTTTACCTGCATTGCTTTTTATCAAAAACCCAAAAAAATTAGAATCCTTGGTAGTTGTTTTTACTTATCTGCTTTTAGTTTTGTTAAAATGAGTAATCCTGAAGTAGAAGTTCATAGTTTTAAGCAGCAAGGGGGAGAAAGTTTAAAAGATGCTTGGTACCGTATTAATAATGCTCATCATAGGTGTACCAAAAAGCACTCTACCACAATCTTCCTTAGAAATTTTTATGTTGGTATATCCAGTTGGAATAGGTATGTTCTTGATACTCTTACAGGAGGTAATTTTCTGGGTACTCCCGCTGGAGAAGCATGCACTATAATTGAAAGTTTAGTGGGAATATCACCTATTCATGTTGCTAAAACCGAGACCACCTTGGAGGAGGTGGTAGAAAGGCTCAGCTCTTTAGAGAAAAGTTTTCCAAGTATCCTAGAAAATGCTAGCCGAGTTAATGAATTAATAGGAAACATCGGTAAGAGAATTACCGCTTTAGAGGCTAGCACTACTCTTGATAATCAAAACTTAAGGATTGGTAAACTAGAGGAGTCTATGGAAACTCTTAGCTTAATCTTCTCTTCTCTTAAATTTAAGAAGGAGAAAGTGTTTGTTGGAAAAGAGCAAAAATTTATGTATGTTCCCAAGGTTTCTGCGCTTAAATCTCAACATGTTCTTAAGATTGGTAAGACTCTTAGTTCCACTAAGGGTGACTTGCAGGTTGAATCATCTTCGGGAACCTTCAAAGAGCCTACTGAGGTAACTAGCACTTCATCTATTGATATTACTTGATTCGCACTTTTCTGCGCCTAGCTCAAAGGCGTTAAAGAAAAGCACTCTTGGGAGATAACCCAATGTTTTCTTTTCAGTACTTTTTCTTTTATTTGAGTCTTGGAAGTCATTACTACTGTAATGACCACACCTTATCTTGTTTATTTCGTTTTTGTGCCAAGAGAAGCCTCTAATTTGAGTGAGGTAAAGATTTGGGGATGTTGCTGTCCTGAAACTGTTTTCGGTGCTGCACCGTAAAAATTCGTGAAAATTATCTGTTTATCTTTTGGACCTGCGATTTCTTGTGCATATGCCCCAGGTTATATCCAAACTTTTCTTAGTTGAACACTTTTTGATTTGAGCAACAGAAAATCCCTCACAAATTCGACCTTTGTCAGCTGTTCAGTTTTGACAGATTTCTGCCAATATTTGTGTTTGCCACTTTATCGCTTTCTTTTGAGTTCTTTTGATCATGGAACTTTTTGGGGAGGTTGCTACAGTAGTATTTGCTATATATGTGGTGGTTTTAAGTTGAAACCTGAAGCAAATAGAGGATTGATTATATGTTATGCTTGCACTAATGTTGCTAATAGATTTGTGTTTAGTTTTGTATGAAGGAAGTTTTCAAGTGTAGGGATTGGAGAATGATGAGATGAGTTGAAGAATGGACAAAAGCTCAAGCTTGGGGATGCCCATGCATCACCCCAAGAAATATTCAAGAAGTACAAGCGTCAAAGCTTGGGGATGCCCCCGAGGCACCCCTTCTTCATCGGCAAAAATCAGGTCACCTTTCAAAACACTATATTTTTATTGCTTCATGCACTATGTGTTTTTCTTGGAGCGTCAGTTGTTTTAGTTTTCTTAGTTGGTTTAGTTTGTTTGTTTGCTGCAATAAATGGTTGGACCCCAACAAATTTCCTTTGGAGGAGATGTACTCGTTTTCATTTGCAAAGAACGCTCTAGTTTTCACTCTTATTAAAAATCGAGTGTTCTTCTTTTTCTGCTACTGCTTTTGGTTTTCGTTTTCACCTTGATTTGCGTTCAGATCTTGTCATATCTTTTCATCAAGGTGTATTTTTTCCTCTGATCTTTATTGGTTTTCATCAAAAGAGGTGTCTTTAAAAATTTCAAATGGTGTTGGAAAAGAGAAAGAGCTTTGTGCAAAATAGTGGTACAAGAAGGAGCTTGTGTAGACTGCGGCTTAGGCTTTTTCATGTCATGCTTGATGTCTTTTTGATAGTATGCTTAGTGGTTTTTCTATAGCATGACTTGTCTCAAATAACTGAGATTGCTTAATGAGCCTTTGAAAAAAATCATGCGTTGTTTTTATTGTATGGAAGCATTATTTTGGTTTTCTCCTTGATGCTTTATTTGGGTTGACTTGGCGCATGCTCACACATGTTAGACTCTTACAAAGTCGCCAATAGCCTTCATGATCATTTAGTTTTTGACTTTTGATGCCATCTTATGCTTCTTTTAATGTCGCTTTGCATGATTATGGCCATTATTGCTCTCTTAGTTGGTCGCTCCTAGTCTTTTGCTAGCCCTCGCCTTGTACTGAGTATGAGCTCTACTCGTGCATCCAACTCCTAAAAGCCAAAGTTTGCCATTGTGTCCACTATAAACTCCTATGCATGGTATTTATAAGCCATTCCAAAGTAAAATTTTCATGAGCTACCTTTCAAAAATCTTCAAAACACTTCTTGTTTTGTGACACTGTTTTCAGCTCATGGGGACGTAGTGGTCGGATTTGCTATCTTCCATATTGCTTATTCCAAAAAGAAAAAAAAAGAGAAAAAGAAAGAAAAAAGGCACTCCTCCAAAGAATGTGAATGTTGGTGGGCACCCGATGGAATCGGTTAGCCATGGTATGTGAAAGGAAAAAGGTGGGGAGGAGTGCCAAGTTTTATAAAAAGAGCACAAAAGTGCCAATCTCTCTCTCAAAAACTTGCTTCATTTTTGTATGGAAGATAGTAAGAACCCCATTGCCAGTCGTTGACAAAGACAACCACCTCTCAAAATCAAGTTTTATCTCTCTGTTTTACAAATGAAAAGCTCTAGCACATGCTTAATCACTGCTTCCCTCCGCGAAGGGCCTTTCTTTTACTTTTATGTTGAGTCACCACCTTCTTTCTTTATGCACCGTTAAGAGAGCATAGTTGTCATTCTTAGTGTGATATGCATTGTCCCAAAGTTCATTGATTGACTCACATTGTTGGTTTCACTTGTTCTTAAATTATTTGTATCTAGTCGCCCTCTTAAACTTTAAGGTGTCCTATGCATTTATGTTTTGCTCTCTTTGAAGGACAAGCTGAAAACCATTTGTATGTTTTTCCTTATGATTTGAACACACGTTTGACTTTCATTGTTTCATTATCATGATCTTTTGTTTGTGTTCATTTGCATGTTTACAACATGGTTGCTAAGTTCTTATTGTCATGATTATATCTTCATGCCCATGTTTTAAGTTCTATTGATCCCAGCTCACCAATGCTTACATATATGATCAAGATTGTGTAGGTGCATGTCACCTCAAAAATTATTTCTTTTGTTATCACTTACCTACTCGAGGACGAGCAGGAGTTAAGCTTGGGGATGCTTGATACGTCTCAAACGTATCTACTTGTCAGAAGTATAGGTGCACTAGTTCGGCGAAGAGATAGTAAAATACAAGTAGTACTGATGATTATAAGTAGTAAATGTAATCTGAAATAAATATCGCTGCGAGCAAACATGTAACAAAACTGAAAGGAAACGGTGTGCAAAGCTTGGAAACTAGGCCTAGGGATCATACTTTCACTAGTGGACACACTCCCAACAAATATAACATAATTGAACCAATAGATATTATCATCAATATGCAACTCAAAACAATTCTCCAATGGAAAATGAACACTAATCATGCGTAGGGCTACGAAGCACTCCTCAAAGTCCGTATGTACCCAAACTAGATTGTCCCACACTATCACCATGAACGCACTAGATGGTTCCAACAAACACCAACAATTCAAAGAGACATTAACCAAAAAGATACACATGATGCGCACACTAGTCACCTTCACACCATGATACAAGGTATCTCCGGAGATTACAAATATAAAGCACGGGGGTAGCATAATATCTGAATAATAGCATCTACCAATTCAACTAGATACAAAGCTCACGATCACATAAAGATCACATCATGGGAGAGAGAGGTGAACCACATAGCTACCGGTAGAGCCCTCAGCCCCGGGGGAGAATGATACGTCTCAAACGTATCTATAATTTTTGATGCTTCATGCTTGTTTTTACACCATTTGCCTACTGTTTCGTTACACTTCGTGGCACTTTTATGCATTTTCTGGAACTAACCTACTAACAAGTTGCCACAGTGCCAGTTCCCTGTTTTCTGCTATTTTTGTGTTTCAGAAGTGATACACAGGAAATATTCTCGGAATTGGACGAAATAAGTTCCTGAAGTCTTATTTTACCCGGAAGCTTCCAGAGATCCGAAGAGGAGTAGCAGTGGGGCCACCAGGGGCCCTCACGCCAGGCTGGCGTGGCCAGGGCCTGGGCCGCGCCGCTGTGGTGTGAGGCCACCTGGCCCCACCTCTGACATCGCCCCTTCGCCTATAAACACCCCCCCGACGGGAAAAACCTAAGTACCCGATCACTTTTCTAGAACACATCACGATCCGCCGCCGTCGTCGACCCGAAGATCAGGAGGGTCCAGAAGCTCTTCCCGGCACCCTGCCGGAGAGGGGAATTGCCACCGGAGGTCTTCTTCATCGCCATGCTTGCCTCCGGAGCGATGAGTGAGTAGTCTACCTTGGACTATGGGTCCATAGCAGTAGCTAGATGGTTGTCTTCTCCACCATGTGCTTCATGTTTAGATCTCATGAGCTGCCCTACATGATTGAGATCACCGTTACGTAATTCTACATGTTTGGTTTGTTGGGATCCGATGAATATTGGTGTTTATGATTGAGTTGCTGTACTGAATATTATCTTATGTTATCTCTATGTTGTTTATGATCTTGCATGCTCTCCGTTGTTAGTAGCTATCTTGGCCGAGTAGTTGCTAGTGACTTCAAGAGGGGGTATTTATGCTCGATAGTGGGTTCATGCCTCTATTTAACCTGGGGGAGTGACAGAAACCTCTAAGGTTGTAGATGTGCTATTGCTACTAGGGAGAAAACAACATTCATATGCTCAAGGGCATATGCTTTGTTTACATTACACACTTTGCTTAATGCAATTATCTGTTGTTCGCAACTTAATACTTGTGGAGTTCTCGGATTGATTCGCCACAAGTGGATTATTAGTCATAGATGCAGTTGGATGGCGGTCTATGTATTTTGTTGTAATGCCCAGAGTAAATCTCATAGTGATCTTCTTGACATATCACGTTTATCTTTATTCTATCAATTGCCCAACTGTAATTTGTTTACCCAGCATGTGTTATTTATCTTATGGAGAGACACCACTAGTGAACTGTGGACCCCGGTCCTATTTCCATCATATTGCTATCACCTATTTACTTTACTCGCACTGTTTACTTTACTCGCATACTTTTACTGTTTTCCACTCGATACGCTCATAACCTTTGTTTCAAGCAAACCGGTGAGATTGACAACCTCATCGCAAGTTGGGAACAAAGTACTTGGTTGTGTTGTGTGCAGCTTCCGCGTTGTAGCTAGCAAGCAAAGCTTGGACGAGGCGCCATATATAAATTGTCCGAAGCTGTCGCAAACTAGCAAGCATCACCTTCAGTCGTTTGTCTCTCCTCTCCAAGATCGACATACCTTGGTTTCTTAACTGAGGGAAAACCAGCTGCTATACTCATCACACCTTCCTCTTAGGGTTCCCAACGGGCTGGTCATTCACCACGCACAAGGATCATCTCTCCCACGTTAACTGGGCAATCAGCTGTTTTTCTGGCGCCGTTGCCGGGGAGGAAGTAGAAGACTTCTGCGAGGGGAGTTTTTCGCACGCACATCCTTTACTTTGTTATTGTTTTGCTTTACTTTATTTATTTTACCTGCATTGTTTTATATCAAAAACCCAAAAAAATTAGAATCCTTGGTAGTTGTTTTTACTTATCTGCTTTTAGTTTTGTTAAAATGAGTAATCCTGAAGTAGAAGTTCGTAGTTTTAAGCAACAAGGAGGAGAAAGTTTAAAGGATGCTTGGTATCGTATTAACAATGCTCATCATAGGTGTACCAAAAAGCACTCTACCACGATCCTCCTTAGAAATTTTTATGTTGGTATATCTAGTTGGAATAGGTATGTTCTCGATACTCTTACAGGAGGTAATTTTCTGGGTACTCCCGCTGGAGAAGCATGCACAATAATTGAAAGTTTAGTGGTAATACCACCTATTCATGTTGCTAAAACCGAGACCACCTTGGAGGAGGTGGTAGAAAAGCTCAGCTCTTTAGAGAAAAGTTTGCCAAGTATCCTAGAAAATGCTAGCCGAGTTAGTGAACTAGTAGAAAACAATGGTAAGAGAATTACCATTTTAGAGGCTAGCACTACTCTTGATAATCAAAACTTAAGGATTGGTAAACTAGAGGAGTCTATGAAAACTCTTAGCTTAATCTTCTCTTCTCTTAAATTTAAGAAAGAGAAAGTGTTTGTTGGAAAAGAGCAAAAATTTATGTATGTTCCCAAGGTTTCTACGCTTAAATCTCAACATGTTCTTAAAATTGGTAAGACTCTTAGTTCCACTAAGGGTGACTTGCAGGTTGAATCATCTTCGGGAACTTCCAAAGTGCTTACTGAGGTAAGTGATGCTTCATCTCTTGATATTACTTGATTCGCAATTTTCTGCGCCTAGCTCAAAGGCGTTAAAGAAAAGCACTTTTGGGAGATAACCCAATGTTTTTATTTCCAGTACTTTTTCTTTTATTTGAGTCTTGGAAGTCATTACTACTGTAATGACCGCTCCTTATCTTGTTTATTTTGTTTTTGTGCCAAGAGAAGCCTCTAATTCGAGTGAGGTAAAGATTTGGGGATGTTGCTGTCCTGAAACTGTTTTCGGTGCTGCACCGTAAAAATTCGTATAAATTCTCTATATATCTTTTGGACCTGCGATTTCATGTGCATATGCCCCAGGTTATATCCAAACTTTAGTTAGTTGAACACTTTTTGATTTGAGCAACAGAAAACCCCTCACAAATTCGGCCTTTGTCAGCTGTTCTGTTTTGACAGATTTCTGCCAATATTTGTGTTTGCCGCTTTATCGCTTTCTTTGAGTTCTTTTGATCATGGAACTTTTGGGGAAGTTGCTACAGTAGTATTTGCTATATATGTGGTGGTTTTGGGTTGAAACCTGAAGCAAAAAAGGGTTGATTATATGTTATGCTTGCACTAATGTTGCTAATAGATTTGTGTTTAGTTTTGTATGAAGGAAGTTTTCAAGTGTAGGGATTGGAGAATGATGAGATGAGTTGAAGAATGGACAAAAGCTCAAGCTTGGGGATGCCCATGCATCACCCTAAGAAATATCCAAGAAGTACAAGCGTCAAAGCTTGGGGATGCCCCCGAGGCACCCCTTCTTCATCGGCAAAAATCAGGTCACCTTTCAAAACACTATATTTTTATTGCTTCATGCACTATGTATTTTTCTTGGAGCGTCAGTTGTTTTAGTTTTCTTAGTTGGTTTTGTTTTGTTTGCTGCAATAAATGGTTGGACCCCAACAAATTTCCTTTGGAGGAGATGTACTCGTTTTCATTTGCCAATAACACTCCGTTTTTCATTCTTACAATTTCACCGGGTGTTCTTCTTTTTCCGCTACTGCTTTTGGTTTTCATTTTTGCCTTGATTTGCGTTCAGACCTTGTCATATATTTTCATCAAGGTGTATTTTTGCCTCTGATATTTATTGGTTTTCATCAAAAGAGGTGTCTTTAAAAATTTCAAATGGTGTTGGAAAAGAGAAAAAGCTTTATGCAAAATAGTGGTACAAGAAGGAGCTTGTGTAGACTGCGGCTTAGGCTTTTTCATGTCATGCTTGATGTCTTTTTGATAGTATGCTTAGTGGTTTTGCTGTAGCATGACTTGTCTCAAATAACTGAGATTGCTTAATGAACCTTTGAAAAAATCATGCGTTGTTTTTAATTGTATGGAAGCATTATTTTGGTTTTCTCCTTGATGTTTTATTTGGGTTGACTTGGCGCATGCTCACACATGTTAGACTCTTACAAAGTCGCCAATAGCCTCTATGATCATTTAGTTTTTGACTTTTGATGCCATCTTATGCTTCTTTTAATGTCGCTTTGTCGCTTTGCATGATTATGGCCATTATTGCTCTCTTAGTTGGTCGCTCCCAGCCTTTTGCTAGCCCTCGCCTTGTACTGAGTATGAGCTCTACTCGTGCATCCAACTCCTAAAAGCCAAAGTCTTCCAAAGTGTCCACCATACATACCTACTAGCAATTTGCTATTCCAAGTAAATTTGACTTGCTTTTATTTTCTCTTCAAATTAAACTCTTACCAGTGTTATGCAAAATTTGGTCAGTAAAGCTCTCACGAACCGGAAGGCACACTTTACTTTTCTTGCTCTTAAAAATTTGACATTGTGATCTCTTATGTTGAGTTGTTATGCTTGCAAGTTGTAAGTTGGAGACTAGCCCAGCCATGCAGTCATGGCAAGCTTTCAACATTGCACTTCTTATTTGAGTTGATATCGTGATCTTTTGTTTATGGATGCCCGCGGTGTGAAATGAATTGGGAATCTTGTGGGGATCATGGAGTTTGTATATGTGTTAGGGAAACGCCGGGCCGCTAATCTAAGCCATGCATAATTCATGGTGGAAATTTGCAGCATACCCATGGTGAACATTCGACGACGCATCTCACAATAAAAAGCTAAACAAATGGCAAATAAAAGAGATGTCGAGGTGTTCATTGTCTGCTTGTCCTGTCATTTTGATGTGGGCTTGTTCCATGTCATCGGGCACGGAGGTACCCCATTGGCAGTTCTCAATGATATGCATATATTTACAATGACAAGAGCCTTGCTTGGGACTCTAAGTAAAGTAGCATGAGGTTTGGGTACTCGTATTCACGGGACACGAGGTTTTCAACTTATGATTTGTCAAGCATATGCATCATAATTGTTCTCGCATTAACTTTAACCATTCAAGATGCTTATGATAGGGGCAATGAGAGCTCAAAGCCGGTAAGTACCATAATTTTTGAAGGTTATAAAACTTGCAATCACTGCTTCCCTCTGCGAAGGGCCTTTCTTTTACTTTTATGTTGAGTCACTACCTTCTTTCTTTATGCACCATTAAGAGAGCATAGTTGTCATTCTTAGTATAATGTGCATTGTTCCAAAGTTTTCATTGATTGATTCATATTGTTGGTTTCACTTGTTCTTAAATTATTTGTATCTAGTCGCCCTCTTAAACTTGAAGGTGTCCTATGCATTTATGTTTTGCTCTCTTTGAAGGACAAGCTGAAAACCATTTGTATGTTTTTCCTTATGATTTGAACACACGTTTGACTTTCATTGTTTCATTTTCATGATCTTTTGTTTGTGTTCATTTGCATGTTTACAACATGATTGCTAAGTTCTTATTGTCAAGATTATATCTTTCATGCCCATGTTTTAAGTTCTTATGATCCTAGCACACAAATACTTACATATATGATCAAGATTGTGTAGGTGCATGTCACCTCAAAAATTATTCTTTTGTTATCATTTACCTACTCGAGGACGAGTAGGAGTTAAGCTTGGGGATGCTTGATACGTCTCCAACGTATCTATAATTTTTGATGCTCCATGCTTGTTTTTACACCATTTGCCTACTGTTTCGTTACACTTCGTGGCACTTTTATGCATTTTCCAGAACTAACCTATTAACAAGTCACCACAGTGCCAGTTCCCTGTTTTCTGCTGTTTTTGTGTTTTAGAAGTGATACACAGGAAATATTCTCGGAATTGGACGAAACAAGTTCCTGAAGTCTTATTTTACCCGGAAGCTTCCAGAGATCCGAAGAGGAGTAGCAGTGGGGCCACCAGGGGGCCTCATGCCAGGCTGGCGCGGCCAGGGCCTGGGCCGCGCCGCCATGGTGTGAGGCCACCTGGCCCCACCTCTGACATCGCCCCTTCGCCTATAAAGACCCCCCGACGGGAAAAACCTAAGTACCCGATCACTTTTCCAGAACACATCGCGATCCGCCGCCGCTGTCGACCCGAAGATCGGGAGGGTCCAGAAGCTCTTCCCGGCACCCTGCCGGAGAGGGGAATCGCCACCGGAGGTCTTCTTCATCGCCATGCTTGCCTCCGGAGCGATGAGTGAGTAGTCTACCTTGGACTATGGGTCCATAGCAGTAGCTAGATGGTTGTCTTCTCCACCATGTGCTTCATGTTTAGATCTCATGAGCTGCCCAACATGATTGAGATCACCGTTATGTAATTCTACATGTTTGGTTTGTTGGGATCCGATGAATATTGGTGTTTATGATTGAGTTGTTGTACTGAATATTATCTTATGTTATCTCTATGTTGTTTATGATCTTGCATGCTCTCCATTGTTAGTAGCTATCTTGGCCGAGTAGTTGCTAGTGACTCCAAGAGGGGGTATTTATGCTCGATAGTGGGTTCATGCCTCTATTTAACCTGGGGGAGTGACAGAAACCTCTAAGGTTGTAGATGTGCTGTTGCTACTAGGGAGAAAACAACATTCGTATGCTCAAGGGCATATGCTTTGTTTACATTACACACTTTGCTTAATGCAATTATCTGTTGTTTGCAACTTAATACTTGTGGAGTTCTCGGATTGATTCGCCACAAGTGGATTATTAGTCATAGATGCAGTTGGATGGCGGTCTATGTATTTTGTTGTAATGCCCAGAGTAAATCTCATAGTGATCTTCTTGACATATCACGTTTATCTTTATTCTATCAATTGCCCAACTATAATTTGTTTACCCAGCATGTGTTATTTATCTTATGGAGAGACACCACTAGTGAACTGTGGACCCCGGTCCTATTTCCATCATATTGCTATCACCTGTTTACTTTACTCGCACTGTTTACTTTACTCGCATACTTTTACACTTTTCCACTCGATACGCTCATAACCTTTGTTTCAAGCAAACCGGTGAGATTGACAACCTCATCGCAAGTTAGAAACAAAGTACTTGGTTGTGTTGTGTGCAGGTTCCGCGTTGCAGCTAGCAAGCAAAGCTTGGACGAGGCGCCATATATAAATTGTCCGAAGCTGTCGCAAACTAGCAAGCATCACCTTCAGTCGTTTGTCTCTCCTCTCCAAGATCGACATACCTTGGTTTCTTAACTGAGGGAAAACCAGCTGCTATACTCATCACACCTTCCTCTTGGGGTTCCCAACGGGCTGGTCATTCACCACGCACAAGGATCATCTCTCCCACGTTAACTGGGCAATTAGAGAACTACTCCCTCCTCATTATAGGAGACAACAAGGTTGATGGAGATGGCGGTGAGGTCGATGGAGACGGCGGGGACGGCGATGGAGACTGATGGAGATGGCTCCGGGGGCACTTCCCCGTCCTGGCAGGGTGCCGGAACAGAGACTTCTATCCCCCGAAATTCGTCGGCGGTGGCGGCGGAGCTGCGGAACTGTTCTGGGAAAAATGCCGATTGTTTTAGGGTTTTCCGTCGGGAGGCTTCTTATAGGCGAAGGGGCATCATCAGGAGGCGACCAGGGGGGGCTCACCATAGGTGGGCGCGGTCAGGGCCTAGGCCGCGCCCCCTCATGGTGTGGGCAGCCTCTGGCCCCCCTCCAGCTCTCGTTTGGTCTTTGGTCCTCTTCCGGGAAAAATAGGAGTTCTGGAACTTGTTTCGTCCAATTCTGAGAATATTTTCTGTGTAACATTTCTGAAACACAAAAACAGCAGAAAACAGGGAACTGACACTGTGGCATCCTGTTAGTAGGTTAGTTCCGGAAATCGCATAAAAACGTCACGAAGTGTAATGAAACACAAGGCAAATGGTGTAAAAACAAGCATGGAGCATCAAAAATTATAGATACGTTTGAGACATATCACACATCAGCAAGTCTTCCCTCAGTTGTGAAACCAAGGTTTATCAAACCAGTAGGAGAAAGCCAAACTTCAGAAGGTGATGCTTGCTAGCTTCGTGACACTCCAGACAATGGCGCCAGAAATATTGCTGGTGCGTCTTCAACTAGCAGCAACGTGAAACCTGCACACAATACAACCAAGAACTTTGCTCCCAACTTACGATGAGGTTGTCAATCTCACCGGTTTGCTATAAACAAAGGATTGAGCATATCGAGTGGTAAAAGGATAATAGTATGCAAGAAAGTAAACAATGCGAGTAAAAGTAAAACGGTATAGCAATGTAAAGGAAATTAGACCGGGGTCCACAGTTCACTAGTGGTGTCTCTCCATAAGATAAATAATAACATACTGGGTAAACAAATTACAGTTGGGCAATTGATAGAGTAAAGATAGCGTACATATGTCATGAGGATCACTATAAGATTCACTCTGGGCATTACGACAAAATACATAGACCACCATCCAACTGCATTTATGACTAAAAATTCACTCGCGGAGAGTCATCCGAGAACCCCTTGAGTATTAAGTTGCGAACAACAGATAATTGCATTAAGCAAAGTGCGTAATGTAAACAAAGCAAATGTCCTTGGACACAAGAATGTTGTTTTCTCCCTAGTGGCAACAGCACATCTACAACCTTAGAGGTTTCTATCACTCCCCCAGATTACTAGAGGCATGAACCCAACTATCGAGCATAAATACTCCCTCTTGGAGTCACTAGCATCTACTCGGCCAAGATAGCTACTAGCAACGGAAAGCATGCAAGATCATAAACAACATAGAGGTAACATAAAGATATATAATTTAGCACATCAACTTAACATAGTACCAATACTCATCGGATCCCAACAAACACAACATGTAGAATTACATAAAGATGATCCTGATCATGTAGGGCAGCTCACAAGATCTAAACATGAAGCACATGGTGGAGGAGACAACCATCTAGCTATTGCTATGGACCCGTAGTCCAAGGTAGACTACTCACACATCACTCTGGAGGCGACCATGGTGGTGGAGAAGGCGTCCGGCAGGGATTCCCCTCTCCGGCAGGGTGCCAGGAAGAGCTCCTGGATCCTCCCGATCTCAGGACGGCGACGGCGGCGGCTTGCAGTATGTTTCGTAGAAAAGAGATCCGTCCCTTAGGTTTTTCCCATCGAGGGGAACTTAGAGGCGAAAGAGCAGCGTCAGAGGGTGGGCCACTTGGCCTCACCATGTGGTGGCGCGGCCAGGGGCTGGGCCGCGCCACCATATGGTGAGCCTGGCCCCTGGCCCCCCTCCGTCTCATCTTCGGTCTTCGCGAAGCTTCAGTAAAAATAGGAGGTTCGGCTTTTGTTTCGTCCAATTCCGAGAATATTTCCTGTGTAACTTTTCTGAAACACAAAAAACAGCAGAAAACAGAGAACTGGCACTGTGGCATCTTGTTAATAGGTTAGTTCCGGAAAATGCATAAAAATGCCACGAAGTGTAACAAAACACAAAGCAAATGATGTATAAACAAGCATGGAGCATAAAAAATTATAGATACATTTGAGACGTATCAGTGATCTTATATAGAACCCCAATTTCTTGCAGCATCAGCTATGCTTGCTCTGTTGTTTAATTTTCATCAATTAAAATGCATCCGCACACAGTGCCTTAGTTAACCCTTCGCACATTCTCAAAGAAGTCTAGGGTCTGCTCTCATAACTTTGATGACAACCTTTGAGTTCTCCTCTCATAGTAGGTTTATGTGATCAGCTGATGATGTCAAGTTTTGGCTCCTGAGTCCTGATAAACCTTATGTCACCCAGTAGAATGATGATCAACATATGGTGACAATGACCGAGCACCACCCCAAAACACAGGGTGATGACGCTGGTGTTCCAGATCTCACTGAGCATCTAGACCGTTCCTGGTACCGGGTAGGTGTGGGAGCCAACCGCGTTGAAGACGTCCTCGGCCTCACTGCGATGAGAGGCGGAGCCGGTGCGCACTGTATTTCCATGATATTGCTATCTATGCAAGTGTATTGTGTTCAGGTATGTCACAAATTGCTACTACTTTGTTCTGCCGTTTGCACTCCGGTCTGTAGATGTCGAGCTCGTACAGATCGCTCCATAAGACGCCCACCTCAGGCTCCTCAGAAAGTTTATGGTTGTAAATTTGCTCCTTTCAGCTAGAGAAATATTGAAATAACAATATCAAGTTTTCTTTTTCTTTTGCTATGTTTCTCAAAGCTTCATCCACAAAAGGGTAGCATGCATGGTAACAGAAACTTGATAGAAATAAGCTTGTATGCACGTTAAAATAAAGAAACGAGCAGTTGATTTGCTGATGGATTACATGTTTAGCACAATAACAAGAAATTATACTTAAGAATAAGAAACTAAAAGCATCTTAAAACAAACGTTCTCTATTTGTGTGTAACTACGCTAACATAAGGTAGCTCCGCAAAACCCAAATAAATTTTGCCTTTCTCCATTATCGGAGGAGGCATTGCGGTTAAACGCCGCGTTTCCAGATCCCTCAGCTTATCTGATCGGTTGAGTGACTTCGATTCGGATATCATATGAAATGAACCTCCCATGTGCTAACCTATGCTGCCTGGTAACTTAGTTTGACCTGATGTTTAATCTGATGGTTCAACCTTGAAATAAAGTGCTCACGAAATAAAGGAGACGGGGAGGGACACCGTCGGACAACATGGCACACACATATTAGAGCGAGGCCAAGTTCAACTGATTGTTTACACCTTGAGGACTTGGCAAACAGGAGTAAGAGATTTTCTTTTCGCAAGTGGGCTACATCTATGCCGGTAGAATTGGTGCTATGTTTAGCTGAATTTCATCGCCCATTTTTCTCTTGCGGGATTATAGCTGGCTAAGTGTACGACTCGTGTAGTTTTAGAAGAAAATCACAACAACATTCGCAAAAAAATCACAACAAGAGAAAACTGGGGAGGCAAAGAAATTAACCAACCTAGTTATGCAATTACAGTTTCTACCTTTGATAAAACATCAATTAACTTGGAATCAATAACTATGTGGTTATCACTGATCTTGTAGTATTTACTATAGCAGTTAAAAGACTAGAGAGAGTCATATACGTGGAAGCTCTTCCATAAAGGCCCTTTTATTAAACTCAAAACATCGCTTCAAAGGCAATACAAGCATAAATACTTCACACTGAGCTGCTGCACCTGCACATACATGATGCACATAGCCGCAAACATACACACACATTATTGAAGAGAAAAAATACATAGCCCGCCAAGGGCTAATCAAGCACACAAACACGTACACTTACGAAGGCAAAATACATAGTCGCCTATGACAATACAAGCATAAAGTGCGCGGGTCATCAAATTTCACACGAAATTTACGAAGAGTGAATCTAAGGTATCTTTGAGGCTATATGAGAGGGTGTAGGCATCTTCACGCTTGTACATAAAATCCATCGTGCGTGCAAGATCGGCTGCCTTCTCTAGAAGTGTGAATGGATGCTTTTGTTTGAGACATTCCTTGACGATGTACATCCATGCTTCTTCAATTATTGCTTTTAGCTTCACATTGGCTTCTTTTATCGTGATCCCATGCTCCTTCATGCAAGTTTCCACCGTAGATGAGACATGATCTGATCCTTGTTCCCGCTTCAATAAGATGAATAAATCACATACTTAGAAAAGAATGAAGAATGCGATCTTTTTGGTATTTTATAATCTAGGGCATAGGTGCGGGATAAAAATGGTGTCCCTACATATGGATGTTGATAAGTTCAAAGAATATCATGGATATTGTTTGTACATGAATGAAATATTAATCTAATAGAATATGTATAGAAGTGTCACACATAAACATAATATCAATGTTAGTCATACCTCGTGTGACACCATATCGTTACCAATGCGCCCAACGATACAAACACCTCTAACAATTGTTGGATAGGTAAAAGCCCACTCGAGAGCCTCAGTTGTAGTAATGTCTCCAAACATAATGAAGATAAGGCTTATTATATGCATACAAGCACTGCTACGCACTGAAATTTCAAGATGTTCGTCAACAGTAGTTGGCACGTAATGTTCATCACGCCATTTTACCTCCGCATGATAGCACTTGACGATGTCAATTACCTATAAAACGAACAATTAGTTGAATTTTATGTGTGTAATAATTCTTTTGATGGCATGTTGCCCATATGATTATAACAAACATGACATCCGTAACATATCTGGAACATAAAGAGCATCCTCTCAAAATGTAACCATGATCATGGGCCAAATTATTCATACAGCCGGCATATTTCTGCCCCAACTACACAAAACAACAAAATTGCACAAGCAAGGTCACCTAAGTATTATAAAGATTTAAATATGTCAACAATATGTAAATTAGGAAAAAAAATAGTTAATAGTTTCTGATAAAATAGCATCAGATCACCCAAATTATCCAATTAATGTAGTTCGAAGGTATGGAATGTATAGCTTTGTGTCATATTAACCTTTTTCTTTGTTGACACGCATCCCACATCTAAATGGATTGTAAATTTAACATATATGTACTTATTTGCTTCACTACTACTTATTTTTTGAACGGAATTCTATAACGTATTTTAAAAAAAGAATCGAAATCTGCATCTGTGAGAATTTGAATCTGGGTGGCTGAGCTATACATTCAATCCTAACCAAACTTCTTTGCTTCTCTACTACTTGAGACAAGATTTTGAAACGTCCCAAAACCTTCCTAGCAAATTATCCCTTCAGCTTGTTAAGTTATTTTTTCATGATATTTAGTTACAACTATTTATAATAAAACAGCTGAGTGCATAGCCTTCCTATTGGCAAGCTAGCTATGCCTAGGGCTAAGTGCTAAAAGTAAACAATATATTTTTCTTTGATGTGGTATATATATATAGAGGAAGAATTTACCATTTTTCTGACTAACTCAGCGTGTTTGTTTTTCTGGCGTTTCAACTCTTCCACGATACCATCCGTAGTGTCGAGTATATTGACATATATCGCCTTCAAGTACACTGGGAATTTCTCCGCAGCTTGTTTTTCCCACCTGTAATTTCAAGAAAGGGCAAAATATGCAGTAGTGTGAATATTGTTTTGATTTGTAGAAAGGCCACTAGCATTTGCATAGATTATCTATTGGGAGTTTTTATACCGAAACGTTTAGATGATTAGTATAAGGATAAGTTGTATGCATAATTCTAATTCCACAATGGTACGTTGGTACATGAAAGTTGTATTTTTTATTCAATTCACTTTACATGTATACTTGATCAAATGTAGTAAGAAAAGAGTCTGAAATGTGGTACGTAGCATACATTTTGTTACTATTTCTTTTATGCAAATTTAATGATGGTACGGAAGAACTAGACATGCTAGCTTCACTGTGGTATAGATTTGTATTAGAAGGGAAATGAGATAACCTGTCCATGGCTCTAGTGAACATGTTACTCTCTTCTGTAGTGCTCTGGTTGTCAAAGAGGTCATCAAATAGAGACACAAACATAACCAATTTTGTCATCATTATTCGTGAACATGAATGCCGTGGCTCATAGAGAACTCCTAGGATCCAAAAATGTATCTCCACAATTCTATCTCGCGCAAAAAATTGTAGGTCCGTTCGTGATTTGAAGTCTTCCCACCATCTGCAATTCAATGAGAAAGTATGTATTAGCACAAGTTATACTAGTACAAAAATAATTAGAAAATAAATAGTTGCCATGCACTTCAGGTCATATATGTTAGCCGAACTTACATCGTAAGAGCTTTCAGCTCCTCGCAGTACATAATTTGCAAAATGTTGAAGTCCAACTTTGCAAGCTCCAATATAGTCTTATCTCGAGTTGTCTTCTTCTCATACATCGAGATGTAGCGCCTTGCTTCAATTCTTTCGACTCTCCTGCAACTAGGTGTTTCCAGTGTACAACGTACCTCTTCTGCTAGTAAAGGTTCTACGTGTTCCGCAATAGAGCGGAGGCGGGTCTTGGTGAAAGCTATGGCATCGTCAAGTATCTCTTCCCCATGAACCCTTATATGGGCTGCATCGTACAATGCCAACAATGAATTCACATCATTGCTCGCAAAATCTCCATGGCCATCTCTGAACTTCAGAAACACATCTGCATACACATATGGCACATACCAATTAATTGTCCCATCAAAGCCTTATGCAAACACTTTTTTCATATACATATGTAGGAATTACTCATCTAGATTACCAGGAGAGACATTATATCCCTGCTTCCTGAGCAAGTAGAACCGTAGGGCGGATATGCGAAGGTCATCACACTCCCTAGCGTCCTTGTTGTCATGCACGTCACGCAATAACTCTGCGATCTCTTCACGGTAGTGATGCGCCACTCCTATCCGTTGCAGCGTATCGACGAGCTCTAGCTTTGGAGCTGAATCAGCAGACACAGCATTGGCAACGTTCAAAATGATCTTCCTTACATCCTCTTTCTTGGCACGTGCCATGTCCTCCATTTCCTTGTACTGCAAACATTCACATAAATATGCATGTCAATTTGTTAGATACACTCCCTCCATTTTTTGATATAAGGTGTATAGTTTTCTGTGAAAAATATCAAATTATAAGGTTTATTGTTGGATTGTGGGGTTTGCTATGCTAAATTAGGAGTCAATCTGATTAGGAGAGAGGGGGTTTCATAACTTTCCTATTTTTCATCTAGTCTCTAGTCGATCATCGAGGGGTATTAACATTTAAAAGCAACAAAAATTTCTCGTTCCGCATGTGTGTTGATATTCGTACAAAAAAAACTATACACCTTATATTACGGAATGGAGGGAGTATAATGCAACTACGTGAGATAGCTCCTCTCAGCTGATATATGTGCACTGTGAGTAGTACATATAATATGAGAATTTCCGTACGACATATATGTGATTGGAAATATGGTTACCTGCGATGGAGTGCAAGGGATGTGATTGAGGAAGAAGTTGCCCCAGGGGCTTGGGGTGTAAGCCCGGCGGGGCTTGTGCTGGTTGAGCTCTCGTGAGATGGCACCATCGGAAGCCATGATCAACTCCATCGTGTTTTGGTTCACTTAGCCGGTTCTTGGTGTTCTGCTATGAAAAGCAGGTATACATACATGGCGTTATATAGACTCTGCTAGTATTTAGTATCAGCACACAAATCAAGTTAGACATATATATGTGTTTAGTTACTAACTCTCCGGCCGTCAGATCACAAAACAAAGGTTGGCTTGGCTAACTCAACGCATGGGAAGAAAATTCCTTTCAGTTTCGTGGATACGCACATAATACATATGCATCACGCTAACTCAACGCGGACGTCCCACCAACGGAATTGCTGTGCACACGACCCCCCACGTACGACATGCGTACGACGTGCAATCGAACGGGGGAGCAATCTCGTTGGACAATGCGTACGACATGCGTACCAAACGCCGGCTCCTCTCATCAGCTGGCCGCCGTCTTTGTCTTCTTGAATTATTAGAGCTAAGTTTGGAGCTACGTGTAGACTTAATGACTTATACTGTAATTTGCATGTACATGACACATCATGGTGACATAAGCATGACGTTACTCTAGGTATATGGAAAGATCAAAGGAAATCTTCACTTGTGTTAGGACTCAGCCAATCAAGATCGGCGAGGTGACGTGTGCGGCTGGCAAGGTGTATTTGCGTATAAGTATACGTGCAGGGCGTGCAGCACACGTGCGGCAGGTTCTGTTTTGGAAAAAGTTCATTTCAAACCCTGAACTTATAGAGGTTGGATGAAAAAAACCCTGAACTCAAAATTCCTGTCGTTTGCACCCTAAACTTACTAATCCTGGTCTAAATTAAACCCTAAGCTGTTTTCTGGAGCAAAAAAATAAAATCCTAAAATGCTAGTGTCACTGACTATGTTGACCCACGTGTCATATCTATCCCCTACCTGTGAGCTGCCGCTGCTTGAACTAGCAGGCCGCAAAAAACAACTCGCAAAACGGAAACTAGCACATGGCAGGAGCAAAGCTAGCTATCAGAACCAAAGAGAGGTGACCTGCAATTCATCGCTGCTCCACCATAGTGCGCTGCGATCAGCCGTCGTGTTGCTGTCACCTCCCAAGTTCCCCGGCGCCGCTTCAAGGCAGACAGAGAGGAGCACCCTGCGCCATCTCTTCCTTTTCGTTGCTCCCTCTCGACCCAGTTGCTGTCACACTCCACTGCAGATAGGACGCCCCGGACGAATCCGAGACCACCACCAGCTCCGCCTCGCTGTACTCGTTCCTCTGTCGGAAGGAATCAAATCGACTCGTCGTCCACTTCTTCCCTGTCCGCGGCCGCTGCTCGCCGTCGTCCTAGCCGTCGCCTCCGACCTCCCCCGACCAAATTGATCCCACCAACGCACTCCTGGTGAGATGATCGTCCTCCGGGACTACTCCACTCTTCCTAAAGTTCCCCAATTCGCGCTGCCGCCGTTCGCCGTCGATCTGGTGGTCGCCGGAGTTGCGTCCGGTGACCATAGGGCCCCTTGCCGCCGCTAATAGACAGGGTACAAACCACCACTCCAGATCCGCGTGCTCCCGAGCCCCCTGCGAGGTGCCAAGGCCGTGGCGTCTCAGAGGCAGCACGGGCCGGTCACTGGGCATGAGAAAGACTCGGGCAAAGAAGATGAACATGACACTTGGGTCCCACTGTCAGTGAGATTAATCCGCAATCCTGACCGGGATTGTTGCTATCCCGGTGCACCAAACAGCTCTAGGGTTTATTTTGGACCGGGATTGGTTAGTTCAGGGTACAAATGACAGGGATTTCGAGTTCAGGGTTCTTTTCGTCCAACCTCTATGAGTTCAGGGTTTGAAATGGACTTTTTCCTTCTGTTTTCAATCTTCAATTCTCGTTTTCATACACGTCCGCATATAACTGCTGGACCTCACAGACAGTCTAACTTGCGGACACGGACACCGCTAAATCTACGATTTGAGTTTGCGGCTAATGATATCACGGACACGGACGCCGCGGACACGTCCGCCTGCATCCTGAGCATATGTCATTGCACGCATTTTTGGCAATGAAGAAGAACACACAAGCAAGGAGAGAAGAAATTTTCTTTCTGTTCTGTGGGTACACACAAAACACATGCATGCATAGTGATTGCACACATTTATCCTCATTGTGACTAGTCTTACTCCACCCTAGCGACATCCACTTCCTGCCTTATGCTGCTCATAGTGCATAGTAACATAGAGTAGTAACATGCACATATTACTAATCTATATTACTACCTCTATAGTGGGGTATAACATATTTATAGTATCATGCAAAGTCATATTTATTAGGTTATAGACTCATCTTGTCTTGAAAAAAGTGATGTTATGGTAACATAGCTAGTTACTACAACACTCTCTTTCTTTAATTAATGACTTGCCATGTCACCAAAATGCTTAGTTAGCACTGCATATAGTTCTATATTACTACCAATGTTACTCCCACTCTGAGCAGTCTAGATGGAGATGGCGATTTCTTCAGTTAAGGCTCGTCGACAGACGACAGGCATGACACACAGCAGGGGAAGACACATCCTTCAGAGCTCGGTGCGAACACCATGGAGCTCATCCTCTTTGGACGTGCTGGCAGAGGCAATCGGTGATGACCCATGGTGGCACGAACGGCGTCGGTCTGACGGAGAAGCCCCCATGACTGCGACAGTATCGGGTCAGGTACCTTGGAAGGTGCGGGTGTCTGGAGACGGCCAGGATCAGTCGTCAGGCAAATCATTCAGGGCTACCTGTGCGTGAGTGCATCAGAGCTTTGATGCATAGCATAATCAGCAGCAGCTACCTGTGCGTGAGTGCATCAGAGCTTCAGGAATTAAGCATGGAAAGTCTGATAAAGTAAGTTGGTCCAGCTCAACTTAAGCACAGTAGAGTAGTTTGTTTAGCTTACACATATATGTGGTGCTGGAGAAGACTATCTGTTGCTTCAGGAATACTTTTTCTCAGAAATCATCCATGAAAAGTGACAATCTAAGCATGCATCTTATCATAAATGATTATTATTCACAACAGCAGTGTGCTGTGATCCTGCCAAAGTGCTCAACTGAAGCAAGCGTTTAGACAACTAGAACATAACTGAGCAGCAATTCGATCGATTAAACAGAGTGCAGAAAGAAATTGTATAACATGGATCACATTTGCCAAAAATTATATACCTACAAAAAAACTCTCATCTAGCTAAAGTTTATTACCGATTTTCAGCTTGAAGAGATTACTTGTTGACGCTGTAGCCTGATTGCACTCGAAACAAAAACAATCAGCGGCTTCTTTCTCCGAACAGGCATTCTTGCCCTGCAGTCGTCATGACAAACCTAGAAGAGCAGAACCCATCATCTGCTCTGTGTCATACTCCCCATTCAGGCTCTAACTCAACAGCATCCAACAGCTCTGCTTTACAGTGCACATTCCAAACCCAATAAACAACATCCAACATGTTCATAACGGCAGGTGCTTCTCAGGTTTACTGGCCGCTTTCGCGTGCAGATCTCCAGCAGCATAATCTCTTACCTCCCATCTGGAGGTACTCAGGGGTAAGGTAACAACAGTCCCTGCTGCCAAGGTTGACCGAGGGCTACCAAGCTTTGATGTAAAATTACTTTAAGGCCAACATTGCCACGAATCTACCATCTTCATAGCTAAAATCGACTCAATTGCCTCGGGCCTCAGAAAAGTAGCATACTCTCAGAAAAGAATCGCCCTGTTCCTGTGAGAGTTGTACTGCAGGTACTAGGATTCAGACAGTAGCCAGAGGCGATTTCATCCGAACATTGCAAGTTCAGTTAAGTCACCAGTAGTCTTTACAAGAGCAGGCGCCATCCTGGAACCTGTGGAACCTGTTGGCGTCTCTGACCACCAGCGTCCTCCCCAACACGATCGACAGCCCCTTGAAGAACTCGTGGCAGTCGCCGCATACCCGCAGGTTCTTGTACACCCTGATCACCTCCTCCTTGCCCTCTCCCTCTCCATGATCATGTTCATCGTGGTGCAGCAGCCACAGCCCCACTGCTAGCCTTTCGCTGTGCGCCCTCAGGCTCTCAGCGCACGACTCCTCGTCAACGTCGTGCAGCCGCCCGCCGTCGCCGGTGACGGCACCGGGTATGTACCCGAGCTGCTCCCTCATCTTCCTCTCCACGTCGCAGAGCATGCGGCGAAGGTCTGCGACGCGTGGGTGCACGTCGTCGCCGCCACCGTAAAAGAAGTGCGCCTCTTTGCCGACCTCGACCCAGCTGCACCCACCCTGCTTCCTGAGGCCCCGGCGCCGCATAGTGTCGCGCACCCGCTGGCATTCGCGCCACTCTCTGGCCTCCGCGAAGATGTTCGACAGCATCACATAGTTCGCCGGGTTGTCGCCGTCCATGGCCAGGAGGATGTCGCCCACCTCCCTGCCCACGGCAACGTTCTTGTGCACTCTGCAGGCCCCGAGCAGTGTCTGCCACACACCAATGGTTAGCACCATCGGCATCGTCGCGATTAGGTCCTTGGCCTCGGCAAGCTCTCCAGCACGACCGAGGAGATCGACCATGCACGCGTAGTGCTCTGCTCTTGGTCTCAGCCGCCGGTCTTGACGGATTATCGAGAAGTACCGGCGGCATTCTTCAACCAGGCCAGAGTGGCTGCATGCAGACAGGAGGGCGAGGTAGGCCACCTCATCAGGCTCAACGCCTTCAGCTCTCATTTCCTCAAACATGTCAATGGCTTCACGGCCATGGCCATGCTTCCCGAGGCCATTGATCATTGTGGTCCATGAGACAACATTCCTTGCTAGCGTCTCCCTGAACCGCCGCTCTGCCTCGTCGCTCAGCCCGCACTTGAGGTACATGTCGACCAGGGAGTTGGCCACCGACACATCCTGCCCGGCCAGGTCCTTGACCGTGTAGCAGTGCATTTGCCTCCCTTGCTCCACGAGAGCAAAATCAGCAAACACGCCAATGACGCTGGACATGATATGGCCATCCGCTCGGACGCCCGAGCTCCAAAACCGCCTGAACAGCTCCAATGCTTCCTTCACCTGCCCCTCCTGCGCGTGTCCAATGATCACCGTGGTCCACTGGATTGCATTCTTCCTTTCCAGCCGATCGAACATCTGCATCGCCTCAGGCAGGCACCGGCATTTGACATACACGTCCAGGAGAGCACCAGCGAGGATGGCGTTGGATGCTGTGGAGACCCCTCTGACCGCCATGGCTGCATGAACCTGCGCACCCTCGCGAGCCGCGCCAAGGGCGCTGCAGGCTTTCAGCAAGCTGGCAAAGGTGAACTCGTCAGGCTGACCATCCTCCTCGTCTCGCCGCCGCTGCATCTCCTGGAAGACGAGCAGCGCGTCCCTTCCGTGCCCCGCGTGCGCATATCCGGAGATCATGGCGTTCCAGGCCACGAGGTTCCTGAACGCCGTACCATCAAACACCCGCCGCGCATCGCTGACCCTCCCGCCCTTGGAGTACACAAGCACCAGCGAGTTGGCGACGACGCCGTGCCCCTCGAACCCCATCCTGACGCATCCTCCGTGCACGCAAACGCCGGCGCCGGTGTCGCCGACCACACCGCACGCCTTCAAGGTCGCCGAGAGCGTGAACTCGTTTGGCGCGGCCTCCGACAGGCGACGCATCTCCCCAAACAGCCTGAGGCACTCCCTCGCGTCCCCCTGCTGCAGGAATCCCACCATGAGCACCGTCCACGACACCACGTTCCTCTCGGGCATTCCGTCGAACACCTCGCGGGCCATATCGAGCTTCCCGCACTTGCCGTACATGTCGACCAGGTTGTTGCCCAGCATGGTGTCGGAGCCGAAGCCGAGCTTCAGGAGCGCGCCGTGGAGCTGCACGCCGCCGCGGATGGCCGCGCTCCTCGCGCTCGCCCGGAGGAGGTCGGCGAGCATCTTCCGCCGCTCCATTGGATTCGTGTGTACGTGGGAAGTGCCACTGACGAAAGGGCCCAGCTGGGGCGATCCGAGATGGCGGAGATATCAGCATGGAGGCATGCGCGGCGGGGCCAGCCGGCCGGCGCCGCTCAGTGCCGTCCGGGAGCGCGTCCAGTGCGTGCCAGGAGTGGCATAGGCTGGGGAAGAGAAGAAGATGGGAGAGATGCTGAGCAATGGGGCCAAGGACCACACGTCAGTGAGAAAATGCCAGAGCCAATGTATTAGGCAGATTGTCTTGGTAGTTTTTCTGTAAATTTTGAAGTAAATGGAAATGTTACTTTCAAGGTTCAATTTATACATGGCTCAAAATCATTTGTGTGCTCATATGGAAATTTCGAACTTGATGGCATATTTAATTTTTAAAAATGTAATATAGTTTCAACCTCGGTATGCTTTCTGCAATTTGCTACTATAACTTATGATATCGGACTATTTGTGTACCGACTCTAAATTTAATGATTCACATTGTGTGCTTGTCTTGACGTGCCTGCCTGCCTTAGAAAACAAGCTATTCAGAGACCCGGAGTAGACCAGAATGAGAAGTAAACCTTCAAACCTTTTTTTGATTTCTAGAATTTGCATAGAAATTGTGTAGGATTTGGATCCTATGGAAAAAATTTCTACACACACGTTTGATTCATAGAAACATATCTTATAGGAAATAATTCTATAGAAATCTAGTAGTGTAAATCCTATAAGAAAAAAAAACATTAGGTCATACCTCATGTTAAATTCATTTGCTACAATCAAAGACACTTCATCTTCCTATAGGATTTAAGTAGTCATGAAATTCTATTCCTATGTTTCCTATAGTTTTCCTATCCTATGAATCAAAGGAGCCCTCAGTAAGTGCATGTTTGGGAAGCAAGAGAGTACTTCATCATGCATGTAAGGTCCTCTGTTCCTAATTATAAGATGTTTTGGGAGTTTAAATTGAACTTCCAAAACGTCTTATAATTAGGAACATAGGTTGTAGTGGTTTTCTTTTGAGTTGTATATATAGACGCCATCATTTTGTACATGAGAGCCTCAGGGGAATTAAGTAAGCGTGCGTCAACCAATGTTAGCTAACAATACTGTCTGCAAACCAGAACATGCAAAATAGTAGCAACACAAAAAATGCTGATACTAACCATCTTGTATTGCGGACTGGTTCAAGGTATCCAGTGTACAGCAAAACGTACTGGTCACGCTTTTATAAATCTCCTAGACATTCATACCCTTTCTATACATCAATTCAAGTACAGAAACTAATCAACTGGACCTAAGCTTCAAGTTTACATCGTCAGTGAAGTACAGCAAACAAGTCAGTGAATCCTAAGCTTTGCCAATATCTGGTTTCAGTGTGGCATCTGTGTCCTGAGGAAGCCATGGTTGATGAACTCTTGCAATGACAACCGCTCCACTGAAAACAGGCGTCCAAATGTAAAACATCCAGAGTTTCAACATTCCTGGTGGAGTAAGAGGCAGCATGACCAGTGAGATAGTGACAAACCTGGATTTGTGCGTAGTAGTCTGGTGCATATGTCGATAGAGTCGGGATGCAGGCTGGGGACGACGAGTTCCGAGAATGGAAGAGAGCTAGTTCTGTTTATGCACTGAAGCAACTAAAGAAGGAAATGTTAGCCAAAGACTGTTGCGAAATCTAATTTCTGATAGCCCTAAACCGTAGTACCTGCACATTGCTTCTACCACAGAACGGCGGGTAACCATTCAACAACTCAAAGAGGATCGCGCCAATACTCCACAAGTCTACCTACACAAAAGAGATATTCAGATTTATCCTATCTGTGTTTGCTTGGGCATGTGAGCTCATACATCATACCTTATCATCGTACTTCTGAAACAGCATGACTTCTGGGGCCATGTACATACGAGTGCCACAGGCTGTGTCTGCATACTCCCCGGGATGAAGAACCCTAATAAGCAGCAACAAATGTGCCTTTGATTCTGTTTGCCCAAAGAAACACGAGGCCTAACTTATCAGATTACAACCACTCCACCAAGTTTAGCATCATGACATGTTCGTTGGCTGCTACTCTTATGTGGTTCAGTAGCTAACAGAAGTTTATCAGCATGTCGCAGTTAACTGAAAGAATAGCAGGTGCTGCTTGCATTCCTATTTGACTAAGATGAGTACCATCAATCTACTTCAAAAAAAAAAGATGAGTACCATCAATCCAAGAGTTGTACATTTTGTTACGCACCTGGACAGGCCGAAATCAGATATCTTGAGTATCGCATTGCTATCGGGACAAGAGAGTAGGATATTCTGCAACATTCAAGACTTCAATCAGTTCGAAAAATGAAGATTCAACCTAATCAGCAAACATTACACTCAAGGAAATGAAATTAAGAAGTGATTTCAGTCCCTGGACCTCAGGTTTCAAGTCCCGGTGGACGACATGGTGCCTGCGGAGCACTTGCAAACCAGCTCCTGCCAGCAACAAGGGGCAATCTCATTTTCTTTCACATCACATCTTGTATTACCACAAGCTTGCGTGTGTGAAATCGAAATTTGAAGAGCAATTGGGAACGGCTGATGGATCAATCAATTTACCGATTTGTCTCATGAAATCTCTGGCCACGCGCTCCTCCACCCTGCCGCTCCGCTCGATGTAGCTCGCCAGGTCTCCTCCCTCGCACAGTTCCATGACGAGGTAGAGGCAGCCCTGGGTCTGAGACAAAACGAACACCGATCCGATTGATGAGAGAAGACAGATGGCGTATACTAACTAGGGGCAAGAGAAGGCGGTACCTGGAAGACGTCGAGGAGGCGGACGATGTTGGGGTGGCTGACGGCGGCGAGGAAGCGGAGCTCGCAGTCGAGGCTGTCGCGGAGGCGGCCGGGGAGGCCGGCGAGCCGCACCTGCTTCACCGCCGCGGGGGCGCCGGTCGACAACCGGACCGCGCGCCAGACGGACGTGGAGGGGGGCCGCCCGCCCAGGCGCTCGCGCAGCTCGTAGCCGCCCACCGTCGCCAGCGCCTCCTCCTCCTCCTCCTCCTCCTCCGTACTCCTCCGTGCCATCGAGAAAGGACTAGAAAAATGACAAATGTCAATTGGGCGGAGAACTCCATTAGTCAATTACCCCAAATGAGAATTGAGCTAGTACTGTCAATTGGGCCTAGCCAAGCCCTCCTTTTTCTTTGGCACAACAAACCCTGCACTTCGTAAGTATTTCCTTCATTTGAAAATAAGCGTTGATGATTTAGTACAAACTTTGCATTAAGTTATGCTAAATTATTGATATTTATTTTCGATCAGAGGGAGTATTATTCATTAGAACACGAAGTCTCCATAATCCATATTTACATCATGAGAGTGGATTTGGTACTCACCTTGGTAGGTACTCACCCACTGAATGCCGTTGGATCTGCTTTTAGATGGAGAGATCCAGCTGGCCTTTGTTGACCGCATCACATACCCACATGCAAGAATATTCGATTAGGGAACTAATAATTACTCTTAGATATGGCGGGAGTAATTAAAATTTAGCTTTACGCATGGCGGGAGTCACTTGGCGGGAGAGATTTCACACTTTGGCTGCCTTTTTGTATGCCTGAAAGATGCTATAGACAGCGCCAGGCTCCACGTGTTCCCGCCCCCTTCTTAAAAAATTCATCATGACGAAAATAGTATCTCTGTCACTTCGAGAGAGCAATCCATGCAGCCTAGCGTCCATTGTTTCGAAGGACCCCGAGATATGCTTTCGTCCTCTTCTTGTTATCCATACACGCAAAGAAGCTGGAACCCGCAGAAAAAAGTGACAGGACGAAAAAACGCGTCGTCTCATGCAACATCTATCCACTCGAGTACATTTTGCATGGCATGATTACCCAAAAGAGTGGACGGCTCTACCAATTATGACATCTACCATGCAATTATTACAGACATTAGGATCGGGTGGAGTACGGGGTGTACTCGTATTATACTTCTCACACGGGGAGCGATTTGTTTGAAATAATTGCATCGAAACTCGATGGCAGCCAATCATTTGTTCTCGATCGGTCACTAATTTGAAATGATTACACCGCTGCTGATATGGATGGAATGCACTGCTAGCTTTCCATCCTCCGGTCTTATATAGCCGGAAGCAGTACACGATCAAGAACAAGTCTCGCACCTCTCTAGTCACTCGTCTACCAGCTTTGCCAGAAAATGCCCCCCCCCCCACCTTTTCTGACCGGCTTCGTTCGGCTTTCCATGGGATCTATGGGCTTCCAGTGCGACAACTGCAGGAGACTCCTAGTTGGTCCTCTTAGTCACATAGTTGAAATGTACGTGGTGATCTGGGCATGACGGCATAATGGGCACCTTATCATGGGGTACCTACCCCGGGAGAGACATTGTTTTGAACTAGCGAAAGGAATGAGCCGGGCACAACGACAGTCTAGTGTATAAATAGAAAGTGGCTACTCTGCAATCATTATGTGACTAAGAGGACCTCACTTATTGCTAAAAAAAGACTACTTGAGTATGTAAGAATGTACATAAGTACCCTTGTAAAAATATACATACGTAATCTGCAATAATTATGTGAATAAAAGGATCCTAAATTATTGCTAAATGGACTATTTGAGTATGTAAGATTGTACATAGGTACACTTGTACAATGATGACGTATTCTGGCTGTGTATAAATAGAAGTGGCTACTACGCAATGATTGAGTGAATAAGAGGATCCTCAATTATTGCTAAAAAGACTACTTGAGTACCTAAGAATGTACAATAGAGCAATGATGATGTATTCTGCCTTCAAGCCAGCGTATAGCTCTACAATTTAATTGCCCATCTGCAATGATTTGCTTCTAGAATACCATCATTTAGCCTATGAGCTAGTGACCTAGGCATATTTTTTTGGGCCGAATTATTGAGGGGCTGACTACCCATCGTCTTCCTCCAGCCACCTTGTCCACTACCTCCATGAAAGAACTGTTCAACACTGGTTCCAAAACTTAGAACAGAGTAGCCACTAATATTGAATTCTAATAATATTATCAATCTACAATGGGTGCCTTTTCAAATCCGATAGCTGCCTTGGTGTAGCTTTCAGAAGAGAATTACATGGAACCAGTGTTGGTGTAGCTTTTAGAAAATAATCAAACCGTGGAAAGCCTTGGTGTAGCTTTCAGAAGAGAATCAACGGGTGCCTTTTTAGTGCAAAAAAGGTTTAAACTAAGGAGGAATCCACGGTTGTCATTATCTTTCTCCTACCTCTTCTTGTCTGCTACATCCTCCAGGAGAACCGGCGTAAGCTAGAGAGCTGTCAATGGTGCTTCTTGGGGGAACTTGAATAAAAATGTTGTGTAATCGGATGTAGAGGTGTTAGTTCGTGGGCATGGCATATAGGCAAGCTGGTATGCTACCCAGCGGGGGAGGCCGAAATGGGTCCTTCTTTTGAATGTTTGAATCGTGCCCTTATATACCCATATTAACACACATTTCAAATTTGAATGGTTCTAATCACAGCGCTTCCACTAATAAGCGGAGGGTGGCACTCAGCCAACGCTAAGCCAAGTTTGACCAAGTGGACAGGTGTCAATCATTGAGGGGGTGAGTACGTACCACGGTGTGTATAGTTTTGTTTTTGTTTACATCATAGGTTACAAAGAGGACCTTTAGAAAATATAGAATTACAAACATGGCCCTAGTTGACAGCAAGCGACAAACTCCACATGTCGAACAGCACTTCTCCCACCACCATGGTGACACGCACTATCCTGCCCCGCCATGAGCTCTCATCGCCGACCATAGAGCACAAGCTCAGTGGTTGCCACCGACACTGCGAAGAAGACTTGGATTTGTTTCCTCTAGACAGGAAGGAGAAGCACACCGAAGCCAATCATCCATGGAACTGCATGCTTCGGCGCTAGAAACGACAACAGGAAGTGAATGACACATTTGTTATGTTAATAAGAAAGTTGTCAAGTCCAAGAGAGCTAGGTAAGTTTTGTTTCAGTAGAATCCATGTGCAATGTTGTTTATTAAATTGCTTCTAAAGTCCTTGCTAATAGATCGAATACGATCTTGCCAAAGATTATCTTGCAAAAACAATCTGTCTTTGTTCTAGGGAGATTGATCACGGCTAACATATTTACAACTTGTAATGTTTGCACTTTATGAAAAGGAACAATGCTAAGAAATATTTGTAGTGTGCTCTGAACCTGGATATGCAAAAAGCATATCGATCGGGTTGAGTGGTAGCACCTCTAGGCCATCATTGTTGAGAACGGGATTCAACTACCATTGGTTATATCTTGCAATGAGAATGGTCTCCACGGTAATCTTCTGAATTAGGTTCAATAGCTCACCGATTAACACTTTCAAGCCTACGCAGGGTATCCGCGGAGATATCTATCTCTATGTATTTTGCTTTCCATCAGGCCCCTCGTGCCTTTTAAAATCAAGAAGTCGTTTACCATCACCGCGCTTACAAGGACTAAAGCGTGACGAGTTATGCTCCGCCTGCCAACTACCTAACATTTGATGATGAAGTTAGTTTTTTGTCAAAAAGGGCGGGGATGATAGGGCTTGAAAACCATCAATGCTCTTCAACAAAAATGTCCGCAGGGGACACAAACTGCGACAAAAAAATAGGCTAAGTGTTCAAAATGAGTGACTGCTCGAAGAATATCTTCCTCTTGGTGTCATAGGTGAAGAAGAAGGTTGGTCTTGGTGGACCAAGGACTTTATGTCCTATCCTTCTCCGACAATGCCACAGATAGCGCCAACTATCCGAACATCAGGATGCATCTTCATGATTATGGTAATTTAAATTTAAATTTTAGGATGTGTTACTATGTATCATTTGATAACTGGGATCACTGGATATTTCCCCAACTTCGTGGAATCACTGGAGATTTCCCAACTTCAACTCACGGGAGTACGAGTCGTCTCGTATTGTCTCGAAGTGCTCAACAGCCCTAATGGGAGTTACATGCCTGAATGAGAATAAAATCAGAGCAACGGACTTTGCTTCAGCTACATTTGTACATGAGCTGAGGTATTACGAGCATGGAGGCGCACAGAATTTGCTCGTTCTTCTGCTTACCGTGATACAGGTCGCACCTTTTGGCTATCTAAAATAACAGACGAATTTTGTATACCAATGACTTATTACCGATTACTGAATAAATGAAATGGTGGTTGTCAGCCCAAAAAATTCTACTACCTCCGCCCCAAATTAAGTAACGTGTTTCAACGTGTAGATACATCCATTTCTACACAAAGTTACGATAATTAATTTAAAACGAAGGGAATAATTATTTCCTAGAAAATCTACTGTATCACCAAGAGAAAATGTGAAAACATGTTGAATTATTGTGTTACTAATGTAAAATGGAAAAATCTACTATATACTAAAAGCACAATACATGGTTCTAAAACAGAGACACTACGTTAAACCACATCATCCTAATTATTTTGATAGTTAGATCTAAATTTTATGGCTAGGATTTAACCAAAAAAATATACGTTACGTTACAGGCTTGACACAAAAAAATTATCAGGGATATAACCGGTTTCATACAACTACATTGTAAACATGACGTGTTGGATATGGACTCGGGCATGTAATACTTTAGGATGCGGCTGGAGTTCCGCGTCCAGTAAAAAAAATCCCGTATGCTAGCTGTACTTATGAAAAGAAAAAACCAGGGGAAGAGTCTCTTTTAAAACACGAAGGTACCTGTTCAAAAGAAAAACTTTTGTGGAAGACCTATCTCATAGTAGAAGCAATTAATCGATGGAATCCTTATCAATATGGGCGTGGGCATCCAGAATACGTCCGAGGGCTAAGTGAATTAGGACATGCATGCGGGATTTACATGCAAGTACGAAAAATGCTACTACTTGGAGTACATATATAAAACAGATTTAGACGCGTAAGAAATTGTTTGGTAAACATTCCACTCGACAAGTCGGTACATGTCTTATTCTTAAAAGATTTTTTTGGAAATTCAACATGTCAAAAGTAAAATTGTGTACAAATTTTACTGTTAATCAGAAAATTTAAATTAGTATCATTATTAAAGACACAATATGAGGCCTCCTCATATTTGAATGATGTACTAGCAAAGTTTTTCAAGATTCCGAACTCAAAGAAAAATTTGAATACTCTCCCTCGTGTCTAGGCTAGAAACACGGGAAGACCGTAGTCATGGGATCGATGAAAGGCCATAAATATTGGAGTATACCAGGATCTTGAACTTGAGATCTCAAGGCTCTGATACCATACTGAATTGATGTACTACCCATATTTTCCAAAAGTCCAAAGTGGTGGAAATGCCTAGGCTATATCTTTCCAAAAGTCCAAAGTGATGAAAAGGGCTAGGCTACATATTTTAAAACCTTCGTACCTCAGCACCAATAAGGGGTAGTAAGAGAATATTGACCTGCCCATCAACTATGCCTTTCAGCAAGATCTTAGGCCTTGACTCACCCTCCGTGGATGAACCTTGCGGAGGAACCCTCGGGTTTTTAGGGCATTGGGTTCTCACCAATCTTTTGTTACTCAAGCCGACATTCTCGCTTCCGCTTTGTTGAATCCTTTGAATATTTTGTATCCTTTAAATCTTAGTTATCCTCTAAATAGGCAAGAAATTCTAATAGGAAAAAGCTCTCATTATTATACCAAAACCAGTAGAATAATTATGCCAATGAACTAATTGTGAGAAATATAAAGCAAACTGATAAGTGGATTAATTGGATCTTGATGGCATGATCATGTGTTAAACTTTGGAACGGTCGGTGTAAATTTTTTTGCGTTCATACACATGTAGGTGCAGCTAATTAGCATGAGTTATTTAAATGTGTCAATGCCATTTGTTTCAAGTTATCGCAAAGACGCAATCTTAATCTTAGGACCCACAACAAACATATGCTCAAAATTGAGTTGATATGTGAACTTTATGAACTGTTTGGAACTGATATATATCTTCATAGGTGTATTGAAGATCACACTATCACCAATCCTATGGACTGCTATTATAATGGACAATAACTAATATATTTTTTACCACAATATCATCTAGCCATTGCTCTACATTATTATTGGATTATAACATATTGCGAAGCCACCAATCATACTCGCTATGAATAGGAGCATTGTTTGATGTTTAAAGATACAAGAACTGTTCTAGCCGTCTAAAGCCATGCATGTTGGTTCTCTGAAACAAATGCATTTCCAGTTTGAGTAAAAACATGATTTCAATGATATAAATCAACAAAAAAAATATTTTTCTCAATGCTATATGTCTTACTCTCAATAACAAAAGCTTTAAAGTTCCATAACAACATAAGAAATAAAAAATATGAAAATAAAATGTTCAACTGTCAATCTTAACTCTTTTGTTTGGATACATAAACAACCTCAGAGGAAATATATAGGTCACCATAATTTAAATGAAATTATAACACCATGTGGCATTCATAATTTTAGTTAAGTGAACACATCATAACCGATTGATCTTCATATAATACGCTAACCTATTACATCTAACAGTTCTTCATAAATATAGGATAGTATCCTTGAAAGTTATTATTGTAGGTTAGGTACCAATATGTTTGATCTTTCATATCCATAAGCAACTATGGAAGTACTTAATTACAGATCACACGAAAAAAAATTCATATTTATAGGTATTTGGGATACGGATGTTATTTTGATCGGTATGATTAGATATCATATTAAAAGTGTATTCTTATGATATAAAAAGTTGAAATTTTATCTCACTAAGAGAGCGCGGTAAAACTGAGAAATGAATAAGCAAGCTAGATATATGGCATCCATTATGATACATGAGACAAAACAGTACATGTGAGCAAGTATTTATACATATTGGGCTGGATAAGGGATACCAGGGAGAGACATATATTAGATACTTAAAATATTTTTTATATTTCAGAATAGATAGCATCTAGAAAACCCATATTCAAACTTCTCTAACATTATTGTCAATAATACTTAGCAATCTATCTTGAAGAAAAAATAAAATATGATTTTTTGAAAACATTCTTTGTTTTTGCATTTATATTTATTTGGTTCATATACAAAACATTTGCATTTTCATCATGAGAACATCACACATTTCCTAAAGAGGTAAATAAATCAGAGGAACAGATATTAGGAAAAGGCAATAAAAAATATTCAGTGCTTAATTGGCCTACCTATTAATGACGATATGTTGCTTTGGTCTCAATCCATCAAGAACATTATACTATTAATTCATTCGAATATCACATAAACATCGGCTAGAATTTTCCATGCGTACTGTAATTTCTATTTCAACCAAAATATATAGAAGAACATTGGTAACTATACATTAATATTACTCACATATGAATTTATTTTCCATAATATTTTGGTAATAATATAGCCATATATTATTTCTTTTCACATAAAATGTGATATCTGTGAATACATAATTTTCATTAATTAGACCTTTTCAACATGCCAAAGAGTTATGCGAGGGCCACCATGCTAGTTAAAATAATAACAAGACAATCTGAAAATTTAACCAGAACGGAACACAAGATGTCATTTTTATTCTACAGTTCTTGCAGAACGAACTCATCACCGTACATAAACCAAAATGCAAAAGGGTTTTAAATTATAACCACTCGCAGAAAACAAACATTGATGTAAGTATTTTAGGGGGAAACAGAGAATCAAAACAACTGAGCACAAACTATCATATCGCACAATTTTACGCTATACTGTGAAATAGGGTTAGGCAGGCTACATAGGTCTGGGTGTTCTATTGTTGTGATTTCATGTTGTATCTTTGGTTTGGTACATTGATGGGCTCCTTTTGAACTGGAGGCCTGCAGAAATAAACTGTTTTCCATCAGAATAAGGGTTATAATATTTTCAAATTTCATCTTCTCATGAGAATTATGGCCTACCAACTGCAGCAAAGTTACCTGAATAGCCGTAAGATATCTACCAACTACAGTAATATCTGAGAAAATGGGTCGTGTATGAGGATTTACACACCAACACCGTCAGTCCGTCACACAATCTTGGATGCACACTTGAGAGGACCACCGATCTAAATCCCTGATAAACAAGGAGAAATGTTTACTTTGGTATATTCATACTTATGTCCACTGTTGAGTAATTGTGCAATACCGAAACTGTAATTTTAACTTTGTTGGCACTGAATACATATACCTGTCTTACTGAAAGTGCAGCCTGCAGTGGTGTCCGATTTCATATGGGATCTGTAGTAACAGGACGAAGCAAGGCTATTACCTTTAACCAAAGATGAATGATGTTCAAAGAACTCTATAAGCGTAATAGCTGGACACAACACCAAAGTTTACTTCTGAAGTGACCAACTCCCATAGAACTATAACAAGGCTAAAGAAACATATAGGTTCATGCTGTTGCAGCTCTCCTACATCAAGTGCCGGGATGTACTGAGGCCTCACAATACACCGATCTAGCCAAGGAAAGGCATCATTGTACTACTAACAGCATTGCCTGACATGTTACCTTAAATTGAGATAACAGGGGTTGGCTGATTCCTCAAAGTAGAATGCAACAAGATGTCATCCCAAATTAAACAGAGCCATTAACGAATTAGCATGGATGACCATCGTCAGGGAGGAAGCTCTGCTTTAAAGCTGCACAAACGGGGTGTGTTGCCCAATCGATACTCCAGAATAGCTATACCTATTTCAAAAGACTGATCGTGCTCGTTATCAACTTCTATGCACCACTTTGTGATTCACTAACACTTTTCTTTTTCAACAAGATGACTGCCAGAAATCTGCATGGTAACCATCATGTCAGTTTTCATGTCACAACTTATGTACTATTACTGCAACAACAAGAGTAGTGTTCTTATGTGGAAAGGAGCGGCAAATAGCGATAAGCCCGTGTAGATTATAAATAGAACAGCATGGCACTACACTAAAACTGGTGATTACCTCATTACCTTAGTACCCACGGAGATAAGCATCCTTAATTCCATGCAACCCTGCAGCCACTTCCTGCATATTTGGGCGCTCACCCGGGGACTGCTTGGTGCAGCGAAGACCAATGTTGAGCACAGAAATTAAACAGTCCAGGTCATCTTCCTTCATGGCCACTGGAGGTTCTTCAGGAAACTCTGGCTGATCTTCAATTAACTCAGGTTCAACAATTTGTGATATTTTCGCAGGAAAATTTATTTCAACGAATTTTGCAATGTTTACTCCATCTTTGAACATATCATCTGTAGGCCTCTTCCGTAAGAATACTTCAAGTAGAACAATTCCAAAGCTATAGACATCGCTAGCAGTCGAAACATGACCACCTGTTGCACATTCTGTAGTTCACATGCAAGAATAATTTAATTTCAATGTTAGTACAAGGAGAAGTTATTCCCAATTTAAAGACGATTGATACGAGAATATGAAAATAGGAATTACCTGGAGCAACATATCCAATAGTTCCATTTATTGCAATCGAAGAGGTTGAGTATGAGTCATCAGGTGATGATACTGCTGGATCAACTATGAACCTTGAAAGACCAAAATCTCCAACATGAGCTGTCATGGAGTCATCCAAAAGAATGTTGCTAGGCTTCATATCACAATGTATAATAGTTCCATGGTTATTATGATGTAGGTACTCCAGTGCATCTGCTACATCCACAACAATGCTTAGCCTTTGAGCCACTGTAATGCGTATCAAATCTAAAGAGCTCTCATAGTCCTGAGTTGAGTACAGTAGTCTATGTAAGTCTCCTCGGGGCATGAACTCATACACCAGAGCTTTGAAATCATTCCCATTAGAATCAATGCTTGAGCATGCTGTTAGTATAGGGAGTAGATTTCGATGCCGCACATTTCTTAAGGCATGACATTCTGCAATGAAGCTCTTCTGTCCTCCCCTTATCTCCAGGTTGAAGACTTTTATGGCAACATAATTTCCATCCTCAAATATTTTTCCTTGATAAACAGTGCCGTATCTCCCTCTTCCAATTAAGCTGGAGACTGAGAACCCATCTGTTGCTCTAGCAATATCATTAAAGGAAACTTTGGGATAATCTCTACCAAATGATGGCGAAGACAGAGATTTTTTCTTATGTTTTCCTCTCCAGAAACATATGACAAGTATGACCATGGAAAGTGATACCACACAAGCTATTGGGATTACCACTTCGAGTACAACAAACAGCTTGTGCTTCGGTGAATGTGAAGGTATAACAGGACATGCCACTAAGTGTAACTCCAAAGCCCCACCACAAAGCCCATCATTTCCTTCAATCTGCAGATCAGTTACATTCTTGAAGATTCCTTTTGTTGGGACCTCCCCCTTGAGATGGTTAAATGAAAAATCTAGTTGCTCAAGATATTGTAGGTCGCCAAGAGACACTGGAATTGACCCAGTAATGTTATTGTGAGAAAGGCTGAGAATTCTGAGGCTACTTATTTTGCTAAATGTAGTGGGGATGCTTCCACTGAAAATATTCCAGTCCAACTTGATATCTTGCAAACTTGCACACTCACCCAAAGTGCTAGGAATATCTCCCGATAGCCTATTTGATGAGAGTTCTAGATTTGTGAGTTGTTTGGCATTGCCGATGTCACTAGGAAGTTGTCCATCAATGTTGTTAAAAGATAAATAAATTTGCCTTAGTGTTGGAATTCGAAAGATCTCCTTTGGTGCTCCGCCATGAAGTTTGTTGTTGGAAATGTTCAGTATTTCAAGGCTTTGAAGGTTTCCAAGGCTTGGTGGTATGAGGCCAACAAATTGGTTCGAGTCTAGAAGGAGATATGTCAACTGAGATAAATTGGAAAGGGACAATGGAATAAACCCTGTAAAGATATTGTCAGCTAAACCTAGTATTTGCAAATTTCTGAGAGTACCGAGCCATTGGGGAACGGCACCTATAAATCGATTGCTATTCATTCCCAGAACAATCAGGTTCGGAAGGTTTGCTATGCCAGAAGGGAAACCCCCTGACAATTGATTTCATCCCAGATATAGATTTTCGAGCTGACTGGAAAGGTTACTTAATGAACTTGGTATGTGGCCTTCTAGATGATTCCCCTCTACTGAGAAGGCACGGAGCTTAGTACAATTGGTTAAGCTATCCATAAACTCCCAGTCTTGCTTGTTACGTGCTTGGAGCTTATTGAACTCGAGATTTAACCATGTTAGTTCAGAAAGTTTGCCAATGGAGCTAAGTACCGATCCTGTGAAATTATTACTTGATATGTCCAAAATGCGCATGTTGGATGCATTTATCAATGAAGATGGGATTTTCCCATCAAAGAAGTTATTGGCTAATGCAAGCCTTTGGAGATTAGGTAGAGATATACCAAGATTGGATGGTACCTCACCACTTAAATGATTTTGACCAAGGTTAAGGAAAACGAGAGTAGAAAGGTTCAAGACGGCTCGCTGAAACCTGCCTGTCAATTGATTGCTACCCACATTGAGAATCTGTAGAGCAGGTAACTTTGAAATCTCGACTGGAATGTTGCCCTCAATATTGTTGAACGCAATGTTAAACTGGTTTAGCGTTGTAATATTGGCAAGAAAAGCAGGGATGGTTCCAGTAAGATTGTTAACTGAAAGTTGCAGCATTTGAAGTGAAGGAGGCAAATCTGCAGGAATTTGCCCGACTAGTTGATTTCTATCCAGCCATAGTGCCTTGAGATTGGAACAGTTTGCAAGACCAGGTATCCTCCCTTGTAGCATGTTATTGCTCAAGTAGAGGTTCTGGAGGCGGTGCAAGTGACCAAGGGATGAAGGAATTTCCCCAGTAAACCCATTTGTCGGAAGGAATAGATGTTTTAGAAATGTTAGGTTTCCAAGTGAAGGAGAGACTTTCCCGACCAAACCTCGATTTGTAAGGTTGAGAGAAGTGACGCGTTGTGGATTCTTCATCTCACAATGAACACCTTCCCAACTGCAAAAGTGAGTGCTCTCATTCCAGGACATCAAGGATTGCTTCGGATCCTGGCTAATTGCATTCTTGAATTCAAGCAGTGACAATCGGTCTGTCTCATTTACATTTAAGGAGCCACAGGTGACGACATGTCCAATGCAAACAATGAGCCCCAAGATAAACCGCATGATTGTAGTAACCTTCATTGCTGGCGTGGTTTCTTTGTTGAAGAACTTAATTATATGCAAACACAAAAACAAGGGAATTTTTAGATAGACAGTAATTAATTTTACCAACATCCATTTGTGCCATGTGAAGTACCTCTAGGATTCTACTTCAATCCTTCCCTCAGGACTTTCCTACTGTCTTTCTGCAAGTCAGAGAAAGACAAAAATGAAACTCAAGCCACTGCAGATTTACTATGGGAACCATAGTTTTTACTAATTGATTGAATTTGAGATATCTGAATTTACTACAGTCCTGGAATCATTTGTGAGTCATTAAGTTTTGCTATGTGGTATGCTTTTGATTCATGAACCTGCTGCCTAAACTACAGAATCAGATGTTAGAAAACCACACTTGGATATGGACTAATGGGTCAATCATATGGTGGATTCTCACACGATTTATCCCAAATTGTGATTAGGATTGTTTTGCATTTTTTTTACCTTATATATACGTTTCCATCATCCGGGCTTGCACTACATGTGGAAAAAGGTGGAAGGAGAAATAAGATGAGAATATGTTTCCCATAGAAGTTGTTTGTGGGAGTCATTCGTGTTGTCTTTCGAATCAACTAAAAAGCACCATGGAAGTTCTCGAAGGAGCTAGCTTAAACACTTGGACAAAATTTCACAGAACTCTAGGTAGGACTGTTTACAAAACTTGAAAGCTGGTAGAGATTAGCGCACCTTAAGTTCATGGCCAACATCATCCTGTCAGTCTTTGACGGTTGCACAAACATCCCCAAAAACAGCATGATCATGTCATCTGAGCTGCATAGGAAACATTAAAATCCTGTGTGATTTGGTTGTAGAACTGCCATGGCTGCAAGTAACGAGCTGCCTAATTAGTAAATTACACCCTCCTTTTATAGGCATGGCAAAGTCTACTCCTGTGAAAAAGTTGTCAAATCTGTTTAGCCTTTTAATATACTTTTTGGAAAAAACTATGTATTTCCTTACGCAACTAGCGATAGTGACTAAGGAGCTGATTGTCCAAAAGGGAAAAGGAGAAAGTGACAGCATACACATAAAACTTTTAAGACAGACAACTTCGTGGACGGCCTAATGTCCATTTAGCTGTCCTGTTTAGGCGATGGCATCAGGTGACCAGGATATCTTAAATGGCACAGCAAAAATCTCGGCCACGCACCCAAATGCGTGTAATTTTGTATCAGAAGCTAGCGTCAGGGTGGCACAACAATTCTTGACAAGGGACAACAGAGAGCAGGATTGAGCTTGACTTCTCAATAATGCTGCCGGCCTACTGGCCGAGCACCAACATATATCAGTTGTGAACATCGTTAGCGCCGGCTCTGATGCTCCCAAGTCAAGGATAACGGTGTATGTAGTACTAAATGTTCCCACCTCAGACCCAAAAACATGGATGACAGGTTTCACACACATTCTCTGTGTTTCATGACGATAAATCACATGCCACATCTGAACCCAAATCTCTAGCAGTAATAAACAAAGTAAGAATATGATACCGTCCGATTTGGTGACGGGCGCTCGACTATCGGACCGGCGAGGTCTCCTACTTCAGCAATCTCGCAAAGAAAAGCATTGGAAGAAACTTCGCGAGCAGAACGTCTCCCCTCACCCTCCTCCTCCTCCGTTGAGCACCAGTGCAGCACCTTCTCCCTCGCCACGCCCCCTTCTGCGCGGCTGCGCCGACGCCGCCCCCGCCGCCATCTCGTACCAGTTGAGGCGCGAGCGAGTACCTGGGGGTGGTTTCCGTGCGTATCGGCCGGAAGAAGCCAGCGATGACGGCGGCGGGGAGGAGGGGGGAAACGAGGCGAGGCCGTCAAAGATGCCACGTTTCAGACCTTTTGACTAACTGACCCCATAGTCCAAGACTACACATTCCCTTGCGAAGTGCCATATCCAAAATATAAGATGTTTTAAGACTTGTTTAATTTTATTTGATAGAAATGAAATTAAATTACATGATGATATCCTTTTATTTTGGCAAATCCAGAGTACCCAATAGGTATTAAGGTTATGCATGAGATGAAAAACTATGGAATTTCAAATGAATTCCATAACCAATTTTATGGCAGCCAAACAAGTAATTGTTAGAATCATAAATGAATTCTTTGATTCCAGCCTCAAATGATGGGAGCCAAATAGCCTTTTTCTAAAACACATGTATCTAGATGCCTTTTAGTATGTAGGTTTCCTTATTTTGCTTCTAATCTACACACTAAAAGATATTCAGATACATAGTGTCAGAAAAAAGCTAAAACATCTTATATTTTCGAACTGAGAGAGTATGATGGAGCCCCATTTGGTTTACAGGTAACGCATTATAGGGCATCCTAAATTAGCCAAACCGGGCGAAACTCCATGCAATGTTTGATCTGATCGATTTGAAACTTGTGCTTAAAATCACAGACCACCTGTCAACCCTTATCCTCTTGTCATCCAACCTAACCTCACCTGGTCTCCTTCCCCACTACCGGCCACGTACTGCGTGCGTCAGTGCGTGCTAGCAGGAAACCCCGCCTCCTTCTAATGCGCCAACCTGGAGCGCCACTTCTTCCGCGTCTCGACAAGGAGCCTCGTCCCTTTCTCTACATCGTTTGGAGCGTTGCCTCCATTTCGCTCCCTTTTAGGCCTTGTTTACTTCTTCGGTATTTTTACCCCCGAAAGATGTGAGAATATGTGGGGATTTGGTGTTCACCCAATACTCTCAAATCCCCTTAAATACTCTTCCCCAAAAATACTCTACCATAATGGAGTGTTTTTAATCTAGCCAAAAATACACTAGAGTGGAGGGGATTTGTGGGGATATTTCGGGATTATCCCCTCAAAACCCGGACTAGTAAACAACCTATCGGGGAAATTCCGGGACTCGAAATAATCCCCTCTCATCCCCTCAAATACCCTAGAAGTAAACAAGGCCTTAGGTCTTGTTTGGTACTAGAGTTTTATGGGGGATTAGTGAGGATATAATCCCCTAGAATATTAGGTGAAACCCCTACCTTCACCTAATCCCCACAAAACTCCATCCACTAGGTAGGGATAGAGTATTATGGATTGATAAAAATACACTAAAATTTGGAGAAAAATAGGGATAAGCGGAGATTAAACTCGCTCAATATTCTAGTACCAAACATATTTTAAAAAATAAGTGGGAATTTAGGGTTTAGTGGGGATTATCCCCACTAATCCTCATAAAAACTCTAGTACCAAACAAGGCCTTAGTGATGCAATCCTGTGGAGCCGTGGTTTTCCTACCGCAGTGGCGTGTATCGTCACTATTCGTAGCAGCTCGAGGCGGCTGCCTGCCCCTGCATCAACTGCCCATTGGTGGAGCACCCCGAGAAGTCTCTCTAAGAGCCTCATCTAAAGTATCTTCAAACTCCTTTCGTCCAAATGTAGTAAAGATGCAGATCATTAAGCTCCACCTTCACGAACAAGTCCTAAGGTTAACATAAAGTGACATAAAGGTAGAATCACAGATGATTGCATTAATTAGCTTGCAGGCTTATTTTTATCTTAAAAAGTGTGATGTTATTGTAACATAGCTAGTTACCACAAGCATCTCTCCCTTCATTTAATAATATTGTTAGCATCTATTTTTGGAAGTTTGATAACTAAGGCAAGGAGAACCTGCATAAGACTTAGAATCAAACGGTCGCATCAGGTTTTTAGACCAAATCGAAGGGGGGCCAAAGGAAATTGATTTAGGAAGCCCAGACAACTCAAGACAACTACACGAAGGATAGGCCAACTCAAGCTAAATACGGGTCGACTTACGTCAAGATGCCTAGAAGTAAGTCGGATTAGATTCCAAAAGACGTAGGAAAGACCGAAGACAACATGGAGGTACGAAGTAGCTCGCATAAGTCCAAGAAGACGCTTGAAGGCTAGAGCACCTTGTTTCGCCATGTACTCATTTTGCAGAGTATCGCAGAGATGGAGTTGCAACATCCGGACATACTCATGAGATTAGTTCTGGTAGGACCAAGTGGGTCCCCAAGTCTGTTATCCACTAAATCACTTGGACAGTTGGACTCGAGGATGATGGCCACATCCATTATCGAGGTGGAGTTGTTTAGCTCATTATGGAAAAGCTCGGTGATCTCTCGGTTGATGATTTCGGCTATCAACAATTTATGCAAATATTGCAAAATTACATCACGCAATCCGATTACATCAGGTAATCAATCACATAATGCGACGATGATACAAAGTTATTTATTAACATGATGTTCCAATATTTAAAACATGAAACTACCATTTTCAAATTGATGAAAAATAATTAAACAATCATCTATGATGGAAGCTTGGTAATGACGGAAGCATGTTAAGCGCATCACAAACGTGAAAAATGAACCAAAAATGGAATTTTTGAGGTTATTTTAAGCCCAAATAAACAATTTGAGCAAAAACTGACATTTACAACAGTTTAGGAGCAATTTTTTAACACAAATAATTATATGCAAGAATTTTGGAATCTACAAGGACCGAAACACAAAATTTAGGCCAACCACTCCTTTTTTTCGCGTCCTTTGCGGCCCGTTCAGAAGGTCTTTGTCTTGTTCATTGGGCATCGAGATGGCGTGTTTACACAAGGGGTGCATCACGGCAGTACCGTGATCTTCTGGATCAAGTTTGTGTACCTACTGCCTACAGTGTAGTCAACAAGTTTCCCATAAATTTGAGAACATCGACATTGATCAGCGACGTCAAGTCAGCTCGATTCTCAAAAGGGAAATCCACATCGTAGGTATAAAGTAATGTAAATAAAACAAACTGCAAACGAAATCAAAAGTAGATTAGAAACCAACTTTGCCATCAGATCTGAATTATACCTCCGCGATCAACGGCGAGAGCCTGCTTGAGAGAGGCTCGATGCGGATCAGTTGGTGGATCGGTACGTGTTGATAACGTGTTCCGCAACCTTTGCCGGTGAGTTCGGTTGGAACGAGAGCATAGTTAAAGTAGTCGTACACACAAGGCACTCGCAGATGCAAAATATAAAGAAGACACAAAGATGTAGGGGAAAATAATCTTTATTATATGTGCCTCTCTCCGTACAATTTAGGAGTATATATAGGGGGAGAGGGGTAGGTAGTTATGGACCAAACGCAGAAAAACATACACCCTAGAAAAGGTCAGGCAGCGGCATCCGGGGTGGCCCGTGCGGTTTCGCAGCAGTTTTGTCACACTGTTGTATGCATTCTTCCCATGTTAGATAGCAGTTATTCGTCACCAAACAACAGATACATCCCGGTTCACATGCTCTCTTTCTCGATATATCGGTGCAGAGTCCCGCAGGGAAATTAAGCTTCTTGTTGTCCACATCTTCCGTTATTCCGCCTATGGAATATGTTGAGAATAGCAATCCATTAATATCCGTGTAATATTTGTTATTGTTATCATGGACGAACAAGCATTCCATCGATCCAACAACATGACGAAAAAAAAACACGCCGTCAATGGGCAAACGTTCCAAGCAGCTAGGACTGGAAGACTTAACACCAGAAAGAACACAAGTCAGCACAAGCACAAGTGACTTACCTTGTGCAAGTGTAGCAAAGGATATGAGAAGAAGCACAGACAATACGGCTAGTGCATGGGTATGCTTTATGTACTTGTCCTTGCAGACAATGGATGCGAACATGTTTGTATGAGACAGAGTGTTTCATGGTCAACACTACCAGGTGCTTGATCTCTCAATCCACATGACCACATATATATAGTTAGGCAGGATGCCCCATCCATTAGAAAATAGGCAGTAATGTATCGTTTATTATTTGGAATATAATGTCCATATATCCATCTGTCATTAAGAGAAGTTATTTGTATGTTTAATTACCTCTTATTTTTAGACAGGCTTACCAACTACTCTCTCGTCCTAGTGTATAGGTCCTACGTATATCCCTAAAACGCCATTTTGACAAAATTAAATGTCGTTGGAAAAATTACTATTCATAGTTATACTACTCCCTCCATACCGGATTACAGAGCAATTACATACTTTGAGACAAACTTTAACCTTTAATTTTAGTTAAAAAATATATAAGATATATTATATAATAATTATGTCATTGGATTCATATTCAAAAGAACTTTCCAGTGGTATAATTTTTATGTCAAATATCTCATATTTTCTTGACTAGAATGAATGGGTAAAGTTTGTCCTAAAATAAATAATTGCCCAATAATCCGGTATAGAGGGAGTACATAAATAAGCAAATCTTTTATTTATGCCATCAAATCTTTCATTTATGTAGTATACTTATTGTCTATTATTTGGAATATAATGTCCAAATATCCATATGTCATTAATAGTAGTGGTTGGATAGATAGGTACTTGCTTGTTTCTAAGTTGTCAAATGAGATTCCGCCAAAATCCCACTTTTCAAAATTTAAGACCAATATTAAAATAAAGATGCCAAAATGAACATGTTAATTGACCCCTTTTGTAAGTGAAAATTTTCATAATCCCTTCACAGTTCTAACTGTTGTACATGTACTTATGAAAACTTTTTCCATCTTATAAACGTGCACTAGCTGTTTTCTCATTTGTTGGATCCTGTTCAAGTTCCTGCTCAATATAAAAGGGAATTTGCTTGTTATCAAATGGAGGGTTATCTTCATCTTCACCGAAGGTTTAGCAGATTTTGTAAGGCAAACTCTCTTGTCATTTAGCTAAAGTGACTATAAGTGGTAAAGAAAGAGTATACATTAATCTTGGCAATTCAAAAAACCGTGTTTTGATGATGTTCAAATACCAAAGGTGCTCCAACATATCTTCCACTATCTTATTTTGGTTGCTCGAATCAACAACGCCCTCTACAATCCAAGGGCAAACCAACTCATCAATGACATACTTGCGCAAACTACTCATTTGATCACGACACATCAGGGGCAGAAGGCCAAAACATTAAAACATACACGACCGGTTTTCGAACATGGTCAAAGTGTTGACAACCATTTTTGGCCAAAATGTAGACTGAATGTGGAAGTCAGAAAAATAGGTAAAAGCCGACAGCAAAACAGGTTCCTAGAGTCGGTACCAGTTGAAGATTCTAGAAGCTGCTCGAAGGAAATAAGGCTAAGACATGCGACTAATTAAAAAGCAGTGACAGAAGAGCTAAGCCGGAACAACCTAGAAGCAGCGTCAAGATAGAAGCAGTTTTTGAATCGACTTCATGCCATGAGATCAAGACTTAGTAGGAAATAGCATGAAGACGGGGCATAAACTACTCTAACACGGAAGGAAATGCAATTTTACCAGGGTTGACTCAAGCGATTGGAGTCTAGATCTAGTACGAAGACGACATAGTTTTTACATAGTTTAGTACTGATTTCTTACTAAGGAATCCTCATTGTAAATGTGTAATAGTTTTCCTAGACTTGCATGGGAAGAACAACAGCCTCATATATATGTGAGGGGTGACAATCGATTGAAATTAAGCATACAATCGACATATATCAGTACAATCTACTTTTTTATATGGATCAAAACCCCTATTCCTACTTTCGTTTCTTCGGCGACTTTGTCTATTTTTTCGCTCATACAATCAACAACTGAGTTAAGCGCGGTTAGGACAACTTAGCTGAACCAATAGTTGCTGGAACCTTAGAAAGGGTCCCTCGCGAGGAACCGAGACTTCTCGTACAAAAAGCTTGCTCCTACTAGTAACCTGACTAAGACCTTAGTTGTTACTATTTGGTAAAAAAAAACCCTTGCCGAATCCCTAACCCACTGTTGCGAGTATGGGGCCCACCTTAAAGCGCAACACAATTTCCGACGACTCTGCTGGGGAAGATCTTAGATCAGAGTACAATGGCCGGTCATGGGATCACAAAGCTTGAAAACGTTACTTTCGAAAACATCATACGGCCCGCCTATGATGAGCGGAAGAACATGAAAAGTTCTTTGAGGACTTGAAGGTAAAGAGATAGGAGGAGATCAACAAGTTGCGGCAGCTGCGGAAGATGAGCTCCTAGGACAACTCAAAGATCTGAAGAAGAAAGAAGGAAAAAAAGGACATGGATGCGGTCTTGGGACTTTCAAGAAAGATTGTTATATGTTGATCCAAATTTTATAAGAAGGCTAACGACGGAGCAAAGCGAGGCCCGTCGTCGGGAGGCTTGGGCCAAAGCGAAGCGGAGGCGTTAGCCCATAACGTGCCCTAACAGGGATGCCTGTGGGGAGTGCGGAGGGCGACAGCCCCCCGCGGTATGGATCGTTGCTGCCGCCTATATATACTCCTTGTAAGCCACCGGCTAGGGTTGATCATATCATTAGGGTTACCCACGGCGTTTGTAAACACTTCAGATATAGTGAATTTTTGCTGGCTGGCGCCCGTGGTTTTTACCTCTCTTTGTTGGAGAGGGTTTTCCATGTTAAAATCTTGTGTTCCCCGCTGTGATTTCTTTTCGTTCTTTGTTATTGCCTATCGCTTATATAACAAAGATTATCAAGGGAACATTGCTTCAAGCGGCGATGCACACTAACGCCTTTGGATCCAAACTCCGTGAGTTTTACTGATATGTTTTCTTATGATCAGTTAGATGTGATAGATCTAAGAATGAATGAATCTAATCAGCAAGTACTCAAAGCGGCTTATGAATATGTTTTTTTCAAGAACATATGGACAAGGTGGATGGTACAAATACATAAGAAAATCCAAACAATTTCGAACTGATATACACAACCCAATTTAGGCCCCCTTCTTTTCAGCTTATTTTCCAGATTCTCCCAGAAGCTACCCTCCACCAGCTTCTCCCAGAATCTCGTTTCTAAAATTTTCACAACAATCTAGATTAGTCTTCCCAATACTTATCTAGATTGTTGTGCAAATTTTAGAAACGAGATTCTGGGAGAAGCTGGTGGAGGGTAGCTTCTGGGAGAATCTGGAAAATAAGCTGAAAAGAAGGGGGCCTTAGATACACCTGATCTTGAAACTACTAAATCTAAAAAAAGTCTTTACAAAACACAACATTGTTTAATATGACATCCTTGGAAAATGTAAAACAGATTCTGTAAAACCGAACAACCATTTCTAACATATGCACCATCCTCATGGTGCTAAATTCAGACATATTAACTTACAATGGACGCGGTAGCAAGTAACAGACTCATGTTTGCTACTAAAATGTTGCTACCTAATGTGAGTTGTATGTATAGCTAGATAGCCTCATGTTTGCTACCGAGAATTTGCTTTTATGAAGTGTATGTTAGCCAAACTCAAAACGTAGACCGAGTTTACGTGTAGCTGTTTATATTTTTAAGCATTCAAAGTTTATATTTCAAAGTTTTAGAAAACTTCAAAACAAAATTCTAGGCGTAGCCAATGATAAATACTACAAACTTGCAAGATCCTAATATAAAATACTTTGTATTCTAGACTACACAAAAATTACAAAATCTGATATATTTATAGTGAATAGTGTATATTTCAACACTATATAATTTGCCAGATTTTTCATTTTTATATAGTATAGAATATAAAGTTGTTCATATTGAGATTTCACACGTTACTAGTATTTATCCGCTATCCCTATAATTTTATTTCAGATGTTGTTAAAACTATATAAAATTCAAATATTTAAATATAAAAAGCTACGTGTAGCTTGATATACGATTATCGACTTTCTTATGTTAACTAGCATTTCGAAAGTGAACCCAACACTCATTTCCAAAGCAGCCAAAACAAGCGGTTATATAGGAGTAGTGTGCAAATGTGTTTTACTCCAGCTCACATCTGAGTTTCTATCACTAATACAATCTTTATTTCTACCTCACATTACAGCATTCGCTTTATACAATTTCTAGTTTACTAGTAGGGTGGCATGGGATCTTGAAAGCGGTGTAAAGGTTTTTCTGAGCGAAACCTTAGCGCCGCTGTCGCCAATGCTAGTGATGCCTGCTGGTGTCGTAAACCTGTTGTGAGAATGTGGTTACCTTCTTTATGCTAGGCTTGGGGTGAAAATCCTTAACCACCGCAGTCTCGATGTTGGTGGCACGGTGCGTCGCTATCTTCTTGGGGGCATAGTCGTGGAGCTTCGACCACCAGGTCTCGTTTCGGCGTTTTTGTGACAAATTTAGTTTTTCATGTTTTCTTTAAATTTATATTTGATATACTTTATAAAAGAGTATCCTCGTTACATTGTATCTGTTCCACTGTTGTAACTTTATTACTCCTATTTCCAGAAATTTCGGTGAGCGGCGCGGGATCGACGCGGCTGAGGCAGATGCCCCTTCCAGTTTTTCGTAATTAAAGTCAAAAAAAAAATCTTCGAATAGAATTTGAGCCGTTGCAGCTTCCAACCTTCTCAAATCCGGCCGGCTCCAACGTCTCTCCTCCAGATTTCGAATCACCCACCCCATTTCACCACCGTTCTCTCTCGGACAGAGAGAGACGTCATCATCATCTCCATCTCCTCCTCGCACGCGCACCAAACCAGCCCAGCCCAGCCCAGCCCACACGCGCAGCCATGGCGGCGGCGGCGGAGGCGGCGGACGCGGGGACGGCGGAGGCTCCGATCGCGGCGTTCGCGGTGGCCAAGGGCGGCGTCGTGCTGAAGCACATCTTCCTCAACGGGCCGCCGACGGAGGAGGCGCGGCGCGGCGGGGATGGGGATGGGGATGTGGATCCGGAGGAGGATCCGCCGGTACTGTTCGGGCGGCACCCCGACTGCCACGTCCTCCTCGACCACCCCAGCATCAGCCGCCGCCACCTCGAGGTCCGCTGCAGGCGCCGCCAGCGCCGGATCACCGTCACCGACCTCTCCTCCGGTACTGACTGAGATCACGCCTTCCCCCCGCGTAACCCCTCTCCGCCCCCCGCTCCACCCTCGGCGCGCGCTTGCGCCGTTCCCGATCTCCGCGCGTGCTTGGGGGTTTACGCGAACTCTAGGGTTTTGTTTAGGGTGAATCGATTCGTGTATATTTAGGGAGTGTAACTCATCGATCCATTCCGATTTGCTGTCGATAGGCTCGATATTGTGTGGATTTGCTCTCGATAGGCTCGATATTGTGTCGATTTGCTGCTCCGCCTGGTCATATTCACAACCAGGAGGTCCTGCGATGATTATGCTTCGCAATTTTTTTTATCAAATCGATGCGAAAATTACATGCTGCTAACCCATGGTTGGGCTCCGATTGATCCAGTGCATGGGACATGGGTCTCGGGCCAAAGGATCCCACCAAACACGCTGGTGGAGCTGGTGGCCGGTGATACGCTGCAGCTTGGGGCCTCAAAGAGGGAGTACAGGCTTCACTGGCTTTCCCTCAGCGAGGCATTTGAGAAGGAGGATCTGCTGCCACCACTTGTCGAGGAGGAGTCCCATACTCATCAGGTTGATAATTCTCTTTTAAACTCGGCACAAATTCTGTAATTATTCTGGTTGTGTTGGTTGGGGTCTAAGTGTTTGATGAAATTAACAGGTGGCACAGAATCAGTTGGTACCTACGGAGAAGGAGCCAATGTACACGGAAACGGAAACACATCAGGTTTGATCCCAGAAAGCTAATACTTGACACCTTTGATCAAACTTGAGATGCATTTCATGTCCCTTGACTTGGTATATGGGTACCAATTGATTGTTTCGTTTAGCTGAGAATTTTTGCATAACAATCCATACCTACCCTCTGATATTGCCGCTGCTGTGCCAAAATATGAAAATGCATTATGTTAAAATGTTTGTTAGATTGATTACTTTGGATTTGGTAACATTTACAGTAATTGTATTATATTAGTTTCTAGTTCATCCGTTTTAGTGTATCTTATAGTCTCTATCCCTTTTAGTAATAATTCATTTATGTTTAACACAAGTGCATTGCATTCAACTTTGAGATTCATCTCTGTAACTGAATATTTCAGAAATTGAATTAACTATATGCTCCTAGTTGCTTAGAGCATCAAGTTACAAATGATGATTGATTGACAAGTTTTGGTGTGCCTTGTTCTTCTGGAATTCTACTGCTTAGCTTGAGTAAGCTTGCACTGCTTCCAGTGGTAGTGTAAAGATGCTTTAAAAAAATCACTAGTAAGCAACTTTATATGTGTCATGCTATCTTCCTGGCATTCTGCTCAGTACAGAATTTTAGTATTGTCACACTCGTAGTTCTAATGAAAGTTGACACTGAACTAGCCTGAATGAATTGGGCGTCACCGCAGGTTAGCTAATACTCCTTCCGTTCCGTAAAACATGTCGCAGATATATATGTATCTAGACACTAAAATGCGTCTAGATACATCCATATTTACGACATGTTTTATGGAATGGAGGGAGTAGACAATGGAGTCCACAGTCATGTATTGCTTAAAGCATTTACAATGGTTGATTACTTTGGATTTGGTAACATTTACAATGGTTGTATTCTAGTTCATCCATTTTAGTGTATCTTATAGTCTCTATCCCTTTTAGTAATTCATTTATGTTTAATACAATTGCATTCAACTTTGAGATTTATCTCTGTAACTGAATATTTCCAAAATTGAATTAACGATATCTTCCTAGTTGCTTAATGATGATTGATTGACAAGTTTTAGTGTGTCTTGTTCTTCTGGATTTCTACTTCTAAGTTTGAGTAAGCTTGCACTGCTTCCAGTGGTAATGTAAAGATGCTTAAAAAAATCACTAGTAAGCAACTTTATATGTGTCATGCTGTCTTTCTGTCATTCTTCTCAGTAGAGAATTTTAGCATTGTCACACTCGTAGTTCTAATGAAAGTTGACACTGAACTTGCCTGAATGCATTGGGCGTCACCGCAGGTTAGCTAATAGTACAATGGAGTCCACAATCATGTATTGCTTAGACAAATATAAAGTGCTTTCTGCCATTTAGGCCACTTATATATTAGTCAAATTGTCCCAATGATTTTAGATTTTCTTTATCGATTATTATGCGAAATGATTTTCTTATGGCTGACGTTTTTACGGGATATATGGTTCTCATCTTATGCTAAGAAATCTTACACAATACTGAATTTTCTATTGGTCTGAATGGTATGCCACATATTTTTTGTTGAACGCTTGATAAAACTGAGTGCAAATATGTAAATTCAACCAATATTCATTTTGAATTACGCAAATACATGGTTTATTTTCCTTGGTGAACAATGTTGCTTTCCTGATAATTTGTCATATGCTTCTTTTGATATGAAACTGTGCGGTGAGCTAATTATCTAATATCTATCCACTTCGATTTTGCAAACTCTCTCGATGTCCTGATTTGTTTACAACACTAGTTAACGCTCATATCTAGATTCTGTATGTCTTAGTATCTTTGTGTGTTGTATACTTGTATTCCCCAGTAATGTGTGTTATATTTTTCTTTGAGGATGCTACATGCTGAAGTGAGTTCTACTGCTTGATTTTCCCCTTCAATTTTGTGGACCTTCTCATCTTTTAACTCTTAGTACTTATCTTCAGTTCTAACTGTCTACTATAATTCACAGGAGACACATCAAGTAGTGTCAGAACAAACTGATTTTTTTTCTGAAGTGATCTCCTCGGCGTCACCATTGCCTGAGTTTGCTCATTTCAATTCTCTGAAAGAATCTTCACTCTCACATTGCTATGAGAATGGAGAGGGAGTGCTACAGGAAAAGATTGTTAGTGAGAACTCATTTACAGAATCTGTTGGCTCTTCCACAATACAGGCAGCTAGAATACCAGTCCAGTCAGACAAACAGAATGCATCAGGCACCATGTCCCGGAGGGCCAAGTTAAAGTCAGTCAAATCTCTTCGCATTGACACAGGAAGAAGCAGAACTTTGAGCTACAGCTGTCAGAAAGAAGAAGCACAATATGAGAATCTTGTATGTTCTCAAAACTGCAAGGGCGAATGTGCAGCCTGCATGGTATTGTTCAACAGTTCTGATGTCAAAGAAGCTGAAGAAAAGGAAAACGTGATTGCACCAGAAAAGGACCACATGAACCCTCTTGTCTTAGACATCATTACCATGGAGGGGAATCAGGATTATGAGGCCGTGCCAGAAAATTCTTTCACGCATGCCATAACTGGTGGAAATACGACTGACCACCCAAACATGAAGCGTGATGGTTTATATCATCTTAAATTGGATGGAGGTCTCTCCAACAAGGAGAAAATGTCTCAACATAAGATTGCTATGGAGGACTGTGAGCTTCAAGACATATTTTTTGGGAGCATATTTGACAACTTGGATATAGAAGGAAGAGGAACTGAAGAAAAAGAAGAGAGCAGTCTAATGGACAAGGAGAACACCACCCCTCTTGTCTCGGGCAACATAATAACTGAGAGGAGTCAGCTAATGTTGAAGCCTACCAGTTCACAAGAGTTGATGGATTCCATTTCCCCTTTGAACTTGGAACGTGACAGTTTTTCAGATAGTGCAAATGAACTTGCATCTCAAAATCTTATTCCGTCAATGTCAGTTGAGACAGAGTTTATCCTCATGTCGGGTGAAGATTTAGAAAATGACAGCATTTCAGACAAGGAAAACTCAGTGCTAGCTCCTGGAAAGTATGATGCTGCCATCTCCCCTTCGAAACAGGAAGATCTCTTTCCTGACGAGAATATGACACCTGCCTCCAGGGCTCTCAAGCCCCGTGCTGATAAGATTCTTGGCTCAAGAATGAACAGTTTGGTGTCAGCAGAATACACTTTAAGCAGAAGCATCCATCAACCGGAATGCAGTGAGCTTTCATCAGAGTATGGTGCTACCTCCCCTGCAAGGCAACGAGACGTCTTTCCAGATAAGGAGAATGTGACACCTGCCTCCAGAGGACTCAAGTCCATTTGTAGGGAGGTTCTTGGCTCAAGGATGGATAGTTCACTGTCGGCAGAATACACTCCAAACAGGAGCATCGATAAGCAGAAATACAATGATCTATCATCAAAGTCCAAACGTTTGCACACAGTGGACGATGAAGTTTTCTATTCAGATAAGGAGAATTTGACACCTATATCTACAGGAGATATGAAAGCAAGAAGGTGTCTTCCAAAGAACCTCTTGCAAGTGGATGCAGACCAAGATCAAGAGGCCTTCTGCTCTGACAAGGAGAACTCTACACCAGCATCTTCTATAGCTCAGAAAACAAGGGATATGTCTGAGGCCTTCTGCTCTGACAAGGAGAACTCTACACCAGCATCTTCTGTAGCTCAGAAAACAAGGGATATGTCTGAAAACCGTGCACGTATTGAAAGTGCAATCACAAAGAAAAGGGTGGAAGATAGGCTCCCTTTCCAGACTCTTCTCTCAAATTCTCCCTTGAGACCGTCCAGCTCATTTGATTGTACCCAGGCTAATGCTAGAACAGCTGATTTCTCAATCAGGTTGGAAGATGAACTGAACAGTTTTCCAGTAAGTACCCATAACGTTTTTTTAAAATTTCCAATTTTTTTTTCTTTTGATATGGATTCTGATAAGGGACCATTTTGATGTTGTACAGCACCTAGAACAGCACAAGAACCGAGAATCAGATAGGGTTGGAGAAGGGATGAAAGTCTGGACCATGGTGGCTGATACTGATTGTCTTCTTGATGATGAATCAGTGAAGTCTATAATGCTACTAAAAGGAATAAAAGGAACTCATCTCATCATACCAAGAATTGGTAAGTTTAAAACAATACAGTAATTGTTTCATCTCTCATGCAATGTGATGTTCTTACCCTGTGAAGGTTTGAACAAAATGGAAAATGTGCTTACTTTGTAGTATACAGCATGTTTCTATTGCCGCATATATTCTGCTAACTCCTAAACAATGATCCTCATGCGATGAATGGCTAAAGAGCTGTGTGCTTCTGTAACTTTTAATTGTTGACATCTTATTGTGCTGTTACTAACTGAATATAACTGCTTGTAGCCTTTGTGTACTCAATTGCTCAGTTCTGTGCAACGTGTCCCATATTTCCAGCTTGTTATTTTTGAACTGAAACATTATTACTCACTGAAGTGACTGCATCTGCATGATATGCTATTCTTATACACTGAAACCCTATTCTACGTGTTGCCAGTGATGAGGGAGCTCGATTCCATGAAACAGCGGGAGGGTCTGTTCAAGAGGTCAACAAAGGCCACCAGCATACTCCAGTGGATCGAGGAGTGCGTGGCGAACGAGAGCTGGTGGATCCACGTGCAGAGTTCGTCTGAGATGTTGCCGGTAGCACCAACCCCACCTGCAACTCCCACGGAAACGCAGCGCAACGATGAAGCAGGAGAAGCCGGCAGAGCTGCCGCCGGCACCTTCAACACAATGCTGTCCCTCTTCTCCCCGAGAAGCTTCACCGACATCTTCTCCCCGAGAAGCTTCCCCGACATGGTATCCCCGAAGGCCGAAGACCGCGTCCTCGACTGCGCCCTCCTTTTCAACAAGCTGAGAGGCGGCCGGAACATGGTCATCCTGTCCAACAGCGTCGCCCTCAAGATCAAAGCCATGTCAGAGGTACCAATGTCGTTGCGCTCTTCTCTGAACCTCTGCACCCCTGTCAAAGACATTTCTAACTGGACTGACTGATTTGGTGTTTGTGTTTGGGGTTTTACAGGGGCTGCTGTGCGAGGGAGCCAAGGAGTTCCGGGAGACGCTGATGAACCCTTGCTCAGGCAGGTTCATGTGGTCGGCGAGCGTGCCGAGGGGGGCGGCGTGGTCGCGCCTGGACGAGGCCGCCCTGGCGGAGAACTACTACAACAGCCACCACCACCACCGTGAAGCCAGGAGGAATGTCCCGGCCGCCAGGGGGCTCAAGCTGATCCTGCTGCACAACAGCTCCTCCCTCTGCACCGCGCATGCCGGCGACCAACTCCGTCGCCGTGATGATGCCATCGCTGCACCGGCTTCCTGGTGAAGCAGTCCTGAGCAGTTGGGTACGGTCCTTCCAAGTGCCCTGTGAAAATGACAGATAAAAAGACGCCTTGTAAGGAGTAGGAGTTTTCTTGATCCTTGGCGAGTGAAGTATTTTGTTTGGTATGGTATGGTATGATTTCCATGCCTGGTGAGTGGTCAAGTGTGAACTGCGATGGGAGTCCGGACATGAGAACGACTGTGTGAACCTTGAACGAGTCTGCTGTTTCTCGCATTCGTTTCTGCACAATCATGTGGTCAAAGTTGTTAAGCATTTGCATCTTCATCATCAATCATCCTCCGCCGTCCCATCAGCTGTTGCTAGTAACAAATCGATACGGAGCAACAGCTACTCACGTGGACACGACGACGTGTTGGACTGGTTGGTTGGTTTGCGAGGCCGAGGCTCAGTCGTACCTCCTCACGAACCCTGGATTTTATTTGTATCAGTGCCTTGTAGATTCTGAACAGACGGAATTATTGGACGGCAGTAGGATAGGGTTAGTTCCAATAAGATATATGTTGTGCTGGGAGCATGATCTTACTGGCCAGGAATGTTTAATAGCAACAGCATTTCAAGAGCCCTTAGCACATGGCCAACCAGGAAGAACATATGTTTATCTCTTGGTATGTTGGTAAAATGTTGGCCTGATGACCAGCAATCTAATGCCGTGGCACCATTCAGTAGCAACTAAAAATGGTCGAGGAATCACTTTCGGTGGGAAACCGCGAGATTTGTGGGTTTGTTCGTAGTCTCCTCCCACACAGTGTGTAAGCGTGTGTCAAGGGGACGTTGATAGATAGGTGCACAGCATGTGGTGGTGTCGGGTTGAACGGGTCAGGACTCAGGAGGAGGTGCTCCGTTCAACGTGGCCCGCCGCGCAGGTCTCGGCTTAGCTGTGAACGTGCTTGCATGACCGACAATCCCCCCTTGATCCCCTGCCCTCTGCTCTCCCCTCCACTTCGTTTTGTTCCGTGCTTGGTCGCCATCTTGACCGCAAAAGCTGCCTCCTCATGTACCACAACTATTTATCCATTCAATCATCCATCATTTGTTATTAGGGTTATTATTTTACCTGCAAAATTCGTACACTATGTAGTGTAGATATTTCTCTGCGCCAACAAATTGCTGTGCCATGGTGCTAGCTGGTGTCCTTGACTCTGCCTCTCAACTCCTTGCCTCCTTGGGATCTCTTGCTAGTTTCTGTGCAAAGATCCAAACCGATGTCGCTGTGGTGATGTCCCCCTTAAAATGATGAGGGAATGGACGGTTGGGCTGATTTGTACCCTGTGTGCCCAAAAAATTGGGTACACTAGATATGAAACCCAATATTGAAGTATTGAGACCAAAATTGAAAGAGATAAAAAAGAGTCAGCAATTTACATCTAAGAGAATGTCACATTGATTACTGGTTTTCATGAAGTCCTATCAAGAGTCAAATATCTAGTTACATTTCACTTCCGTGCTCTTTTTATTGTCTCCTCCCATGTCAATTTTCGCCGTCCTTCGTCTCTCCTAGTATTTTCCCCTATTTTTTAAGATCGCATTGTTAACTTGTGCTTCCGAAGGCTTTTGTTGGATATGTTCAAACCACCTTAGACAGTGTTGGACCAACTTCTTTGCAATCGGTATCACCCATACCCACGTATTACCTCGTTCATAGTTCGGTCTTTTCTTGTGTGGACGCACATCCATCCATAGCACGCATATCTTCCAATCCGTTGGACGCGTTGTTTTTTAATGGACCAGCATTCTGCTTCGCATAGCATCGCGAGCCTGATCGTCGTCCTAGAGAATCCTATGAGCTCAAGCTACAACAGCCTCCTTTTTGGAAAAAAAAAATCAAAAAGCGAATTTTAGAGTTTGATGAAAAATCTATAAAATAGATATAGACAAGGATGTATCATATATGCGTGTAAAAGTTCAGTACGAAATACCTTAACACTCTGGGATAAAAATAACATTTTTTAGAATTTGAAAATGTGTATTTTTCACATTTCTTAGATCATGAAAGTGTGTATTGACAACTTTCACCACTAACGGAAATTATCAAGGGACACACACACGGTTTGACCGTGACCAAGAACTGAAAAGACTCAACTTAATAAATTCCATACCACCGTGAGTAGGTTTTGGGACTTCTTAGTCTATTGACCACTTGACTTTAAAGTTCTCTTTTTCACACTTATAGCTGTTTGACCAAGTGTAACATGGAATGGATCATGAAAATGACCATTGCTATATAATCTTTGTCTATTCTATTTGATATTTTCCCCCATTTCGCTTGCTAAGCTTTGCCACATGGTAAAATAAAGGACAAGCCGACGAGCTATAAAGCTCATGCATTTTGACACTAAAAGTAGTAAAAAGATGGCCCTCCTTCACAGTGCATAAAATCTTTGAAAATCAAATTTAGTACTGTATGTGAATCTTGCAGCAGCTTCCGAGTCATCCAAATTTAACACGAGTCATTTTCACATAAGGACCAGGAGATGAGATGGAGGGCAAGTGCATCGACGATAGATCCTAAATGAACAGCAACCGTACTACCACTAAAGATCAAAACTGCAGTGCATTCATCTAAAAATAGAACGGCAGTGCATCCATCCATGCATTCATTCTTCACTGGCATCAAAATCTCTACTAGCTGGCTAGATGTGATCAGATCTTGCAACTTCCTGAAAAAGCCCTAACATCACTAATTACATAAGTCTATATGATGTACTGATTCTTATCCTTGAAATGTTTGGTAGATGCTCATATCACAGAGGTGACGGTTGATGGAGATAGGATCCTACGCCCCACCATCACTTTCCTCATCCACTTTCCCTAAAACCCAACCTCCATACTGGAAATGGCACAACATAAGGACCCCCATTTGTTCGTCCCATGATCAAGTCATGTGTGCACCTTTGAGAGCTATCGTGAGCACTCCTTCATTTGAACGTGCCAGCCAAACCTTCTCTGAATCTCATTCATGACATGGAATTGTGGTGCCTTTTCATTTTGATTCAAATGTGGTGACTAAAATCAGGAGATGTTCATGTCTTATTTTCTAAAAATGGTAGAAATAAATTCTTCTACTAACATAAAATTGTTTTCTAAAAAATATTGAAATAAAATGATGTCCATTTTCTTAGAAAGTTTTTGTTGGCATTGTTATTCTCGAGGGATAGACTTTTCGGTTGTACTACATGGTTTTGGATAGTGCTATCTTCTTTGCCTAGTGGGTCCTTGTTGTCTCAACAATTTCCGTGATTAATTTGTCTTGATAAATGATGTAGCCGATAGTACCAACTCGGAATTATTTAGAGGGACCATGCCTAGAAGAAAACAAACACGATCGCTACCAGTTGGCCATAGAGGACCATCTATGATCTCTCTCTCTCAGAGGACCGCTTCACAAGAAAAAAGGGTCAAAAAATACATTTCAAATGTGTCGACATCCATGTTTCATTATACAAATCTCGTGATGATCACAAGATGGATCCACTGACTAATACTAAAATGATGTGAACAATACCTGGAGGGAAAATAAATGATAGGGAAGATGCACCTCTCCTTGTCCAAAAGGAAAAGGTCAAGATGTAGAGGAATGGCAGGAATAAACAAGGGCAATGAGGTACAAATCTACTAAGAAACAACGCAATGGCTTGATGAATCCGATGTAAACCTTTGGATTTCATCGTTACTTATTCATATTCACACTGATGTCCCTGTCGTCCTAGCCCTGCGCACGAACAAATCCCCGTGAATCCGATCTTTATATTTGTCTTCACTAAATATTTGTAAAAAAATACGAGATTCTCTTTGAATATCTAACCCGTTGTCACAAAAAAAAAACGGAGATCATTCAGTTTGAACGTAATGGCATCAAGCCATCAACAACATTCTAACGGGAAGTGCGAAAGACAAAGGTGCACATCGAAAAGGTCACATCCATATCAATCTGAAAATCCTACCCCGGAGCACGGACACACGCGTTGGAGGAGGCACAAGAGGGGGTCACAGAGGAGCGACTAATGATTGGAAGATGGGGGCGGGGGGAGAGGGGGGGGGGGGGGGGGGGGGAGGGGCTGGAGATGTTCGAGGAGGAAAATTGATGCATCGAGGGCTTGGATGGCCAGGAGGAGGATGATGAGATTTTTTGTGATATGTTCACTAACTTTTTCTTAACGAAATTCACAAATTTATCCCTGCCTTGTCGGTTCTGAAGTGTACCCAAGGGAATGTAGGTTGTTTGATGATGTGTATGCTTATGGATTATATTTTAAGTAGAAGAAAATATATATCTATAAATTCAGAACATTAACTAGCATAGTAGACCATTACAATGTAGTACTAAAATATTCCGTCAAAGTTAACTTTGAACATCATAACCTTTTATATTGCGTGTACAATCACAAATAAAAGATCGATAATAAACATAAAACCAGAAAATAAATAAATGGAAGAGAGGTTCTTCCTTCCTCCCTCCTTCCTGTTCATAATGGAGAAAACCTCGAGGTACGACCTGACCTAACAATTCTGGCATTCTCCTTTCCCCAATCAGCCACCCCCTTCTTCACCAACCCTTTTACCATTTCCAACCCCGAAAAAATCAAAGAAAAAGTACCAGCTCTTACCATCGTCCTCGTCCTCATCGTCATCATCACATCCACTCCCCAAGAAAACCCCTATAAAAAATGGATTAGCCACCAAGATCCTGTCCTTTTGTGCGGCATGACTCCTTGTGTAGGCCAGTTGCTCCACGCAAGATAAACAGGTTTGTTTGGGTCAAATTTTTTCTTCTGTAGTTCTGTTCTTCCTTTTTCATTTTTGGGCGAGATTGCATCTTCCCCTTGTGACACCTGAGAAAGAAAGTGAGAGCGAGATTGCTTCCTCTCTCTTTCCCTTTTTATTTTTTTGCTTCAGCCTCTTGCCATAAACCTCCCATAAAGCTCCTTTTCTTGCCTCTTAATCTCATCGACAGGATTGGAAAGTCCGGAGTTCCACTCCAAGATCCCGAGCTTTTTCCGTGTTCTTCCGTCGCAATCCGCAGGAATCCCCATCGGAGGTGAACGAGCTTCCTTTTTTGACCGGTTCTTGATCGCATCCTGCCCCGATTTCTTGACCTCTCCTCGTTTCTTGATTCAGGGCGTCGCGGCTTCCGTGCGGTTCTTGATCCGGGGACTCGCCAATGCAGCCGGACGGGACCGGCAACGCCGGGGGCGGCGCGAATGCGCGGCCGCCGCCGGTGACCGCCGCGCCGGCGCCGTCCGGGCGGCCCGTGTCGGTGCTGCCGCACAAGACGGCCAACGTGCGCGACCACTACCGCATCGGGAAGAAGTTGGGGCAGGGGCAGTTCGGCACCACCTACCTGTGCGTGGCCAAGGAGGACGGCAGCGAGTTCGCCTGCAAGTCCATCCCCAAGCGCAAGCTGCTGTGCCGCGAGGACTACGAGGACGCCTGGCGCGAGATCCAGATCATGCACCACCTCTCCGAGCACCCCAACGTCGTCCGCATCCGCGCAGCCTATGAGGACGCCCTCTTCGTGCACATTGTCATGGAGCTCTGCGCCGGTGGCGAGCTCTTTGACCGCATCGTCGCCAAGGGGCACTATACAGAGCGTGCCGCCGCGCAGCTCATCAGGACCATCGTTGGGGTCGTCGAGGGATGCCACTCGCTCGGCGTCATGCACCGGGACCTCAAGCCGGAGAACTTCTTGTTTGCCAGCACTGCCGAGGACGCCCCACTCAAGACCACTGATTTTGGGCTATCCATGTTCTACAAGCCTGGTATGTACTATATCCCTTTACTTTGCATTGCTCATACTATATCCCTTTACTTTGCATTGCTCAATTGCGCAGTTCTTGATATAAAGATGGCCTTTCATGTGTAGTACTTTGTTGACCAGTTGGAACTTTGTTGGTAACATTCATGATCAATTTGATTAAACTGTAATAGTGATTTGTGTACATTGTTCTTCTTTCTAGTGTAACATTGCTTTGAAAATGGCAAGAGATTGAAGTTAGGAACCTTGTTGAGTTCTAGTTGAAAATGATAATCAATGTTTTGCTGTAGTTGTTGACAAAAGGGGTGTCATGGAATCTTTATGCCCAAAACCCTGGTTCCTGGAATGCTTACTGGAGTCAATCTTGATGTCATGAATGGAGTCCCTACTGTGGAGGGTCAGTTTCTCCATGGCGGAAACAGTCCCTAGTATTAGAGGATGACGAGGGTGGTGCTTGTGTCATTATGTGGTTTGTCTCATTGGAACTTCTGAAAAGAAATTTGTTCATATAAGCAGCCAAGTTGAACTTCTGAAGCAAGTTTAGATTAGTTGCATGTTTCATATTGGTAGAAAGATATTGTAAAATGGATAACGGTATTCATTACTACCAATTTCACCAATCTAGTTGCTATTCTTCTGTTGTGCAGTCTTGATTTGATATTCTCATCTGGCACATAAATAATGTTTAATGCTATATTTTGACACTTATATTTTTGGAGAAAACTTCTACAAGTCGTACTAAGTTTGTTGAAATGTGCGTATCCATTTCGCAGGTGATAAATTCTCTGATGTTGTTGGGAGCCCCTACTATGTTGCCCCTGAAGTGCTTCAGAAGTGCTATGGTCCAGAAGCTGATGTCTGGAGCGCTGGGGTGATTTTGTACATTTTGCTATGTGGTGTTCCCCCATTCTGGGCAGGTAACTATTTGCGATTTGACCATAGAATTTGTAGGCCTCCATATTCTCATGTCACCATTGTAATGTCTGTTTTCTCCCCAGAAACTGAAGCAGGGATCTTCAGACAGATCCTTCGAGGCAAACTTGATTTTGAATCTGAACCCTGGCCTAGTATCTCTGACAGCGCTAAAGATCTAGTCCGTAATATGCTTTGTCGGGATCCTACAAAGCGACTCAGTGCTCATGAGGTTCTATGTAAGTCCACCTCCTCGTTATCACTTGCTCTAGCCATTGAGTATATTTGTGGTAGCCAGAATATATTTGCTTCTTACAATGGCATTGCCTCCCATATTTGTCAGGTCACCCTTGGATTGTTGACGATTCTGTGGCGCCTGATAAGCCTATTGATTCTGCTGTTTTGTCAAGACTGAAGCATTTTTCTGCAATGAACAAGCTCAAAAAGATGGCATTGAGGGTATGAAGATTTAATTGCCCCATTGTAAATGCAGTAGTTGATTCTGCAGATTCAAGTTGTATTCGTGTACTTCATTGCTAAACTAACACCTCAGCATTTAATGATTTGCTTCACTATTGTAAACCACACTGTTACCTTATTTGATTCATACGCCAAAGCCAACTAACGATGCATGCCTCTTACCAATCTTTCTACTGGAACCTCGCTTTTAACTCGTAGTAACTATGATCAAGCATCTCAGGCTGCTACTGAGTAATGTTTTTTTTCCTGTAACCACTAACCTTACACATTTTGTGAATGGAATGACGGAACCTCTTCATGCGCCTGCTTTCTTTCCTCTATTTTGCTAGTCGTAGCCAACTTTGTTTGGCCCAGATTGTTTACTAGCTTTCTAGATGATTTTGTTCAGATCCATATACCATAGCAGATCATTATTACTATGATATGAGTTGATTGATATTGTAACTCGCCCATCCTTTTGTGAATTAACTACATATATGGAATATTAAAAAAAACTACATTATGGAGTTTTGGTGGGTTTATGGTCCGTTGATGCATTGTAAAGGTTGCATAATTTCTCAAATACTTTCTACATAATATACAACTTGCAATGCTCATCTTTAGCTGTTTTTTCCCTCACTATAGGCATCTTACCATTATTTATTTGCAGGTTATTGCTGAAAGTCTGTCTGAGGAAGAGATTGGAGGCCTAAAGGAGCTGTTCAAAATGATTGATACCGACAACAGTGGAACCATAACATTTGATGAGCTGAAAGATGGCTTGAAAAGGGTGGGCTCAGAGTTAACTGAACATGAAATCCAGGCTTTAATGGATGCGGTAGGTGCTTCTTTACTAGCTAAATGAACGATTCCTTCATTCAAAAAACAAGTATTACCACATCTGTGCATTTTATGACTTAGAATGTTATCTGTGTATTCTCTTAAGGCGGATATCGACAACAGTGGAACGATCGATTATGGTGAATTCATCGCAGCTACATTGCACATGAACAAACTGGAGAGGGAGGAGAACTTGGTGTCAGCGTTCTCGTTTTTCGACAAGGATGGAAGTGGATTCATCACCATTGATGAGCTATCACAGGCGTGCCATGAATTTGGTCTCAATGATGTTCACCTCGAGGATATGATCAAAGATGTCGATCAGAACAATGTAAGGCTTCTTTCTCTGTCCCATCCTCCATGCTTTTGTTTGGTTCCTGACATGTCTGTTCGCCAAATAATCAATCTCTGTGCTGTTCTCAGGATGGGCAAATCGATTACAGCGAGTTCACAGCGATGATGAGGAAGGGCAACGCTGGAGCAGCAGGGAGGCGGACCATGCGGAACAGCTTGCAACTGAATCTCGGCGACATCTTGAATCCCAGCAGCAGCTAACTCATGACAAGGAGGGAAAATGCCATGCCATGTCATTTCTTGGGAAGTTTTTGCATGCCTTATCAGGTGATCTAAATCTAAGAGGGAGGGGGAGAGAGATGGATTTTCGTAGTAGTAGCTGGAGAGGGAAATGGCATACTGTCTTCATTGTAACCCAAAAACCTTAGATGCTGGAGATGATAATGCGATGAACTGCAGTGCTTATGTGTATTCCTGTCGTTTCAGGTTGTTGAACTCGCTGGGGATTATGACATTCGTAGCACTCCTTATCTTTACTGTCAACTGTTGGTATAAAAAAAATTCAGATCATGCTTGCTGGTCAACCTGTTTATTATAAGTGATAAGGTACTACAAAATTACTGAACAAAATTGTTTCTGTGTTATTTGATTGAATCCATTTTTATAAACGGGAGCCCATTAACCTGTTACTAATTCTAAATACACGCAATGCAAAGTTTTGCAAGTCAGCAAGTGCATAGTATTCTAATATTCTGTGTATTTTATTTTTTAGGTGTACCTGTCTAGTCGTATGCATCCTTTGAGTTTCGAACCTTAAGCTTCCAAGAAAAATATCATGTACTGTAATATATTTTCTTCAACATCATAAAAAATGTTTTTCCTAAACCAATTCATTCGACATGCATTTTAGATAAGCGTGCACATTTGAAGATCTGTACTCAAATTTTGAATACTTTTTTTTCCAGAGAATTCTGTTTTTGTGTGTTTTAATTTACGAAGTTAGCATCACCAGATGCCGGCCGAATTGCATGAAGGTCCGGGCGTGCCCGAGCCAGATGCCGGCCGTCCACAGACCACAGGTGCTTGATCTTGAAGAGGTGGTCGATGCAGCGCTGGAGGAACTGCACCTGGAGGGCTATTCAGTTTGCGGTCACCAAGTTTCTTGCCACAGGCTTACAGGTGCCTTAGTTCGCTGCAATCACTCTGGGGGTCTAAAAACCCTTAACAAATAGCTCAGAGGGTCTTTTTTTTTTGATAAAATTTGTTTGAGCCCGAATCCTAGTGTTTGAATTGGGGAGAAAACGTTTGAACTCATAATTCCCGTTCCGCTGCCACTTGCTGAGCCCACGATGTCAGATTTACCCGTTATTCTAACAGAACTTAACTTTGTCAGCGTTAGAGTTCCGTTGCTACCGTCTTCTTCCCTGTTCTGTCGTCCTCCCATCTTCTGTCCGCCTCCCATGTTCTGTCCGCCCGCCTAGCTCGCCGTCGACCCCTCGCCGTCGCTACGCCGGAATTGAGCTCGCCGTCGCTTCGCCGGAATCGAGCTCCCCGTCGCTGACACCACCCTGGTGCTAGGATCTCCCACATAGTGGCAAGGGCTCCCCAGGTCGCAGTTCCGGCTCCTCCCTTCCCCCACAGATCTGAGCTCCCCAGATAGGAGATCTAGAATCGCTCCCTCTAATGTCTCTAATGGCGACGGCACCAATAGAAGCGCGGCAATCTCAGAGGAGATCGGCTAGCTGTCTCTAATGGCGACGGCGGCGGTGGCCGTTCCTGTGGACTTGGTGGCGGAACCTCATGAACATCTAGTTTCTTGTTATGTTAATTTTTACCGAATTCATCTCTATAAATGCGAATCTCAAAAATGAAGAACAATAAATGTAGATTTCAGATCTGAAATTAAAAGAGAAACACTAAATCTGAAAGTTCATAATATTTGGTTGCTTCAAACTTACAGAAGCTAGTTAGTAACACAAAAGGCGGCTTTAGCCTTGTCTATACAAAAGCTATTCTTCAGAGTTAGTCTAACACTAACTATACTTAACTGAAGAAACTAGGGGAGAGCAGCCTTCTTGGAAGTTGGCATACAAAATGCTGCGAAGGGCTAAAATTTATTGCTAAATCAACCACAACTGAACGATTTTCCTTCCCGCCTAAGTCATACTACTTTTCTCCATTCAGCATGCACGTCGTGGCTTCCCCTTCCTCGAGCGGCTGCGCTCGCCCTTGGGGGAGGAGGGCTTTCCACGCTTCTAGCGGAAAAGCGCCTGGTTGAACCTGACCAGCAGCGCCGCCGCGAGGCATTCTTCAAACGAGTAGTACGGCAGCTCTTGATAGGGGTCGTATTTCCTGGTGAACCGCAGTTGCAATGATAGATCAGTGTAGTTGTGGTTCGCCGGCGGCGCATAAACATGCCATATCGTAGAACTCGATATGGCCCGCTTCCTCGCCCGCCGCAAGTTCTTGTTGGTCTTCGACGCCGGGAAGCCGGTGAATGGCCGACGACCACGCTTCCCCAGCTTACCCCACTTCAGCTTCATGGCCCTTACCTCGAACAGAGCCGGTGAGCATCTAGACCTTGGGGAAACCCTCCTCCCCGCCTGCAACGCCCCCACCGAGAACGTCAACTTGGGGAAGTTTATGACAGCCGCTATTGGCACTTGCACACCGGCTTTGACAAGGCAAGTCATTGCCTGCCGGATAGGGGCTTGATATTGGAGCATCGGCGGCGGTGGTGCCATGAGCTACGGCGAGCTTAGGGTTGGGACTGTGAAGTGGGGAGTGAGACAGGGGAGGAAGACACGTAGCAGTCTTAATCTGCCCCGTAAATAAAATAACAGTTGTCCATGTTTATCTAATTGGGCTTTTACTTCATTTTTCTGGGTCCACTGTCAGTTAGACTGGGATTGCTTTATGGGGTAAAGTACTAGATGAAAGGAATATGCCCGAGAGGCAATAATAAAGTTGTTATTATATTATTCCGTGTTCATAATAGATGTTTATTTCTCATGCTAGAATTGTATTAATCGGAAACATTAATACTTGTGTGATTAATAAACTAAAAGAGTTCTTAGTAAAGCCTCTCTTTTATACTAGCTCATTGATTAACTGATGATCGAGGTTTCCTGATCATAAACATTGGATGTTGTTAATAACGGGGTCATATCATTAGAAGAATGATGTGATGAACACTCACACCCATAGTACGAATAGCAATACAATCAAGTCATCAAGTTCATTGCTATATCAAACTCATACAAATTAGTTATAATCCTCAGACCATGAGATCATGTTAATCACTGATACCGAAAGAGTACTTTGATGATATCAAACGTCACAACATTACAGGGTGATTATAAAGGTTGATTTGGGTATTCTGAAAGTATTAGTTGTGGCTCATGGATCAAGAGTGGAATTTGTCTGACCCGATGATGGGAAGATATTCTCTGGGCCCTTCTTGGTGATACTGCATTGAAATCGCTTGCAAGCATGTGACTAGGTCACATGAATGCATTATCACGGAATGAGTAAAGAGACTTGTCAGGAACGAGATTGAACTAGGTATGGTTGATACCAAATTATCGAATCTCGGACAAGTAATAATATCACGAGACAAAAGGAATTAACTATGTTCGTTGTTGGTTCACACGATCACTAGTTCATCGTTGAGTAAGTGGAAGTCATCATGGATTTTCAGATCCCGCTGATGATTATTGATCGGAGAGGAGTCTCGATCATGTCCACGTTATTCACAAACCGTAGGGTGACACACTTAAGGTTCGCCGTCGTTTTTGAGTGGATACGATACTCCGATCGAATTACATGATAGCATGAGGGTTGTTTTAGAAAAGCACTGAAACTATTTTGGGATATCGAAATAACTCAAGGGTGTATTTATTAATATTTGTTAATTGAATGAATTAACTAATATTAAAGAAATAAAAATGTTTTATTAAATCAATAAGTGTGAATTTTAATTAGCATGAATGTCATGCAAAATTAAAATGGGGGTTACTCATTTGATGAGGGGGGTTACCTTTCCATGAAGGAGGGGGTTACCACCACCATGAAGAGGAGAAAAAGGGGAGGGGCTGGCCGCACCCCTAATGGGTGGCTGCCCCCTCTCTCCTATATATATGTTGGACATACTCCTCTTTTCCCTACACTTTGGTTCTTCCCTCTCCCGCAAAGTTGCTGCCCCAAATCCGTCTTGGCTTAGCGAAGCTCTGCCGGATTGTTAGTTCGAGTTTCACACACTTGGAGAAGTGAGTGTTGGAGTGTCCAGCGGATCCCTTCTTCCGCTGTCCCGCTGGACCGAGGGTGTGGAGGAGTCGACGACGAGCCGTACGTGTGAACGAGCACGGGGGCGCTGCCGGTTGTGGCACCGTGTACACGATCGCGTGATCGTCAAGTGAACCACTACATCGACTACGTCAAGTGAACGACTACTCGACTATGTGCGTCTTCCTCGACTCTCCATCGGCATTGTTTATGCGCGAACGTAATCCCCGCTACCGGTCTTTGAGGGTTAGTCTCCGTTGCTACCATCTTGTAGATGTTCTTGGCTAGTTTATGTATTCATGCGTAGCAATTTTTTTGTTTTCTATGCTACGAACCCATTAGTGGTATCAGAGCCATCTCTATGCGTAGTTGGTATGCACGGTTAGAACATATGTGGATGTAGGCGTTGATGATCATGTTATTGCAATTTTTTGATATTTTGGATCATAGTGGCATAGTGGGATTGAAGCTGCCCGAGACTAACCTTACGTGACCATGTTCACGAGACTTGTCCCACACTTGACATGCTTCGGCATATGTGGCTTTGCGGGTGCACGTTTCTCCCACTATAGTTATGATCTATTTTACAAAGAGTTGTTAATAATATTTTTATCACCGCTGTGGTTCATGTTCGTAGGTAAGAACGGTTCTTCTTAGAAAGCCCCAAACCACGTAAAATATGCAAGACAAATTAGAAACGTCTAACTTATTTTTGTAGGGCATGTGATGTGATATGGTTAAATTGTTTATGTTACAAATTGTATGCGATGATCCTTTTTGTAAGTTATAAACAACCGGCAGGAGCCATATGGTTATCTTTACATTTAAATGGCCTGCGTGCCGAATATATATATCCAAGTGATATATTGTAATAGAGGAAGACAACCAAGGTGGCGCGCCATGGACCTTGGTGCTATGCCGGTGGAATGATGGAGATCATGCCATGACGCACAAGATGGAGATCGAATGCGTGAAGGACCATATCATATCATATTATATATGCATGTGATGTTTATCATTTTATGCATCTTATTCTGCTTAGATTTGATCGTCCGGTAGCATTATAAGATGATCCCTCTCACATAAATATCAAGATAAAATATGTTCTCCCATAACATGCACCGTCAAGAAAGTTTGTCATTTTGAGACACCTCGTGATGATCGGGTGTGATAGACTCTATGTTCACATACGACAGGTGTAAGATAGTTTTACATAAGCAAATGTTATGGTTCTACTTGGCGAGCCTAGCATGTACAGACATGGCCTCGGAACATGAACCGGAAGGTTAAGCATGAGTCATATGGTTGATATGATGAACATAGTGATGTTCGCCTTTGAAACTATGCTGTTGCACGTGATGATCGGTTGCGGTATAGTGGATTTGGTTCGTGTAATCACTTAAGAAAACTAGGAGGGATGTTGTTTTTAAGTGAGAGTTCATGTAGAATTTTGATTTAACCTGAACTCATTCTATTTTGAACTTAGTCTAAATTAACTTTGCAAATAATTTGTAGATCATGGCACCACCTGCTCTAAATTTTAATGCGTTCCACCAACTGGGCACTTAACTTGAGGATCCTCCTCAATGCCTCTCAAAAGGGCTATGTGCTTGAGGCACCGCTAGGTAACCCGCATGCAGAAGATGCTCCCAATGAAGAGAAAAATGTTTTTCTGACTCGTAAGGAGGACCACAGTTTAGTTCATTGCGGCATATTGTATGGACTTGAGCTGGAGCTGCGAAAATATTTCAAGAACAGCAACGCTTATGATACAATGGGAGAGTTAAAACTGATCTTCGACTCCCATACTGCCGTAGAGAGTTATGATGCTTCAGAAAATTTCTTTAGCTGCATGATGGAAGAGAACAACTCCGTTAGTGAGCACGCACTCAAAATGTCTGGGTACACCGATAAGCTCATCTCTTTGGGAATAACGATTCCCAATGAGTTGGGAATACATCGGGTTCTCCAATCTCTCCCACCTAGCTTCAAGAGCTTTGTGATGAACTACAACATGCAGGGCATGAAGAAGTCTCTCCCCGAGCTTCTCTCAATGCTTAAGACTGCAGAAGTGGAGATCAAAAAGGAACATCAAGTGTTGATGGTCAATAAGAGCACTAATTTCAAGAAAGGTAGAAAGGATAATAAGTCCAAGGGTAGAAACAAGAAGGACGTCATATCTGTTGCCGGTTCTAAGAAGAAACCCAAGGCTGGTCCTAAACCTAAAACTGTGTGCTTGTACTACAAGGAAATGGGGCACTGGAAGTGCAACTGCCCAAAGTATCTGGCGGATAAGAAGAACGGGAAGATTAACAAAGGTATATATGATATACATGTTATTGATGTGTACCTTACTAGTAGTCACAATAGCGCCTGGGTATTTGATACTGGTTCGGTTGCTCACATATGTAACTCGAAACAGGGGCTAAAGAATAAGCGGCAACTTGCGAAGGATGAGGTCACGATGTGCGTCGGCAATAGATCAAAAGTTGATGTGATTGCCGTCGGGACACTGCCTCTACATTTACCATCTGGATTAGTTTTAAACCTGAATAAATGTTATTTGGTGCCTGCATTGAGCATGAACATTATTTCCGAATCTTGTTTAGTGCGAGACAATTATTCATTCCAGTCTGAGAACAATGGTTGTTCGATTTATATGAATAATATCTTTTATGGACATGCACCTGAGAAGAAAGGTTTATTTCTTTTGAATCTTGATAGTAATAAAACACATATTCATAACGTGAATGCCAAAAGAATTAAGTTAAATGATGATATAGCCGCATACATGTGGTACTGCCATTTGGGTCATATTGGTGTTAAACGCATAAAGAAACTTTATTCGGATGGACTTCTAGAATCACTTGATTATGAATCATTTGAGACATGCGAGCCATGCCTTATGGGCAAGATGACTAGAACGTCGTTTTCCGGTTCAATGGAACGGGAGACAAACTTATTGGAAATCATACATACTAATGTATGTGGACCTATGAGTGTGCCGGCGCATGGTGGATATCGTTATTTTGTTACTTTCACTGATGACTTAAGTAGATATGGGTATATTTCCTTAATGAAACACAAGTCTAAAACATTTGAAAAGTTTAAAGAATTTCAGAGTGAAGTAGAAAATCATCGTAACAGAAAGATTAAATTTCTACGATCTGATCGTGGAGGAGAATATCTTAGTTATGAGTTTGGCACACATATAAGAGAATGTGGAATAGTTTCACAACTCACTCCCGCTGGAATGCCACAATGAAATGGTGTATCCGAATGTCATAACCGTACCTTATTGGATATGGTTCAGTCTATGATGTCTCTTACCGATCTACCACTATCTTTTTGGGGATATGCGCTACAAACAGCCGCTTTTACTTTAAATAAGGCTCCATCTAAATCCGTTGAAATGACACCTTATGAATTATGGTTTGAAAACAAACCTAAGCTGTCATTTCTAAAAGTTTGGGGATGCGATGTTTATGTGAAGAAACTTCAGCCTGATAAACTCGAACCCAAAGCGAAAAAATGTGTCTTCATAGGATACCCTAAAGAAACAATTGGGTACACCTTCTGTCAGAGATCCAAAGGCAAAGTGTTTATTGCTAAGAACGGATCCTTTTTGGAGAAGGAGTTTCTCTCGAAAGGTGTGAATAGTAGGAAGGTAGAACTCGATGAGGTTATTGAACCTTCACTTCATGAATTGGCGAGTGGTGCAGCGCCGGAAATCGTTCCAGTGGTGACTTCAGCAAATGAAGTGGGAGCTAATGATGAAGATCATGAAACTCCAAAAGAAGATGCTACCAAACCTCGCAGGTCGACAAGAACACGCACCGCTCCTGAATGGTGTGGTGATCTTGTCGTAAATGCCATTGTTGAGAATGATGATCCTGCGACGTATGATGAAGCGATAATGAGCCCAGATTCCAACAAATGGCATGAAGCCACGAAATCTGAAATGGAATCCATGTATGAAAACCAAGTGTGGACTTTGGTGGAACTTCCCAATGACCGAAAGGCTGTTGAGAATAAATGGATTTTTAAGAAGAAAACAGACGCAGATGGTAATGTGACCATCTATAAAGCACGACTTGTCGCAAAAGGTTTCCGACAAATTCAAGGAATTGACTACGATGAGACTTTCTCACCCGTAGCGATGCTAAAGTCTGTTAGGATTATGTTAGCAATTGCTGCATTTTTTGATTATGAAATTTGGCATATGGATGTGAAAACCGCGTTCCTTAATGGTAACATTGAGGAAGAGTTGTACATGGTACAGCCTAAGGGTTTTGTTGATCCTAAGGATACTGACAAGGTATGCAAACTTCAGCAATCCATTTATGGACTGAAGCAAGCATCCCGAAGTTGGAATCTCCATTTTGACGAAGTCATCAAAGGGTTTGGATTTGTCAAAACTTATGGAGAAACTTATATTTACAAGAAAGTGAGTGGGAGCTCTGTAGCATTTCTAATATTGTATGTGGATGACATATTGCTGATTGGAAATGATACGAAACTTTTGAAGAGCGTAAAAGATTACTTAAACAGTAAGTTTTCAATGAAGGACCTTGGTGAAGCGGCGTATATTTTAGGCATCAAAATCTATAGAGATAGATCAAGACACTTAATTGGGCTATCACAAAGTACATACCTTGACAAGATTCTAAAGAGGTTTAGAATGGAAGAAAGTAAGAAAGGATTCTTACCTATGTTGCAAGGAAAGATCTTGAGTAAGACTCAAGGCCCGGCTACAGCTGAAGATAGAGAAGAGATGAATAAGATTCCCTATGCCTCTGCCATAGGCTCTTTCATGTATGCCATGTTGTGTATAAGACCAGATGTGGCATATGCTATTAGTTTGACTAGTAGGTACCAATCTGATCCAGGTTTGAAACACTGGACGGCGGTCAAGAATATCCTTAAGTACTTACAAAGGACTAAGGATATGTTTCTCGTATATGGCGGTGAAGAAGAGCTCGTCGCAAGTTGTTATGTTGATGCTAGCTTCGACACTGATCTGGATGACTCTAAGTCTCAATCCGGGTACGTATTTGTTATGAATGGAGGAGCAGTAAGCTGGAGGAGTTCCAAGCAAAGCATGGTGGTGAGATCAACTACAGAGGCGGAATACATTGCTGCTTCAGAAGCGGCAGAGGAAGCAGTTTGGATGAAGGAGTTCATATCCGAACTGTGTGTGGTTCCAAGTGCATTGGATCCAATGGTTATCTATTGTGACAACAATGGTGCCATAGCAAATACTCAGGAGCCAAGGTCTCACAAGAAATTCAAGCATATGAAACGCCGATTTCACTCCATCCATGAACATGTCATGGATGGTGATGTAAAGATTTGCAAAGTACACACAGATCTGAATGTGGCAGACCCATTGACTAAAGCTCTCCCCAAGGCAAAACATGATCAGCACCAGAACTCAATGGGTGTTAGATTCATCACTATGTAATCTAGATTATTGACTCTAGTGCAAGTGGGAGACTGAAAGGAATATGCCCGAGAGGCAATAATAAAGTTGTTATTATATTATTCTGTGTTCATAATAGATGTTTATTTCTCATGCTAGAATTGTATTAATTGGAAACATTAATACTTGTGTGATTAATAAACTAAAAGAGTTCCTAGTAAAGCCTCTCTTTTATACTAGCTCATTCATTAACTGATGATCAAGGTTTCCTGATCATGAACATTGGATGTTGTTAATAACGGGGTCATATCATTAGAAGAATGATGTGATGAACACTCACACCCATAGTACAAATAGCAATACGATCAAGTCATCAAGTTCATTCCTATATCAAACTCATACGAAATAATTCTAATCCTCAGACCATGAGATCATGTTAATCACTGATACCGGAAGAGTGCTTTGATGATATCAAATGGCACACCATTACAGGGTGATTATAAAGGTTGATTTGGGTATTCTGAAAGTATTAGTTGAGGCTCATAGATCAAGAGTGGAATTTTTCTGACCCGATGATGGGAAGATATTCTCTGGGCCCTTCTCGGTGATATTGCATTGGAATCGCTTGCAAGCATGTGACTAGGTCACAGGAATGCATTATCACGGAACGAGTAAAGAGACTTATTGGGAACGAGATCAAACTAGGTATGGTTGATACCAAATGATCGGATCTCGGACAAGTAATAATATCATGAGACAAAAGGAATTAACTATGTTCGTTATTGGTTCACACGATCACTAGTTCATCGCTGAGTAAGTGGGAGTCATCATGGATTTCTAGATCCCGCTGATGATTATTGATCGGAGAGGAGTCTCGATCATGTCCACGTTATTCACGAACCATAGGGTGACACACTTAAGGTTCTCCATCGTTTTTGAGTGGATACGATACTCCGATCGAATTACAGGACAACATGAGGGTTGTTTTAGAAAAGCACCGAAACTATTTCAGGATATCAAAATAACTCAAGGGTGTATTTGTTAATGTTTGTTAATTGAATGAATTAACAAATATTAAAGAAATAAAAATGTTTTATTAAATCAATAAGTGTGAATTTTAATTAGCATGAATGTCATGCAAAATTAAAATGAGGGTGACTCATTTGATGAGGGGGTTTACCTTTCCATGAAAGAGGGGGTTACCACCACCATGAAGAGGAAAAAAGGGGAGGGGCTGGCCAGACCCCTCATGGGTGGCTGCCCCTCTCTCCTATATATATGTTGGACATACTCCTCTTCTCCCTACACTTTGGTTCTTCCCTCTCCCACAAAGTTGCTGCCCCAAATCCGTCTTGGCTTAGCGAAGCTCTGCCGGATTGTTAGTTCGAGTTTCACACACTTGGAGAAGTGAGTGTTGGAGTGTCCGGTGGATCCCTTCTTCCGCTGCCCCGCTGGACCGAGGGTGTGGAGTAGTCGACGATGAGCCGTATGTGTGACCGATCACGGGGGCGCTGTCGGTTGTGGCGCTGTGTACACGATCTCATGATTGTCAAGTGAACCACTACGTCGACTACGTCAAGTGAATGACTATGTTGACTATGTGTGTCTTCCTTGACTCTCCATCGGCAACGTTTGTGTGGGAACGTAATCCCCACTACCGGTCTTCGAGGGTTAGTCTCCGTTGCTACCATCTTGTAGATGTTCTTGGCTAGTTTATATGTTCATGCGTTGGAAATTTTTTGTTTTCTATGCTATGAACCCATCACTAGATACCTCTACCCCTGGCGACCTCAACCCTAAATCTCATTTTGAGTCTCCTTCCTCCCAAACCAGCGGCTGCTAGGGGGCCGCCCCGCCCACTGCGACTGCTCGAACCAACGCCGGCCGGGTGGCGTTCGACCTCCATGGCGTCCTGCACGTAGGAATCCCTTCTCTAGGTAAGTGTAGGGTTTTCTCGTATGGATTGCCCAATGCTCCGATCTAGTACTAGTTCAAGGGGCGGCACTAGTTCAAGGGGAATATTCCAAAAATATTTCTACTTCTGTAATGATAGTTCAGTAATTTCGTAATCGATATTTCGCAAAAGGAGTGGTTCATATGGTCACTGAGCCTGTTTGATTGTTCTATAATCAGAACCATATGGTTGCTATGTATGTTGCCCAAACTTGCATGCCCTGCCAAAACATTGGTTACCTATTGTATTTTAGTCTTTGTTCGGTTCGGTTTGTTGCCAAAATATTTAAAATGATTGAATGGGTGCTCTTATTCCAGTTTAAATTGTGTTGTATCTCGGACACAACATTGCACCATTGTGCTAAAAGGGGAAATCTAGGACATGCTCTTGGTGGAGCTTTTAAAGCACTGTTGGAAGCTATGCAGTGCTACTGGATATATTGACATGTTCTTGTTGAGATGAATTTTAAATGATAATTGAAAGCTATGTCATGCTCTTGGTGATTTCTATATCAAATATTGCATTCCACATCATGTTTTTTGGTGATTTTTAATTTGTTATTTAGATGAAGAATATAGATGTGATGGGTTATGGGGTGACATCACCGTGAGTTTGACCTAGAATTCAAAGTTGAGCTAAGGAAATAAAAATAAAATCAAATAATTGGAAAACCAGCGCATGGAGTCATGGTATGTGATGTAGTATCTTGGAAAAATAGCAAACAGGGCATGCGAAGGATTCATAGGCACACTCTTCACAAATTTGGCATGCTTTTGGGAGCTTACAACACCGTGAGTTTGACCAAGTTTTTCCACATGCTTTTGAAATGGAGGTCAGTTTCCAATGATCATACATAGTTAGGACATGCTCATGGTGGAGCTTTTTAATTGCTATTGGAAGCTATGTAAAGCTATTGGGTTTAAAATCATGTTCTAGTTTACATATTATAATTGAAAGCTTAGCCATGCTATTAGTTATTTCTATATCAAACATTGCAAGCTACATCATGCTTTTTGGTGATTTATAATTGATTATTTATAAGAAGTAAATAGATGTGATGGGTTATGGGGTTTAGGGCTCACGGCACTGTGAGTTTGACCTAGATTTCAAAAGTGAGCAAAAGAAATACAAATAAAATTGAAAAATTGGAAAACCAGCGCATGGAGTCATTGTATGTGATGTAGTACCTTGGAAAAATACCAAACATGGCATGCCAAGGATTTGTAGGCAAACTCTTCACAAAATTGGCATGCTTTTAGGTCTTTCCAATGAGGTCAGATTCCAATGATTATACATAGTTAGGACATGATCTTGGTGGAGCTTTTAAATTGCTATTGGAAGCTATGTAATGCTATTGGTTATATTGTTATGTTCCTGTTTTAAAATGATAATGAACTGTCCCTCACACAATTACAGGTTACAATGCAACATCATGAAGCATGCTACGACTATCCCTCCGACGATGAGAACTATGTGATTGGGCACAGTCCCAGGACTTACTAGTACCACACCCATCTAGGACCGGCGTTGACAGATGAAGGTAATAACTTATACATGTCTGGTTATAGAATTTGAGAGATAGGACATATATCTCATTCATGAAATAATTCATGTAGGTCCCATCATTAGGGGTATAAAAGGGAGGGCTCTTGACCTAGCACCTTGGGAGCTAAATAACATCATTTACGAAAATGATGTACCAATGTCTTATGTAAGGATTGGCATTCTCAAATTGCTCTCACGGAGGCTTGATAGTGATAATCCGGTGATCCCTTTGTATGTCTGCTCTATCAAGAAGTCTCTGACAGCTAAAGGGAAGTCAAAGATGGTAAGATTTCATTGTGCACAGTGAATACTAACGTGTTTGCTCAACTGCATGACACCCTAGTATCTATACTATCATATTAGGTATTTTTGAAGTCGTACAACCAGCTCTATCTCAAGCAGTACCTGGAAGCAGGAGATATTATGGTGCCAGCCTGCGCCGATAACCCGTATGCACCTGAAGGTGAAACTGAGAAGTATGTGCATTACGTCAAGCTTCAGATGGGCAACGATGGTCGTGCCCAGATTACAACTAACTGGAGCACGCTTGTGACCACCTCACGCATGTCTGTTGATGACATGGCTGTGTTTGAGCTTGAACCAGATGAGGAAGTACTGTTTATCCATCTGATGAGTAATATGCCGATAGGTAAGCCAGTTAAGTGATAACTTGAACTACTAATCTGGTGGTGTATGCATCTGCACCAACTCAACTTGTATGCCAGATATTAAGGCTTTGTATGCCAGATATTAAGGCTTTAGTACTAGTTCTGATCGGCTGGTTTATGCTATATATTAAGACTTGAGTTGTAAAACTTGTATGACATGTTATTCTATATGCTATTGCGCTGTGCATTCTCTTATCTAGATTTTAGATGCCATCTATCTAGTCCGTCTAGCCGCTGGACCAGATAATTTTGTTTCCATTTGAATACAACTAAGCTTAATTTATAGACATGTTGACCATCAGAGCATCACAGAAAGCACAACACGTTGCAATCAGTTAATACAAACAATTCAATTCACAAAATCATGTACGAGTTAAGGCACTTCATCATAACAAATGGTTTTAGTAAATAGTGTATAAGCATGCAGAAAAGAATGCAAGTAATCATAGCCTGCGCAACATATTGGCATATGGTTTAGACTACTAGGTGACACAATAATATAACAATATAATTAACTAACTGATAGCAACTGCGCAACATATATAGGCTACATTTTTTCAACATGAACAGATGATACGTCTCAAATGTATCTATAATTTTTAATGCTCCATGCTTGTTTTTACACCATTTGCCTTGTGTTTCATTACACTTTGTGGCATTTTTATGCGATTTCCGAAACTAACCTATTGACAAGATGCCACAGTGCCAGTTCCCTGTTTTCTACTATTTTTGTGTTTCAGAAAAGCTACATAGGAAATATTCTCGGAATTGGACGAAACAAGTTCCAGGAGTCTTATTTTTCCCGAACGAAGGACGAGGACCAAACAAGAGCCGAAGGGGGGCCAGGGGCTTCCCACACACTAGGGCGGCATGGCCCAGGCCCTGGCCGTGCCCCCTATGTGTGAGGCCACCCTGGCAGCCCCCTGACGACGCCCCTTCGCCTATATAAAGCCTCGGGACGGAAAACCCTAGGGGAGTCGGTGAAATTTCTAGAATAGTTCCGAAGCACCACCGTCGTCGAAGCCAAATTGTGGGGGACATAAGTCTCTGTTCCGACACCCTGCCAGGATGGGGAAGTGCCCCCGGAGCCATCTCCATCAGTCTCCATCACCGTCTCCGCCGTCTCCATCGACCTCACCGCCATCTCCATCAACCTTACTGTCTCCTATGATGAGGAGAGAGTAGTTCTCCCCCGGGGCTGAGGGCTCTACCGATAGCTATGTGGTTCACCTCTTTCTCCCATGATGTGATCTTTATGTGATCGTGAGCTTTGTATCTAGTTGAATTGGTAGATATTATTATTCAGATATTATGCTACTCCTATGCTTAATTATTATACTCTCCGGAGATACCTCGTATCATGGTGTAAAGGTGACTAGTGTGTGCATCATGTGTATCTTTTTGGTTAATGTCTCTATAAAGTGTTGGTGTTTGTTGAAACCATCTAGTGCGTTCACGGTGATAGTATGGGACAATCTAGTTTGGGTACATACGGACTTTGAGGAGTGCTTTGTAGCCCTATGCATGATTAGTGTTCGTTTTCCATTGGAGAATTGTTTTGAGTTACATATTGATGATAGCATCTATTGGTTCAATTATATTATATTTGTTGGGAGTGTGTCCACTAGTGAAAGTATGATCCCTAGGCCTTGTTTCCAAGCATTGCACACCGTTTACTTACTGTTTTGTTACATGTTTGCTTGCAGCAATATTTATTTCAGATCACATTTGCTACTTATAATCATCACTACTACTTGTATTTCACTCTCTCTTTGCCAAACTAGTGCACGTATACATCTGACAAGTGTATTGGGTGTGTTGGGGACATAAGAGACTTTCTGTATCATAATTGCAGGGTTGCTTGAGAGGGATAGCTTTGACCTCTTCCTCCCTGAGTTTGATAAACCTTGGGTGATCCACTTAAGGGAAACTTGCTGCTGCTCTACAAACCTCTGCACTTGGAGGCCCAACACTGTCTACAAGAACAGACGCGTGCGTAGACATCAAGCTCTTTTCTGGTGCCGTTGCCGGGGAGGTAAGGTAAAAGGTACTCACATCCTTTGGCTACTAAGTCTTTTAGTTGCTAGTGAGTGCTCGGAGTTATTTCCTTTAGATTCTGCAATTACATCTTTTTGTTTCTTGTTTTTATTTTCACTAGTTAGGCTTAATGGAAAACAAAGAGTTCTTTAGTCTTTTTCCTGAGTTTAGATATGAAGTATTTGAAGAGAAAATTGAAAAACCTTTAGAGCTTAATTCACATGCTAATAGTTTTGTTAGTATGAATGCTTTGAACACTGTTTTAGAAAAGTCTAAGCTTGGGGAAGCTGGTTTTGTTAAGCATGATATTTTTAGTTCCCTAGCTTTAGTGGAGAAAGTTTGCTCTGATGATATTTTATCTCCCCTATATGATGTTTCTATGCCTGTTACCTATGTTAGTGATCATGATTGGGAAAAACAGTCTACTTTTGATATTGAAAATCTTTTTGGTACCGATTCTAAGGTTAATAATTGTTGTACCATTAGTACTATCCATGTTCCTTCTTATGATGATATGTTTGATGAATATGCTTTGCGAAATAGCTGTTCTCTAGCTTGTGATGATACTAAACCTCTAGTTTATGATGGTTATGATAATGGGTATAATATTTTTAGTTCACCTACTTTTGAGGAGAAAATTAGTTATGATTACAATATGCCTCCTGTTTTTGATGATTATGGTGATGAGAATAATTATTCTGCTGCTCCTATTACGATTGGTCATGTGGGGAGTATTAATTCTTTTATGCATGTGGCTCATGATAGGGAAGCTTTATGTGATAGTTATATTGTTAGTTCTATTTATGATGCTACTGAAAGTTATTATGAGAGAGGGAAACTTGGTTTGATGGATCTCAACAATATTGAGTTTCCCCTCTTTTTGTTGCAATTCTTGAAGTTGTACTTATTTTGCCTTCCTATGCTTTTTGCTTTGCGCTTTCATGACTTATCTCTTTACAAGATTATTTTTCATAGGAAGTGGTTCAGATTTAAATGTCTTTCACATTTGCTTTTTGATGCTCTCTATTGCTTTAAGTTCCTATATGGCGCCTTTGCCTCAAGCTCTTATATGGCGCCCACATGAGCATCTTTGCAAATTACTGCGCCTAGCTCAAAGACATTAAAGAAAAGCACTCTTGGGAGATAACCCATTGTTTATTTTCAGTACTTTTTCTTTTATTTAAGTCTTGGAAGTTATTACTACTGTAATGACCTCTCCTTATCCTTTTTATTTCGTTTTTGTGCCAAGAGAAGCCTCTAATTTGAGTGAGGTAAGATTTGGGGATGTTGCTGTCCTAAAACAGTTTTTGGTGCTGCACCGTAAAAATTCATGAAAATACTCTGTCTATCTTTTGGACCTGCGATTTCTTGTACATATGCCCCAGGTTATATCCAAACTTTCATTAGTTGAACACTTTTTGATTTGAGCAACAGAAAACCCCTTAAAAATTCGATCTTTGTTAGCTGTTCTGTTTTGACGGATTTCTGCCAATATTTGTGTTGCCGCTTTATCACTTTCTTTTTGAGTTCTTTTGATCACGGAACTTTTGGGGAAGTTGATACAGTAGTATATGTTTAATATGTGGTGGTTTTAGGTTAAAACCTGAAGCAAAAAGGGTTGATTCTATGTTATGCTTGCACTAATGTTGCTAATAGATTTGTGTTTAGTTTTGTATGAAGGAAGTTTTCAAGTGTAGGGATCGGAGAGTGATGAGATGAGTTGAAGAAGTCTTATTTTTAGCTCAAGCTTGGGGATGCCCATGCATCACCCCAAGAAATATCCAAGAAGTACAAGCGTCAAAGCTTGGGGATGCCCCCGAGGCACCCCTTCTTCATCGGCAAAAATCAGGTCACCTTTCAAGACACTATATTTTTATTGATTCATGCATTATGCGTTTTTCTTGGAGCGTCAGTTGTTTTTAGTTTTCAGTTTAGTTTAGTTTAGTTTGCTGCAATAAATAGTTGGACACCAACAAATTTCTTTTGGAGAAGTTGCCTTGCTTTTCATTTGCCAAGAACACTCCGTTTTTCATTCTTATAATTTCAACGAGTGTTCTTCCTTTTCTAGAACTGTGTTTAGCTTTCGATTTTCGCCTTGATATGTGTTCAGATCTTGTTATATCTCTTCATCAATGTATATTTTTGCCTCTGGTCTTTATTGGTTTTCATCAAAAGAGGTGTTTATAATTTTTTTGAATGTTGCTGGAAAAGAGAAAAAGCTTTATGCAAAAAAGTAGTACAAGAAGGAGCTTGTGTAGACTGCGGCCTAGGCTTTTGCATGTCGTGCTTGATGTCTTTTTGATAGTATGCTTAGTGGTTTTGCTGTAGCATGACTTGTCTCAAATAACAGAGATTACTTAATGAGTCTTTGAAAAAATCATGTGTTGTTTTTATCGTTTGGAAGCATTATTTTGGTTTTCTCCTTGATGCTTTATTTGGGTTGACTTGGCACATGCTCACACATGTTAGACTCTTACAAAGTCGCCAATGGCCTCTATGATCATTTAGTTTTTGACTTTTGATGCCGTCTTATGCTTCTTTTAATGTTGCTTTGTCGCTTTACATGATTATGGCCGTTATTGCTCTCTTAGTTGGTCGCTCCCAGTCTTTTGCTAGCCTTTATTTTGTACTGAGTATGAGCTCTACTCGTGCATCCAACTCCTAAAAACCAAGTTTTTCCAAAGTGTCCACCATACATACCTATTAGCAATTTGCTATTCCAAAGTACATTTGACTTGCTTTTATCTACTCTTCAAATTAAACTCTTACCAGTGTTATGCGAAAATTGGTCAGTAAAGCTCTCACAAACCGAATGGCACACTTAATTTTTCTTGTTCTTAAAAATTTGACATTGTGGTCTCTTATGTTGAGTTGTTATGCTTGCAAGTTGTAAGTTGGGAATTAGCCCAGCCATGCCGTCATGGGGCAAGCTTTCAACATTGCACTTCTTATTTGAGTTGATATTGTGATCTTTTGTTTATGGATACTCGCGGTGTGAAATGAATTGGGAATCTTGTGGGATCATGGATTTTGTATATGTGTTAGAGAAATGCCTAGGCCGCCAATCTAAGCCATGCATAATTCATGGTGGAAATTTGCAGCATGCCCATAGTGGACATTCGACGATGCATCTCAAAATAAAAAGCTATACAAATGGTAAATAAAAGAGATGTCGATGTGTTCATTGTCTGCTTGTCCTATCATTTTGATGTGGGCTTGTTCCATGTCATCGGGCACGAAGGCACCCCGTTGGCGGTTCTCAATGATACGTGTATACTTACAATGACAAGAGCTTGCTTGGGACTCTAAGTAAAGTAGCATGAGGTTTGGGTACTCGTATTCACGGGACACGAGGTTTTCAACTTATGATTTTTCAAGCATATGCAGCATAAGTGTTCTCGCATTAACTTTAACCATTCAAAATGCTTATGATGGGGGCAATGAGAGCTCAAAGCCAGTAAGTACCATAATTTTTGAAGGTTTATAAAACTTGCAATCACTGCTTCCCTCTGCGAAGGGCCTTTTTTTTACTTTTATGTTGAGTCACAACCTTCTATCTTTATGCACCATTAAGAGAGCATAGTTGTCATTCTTAGTATAATGTGGATTGTCCCAAAGTTTTCATTGATTGATTCATATTGTTGGTTTCACTTGTTCTCGAATTATTTGTATCTAGTCGCCCTCTTAAACTTGAAGGTGTCCTATGCATTTATGTTTTGCTCTCCATGAAGGACAAGCTGAAAACCATTTGTATGTTTTTCCTTATGATTTGAACACACATTTGACTTTCATTGTTTCATTTTCATGATCTTTTGTTTGTGTTCATTTTCATGTTATAACATGGTTGCTAAGTTTCTATTATCAAGATTATGTCTTTCATGCCCATGTTTTAAGTTCTTTGATCTCAGCACTCAATGCTTTACCTATATGATCAAGATTGTGATGGTGCATGTCACCTCAAAAATTATTTATTTTGTTATCACTTACCTACTCGAGGATGAGCAGGAGTTAAGCTTGGGGATGCTGATATGTCTCAAATGTATCTATAATTTTTGATGATCCATGCTTGTTTTTACACCATTTGCCTTGTGTTTCATTCATTTTTATGCGATTTCCAAAACTAACCTATTGACAAGATGCCACAGTGCCAGTTCCCTGTTTTCTGCTGTTTTTGTGTTTCAGAAAAGCTACATAGGAAATATTCTGAGAATTAGACGAAACAAGTTCCATAAGTCTTATTTTTCCTGGATGAAGGACGAGGACCAAATGAGAGCCGGAGGGGGGCCAGGGGCTGCCCACACACTAGGGTGGTGCGGCCTAGGCCCTAGCCATGCCCCCTATGTGTGAGGCCACCCTGGAAGCCCCCTGACGATGCCCCTTCGCCTATATAATGCCTCAGGATAGAAAACCCTAGGGGAGTCAGCGAAATTTCCAGAACAGTTTTGCAGCGCCGCCGCCGTCAAAACCAAATTCTAGCACCATGCCGGGATGGGGAAGTGCCCCCGGAGCCAGCTCCATCGGTCTCCATTGCCGTCTCCACCGTCTCCATCGACCTCACCGCCATCTCCATCAACCTTGATGTCTCCTATGATGAGGAGGGAGTAGTTCTCCCCCGGGGCTAAGGGCTCTACCGATAGCTATGTGGTTCACCTCTCTCTCCCATGATGTGATCTTTATGTGAATGACTATGTTGACTATGTGTGTCTTCCTTGACTCTCCATCGGCAACGTTTGTGTGGGAACGTAATCCCCACTACCGGTCTTCGAGGGTTAGTCTCCGTTGCTACCATCTTGTAGATGTTCTTGGCTAGTTTATATGTTCATGCGTTGGAAATTTTTTGTTTTCTATGCTATGAACCCATCACTAGATACCTCTACCCCTGGCGACCTCAACCCTAAATCTCATTTTGAGTCTCCTTCCTCCCAAACCAGCGGCTGCTAGGGGGCCGCCCCGCCCACTGCGACTGCTCGAACCAACGCCGGCCGGGTGGCGTTCGACCTCCATGGCGTCCTGCACGTAGGAATCCCTTCTCTAGGTAAGTGTAGGGTTTTCTCGTATGGATTGCCCAATGCTCCGATCTAGTACTAGTTCAAGGGGCGGCACTAGTTCAAGGGGAATATTCCAAAAATATTTCTACTTCTGTAATGATAGTTCAGTAATTTCGTAATCGATATTTCGCAAAAGGAGTGGTTCATATGGTCACTGAGCCTGTTTGATTGTTCTATAATCAGAACCATATGGTTGCTATGTATGTTGCCCAAACTTGCATGCCCTGCCAAAACATTGGTTACCTATTGTATTTTAGTCTTTGTTCGGTTCGGTTTGTTGCCAAAATATTTAAAATGATTGAATGGGTGCTCTTATTCCAGTTTAAATTGTGTTGTATCTCGGACACAACATTGCACCATTGTGCTAAAAGGGGAAATCTAGGACATGCTCTTGGTGGAGCTTTTAAAGCACTGTTGGAAGCTATGCAGTGCTACTGGATATATTGACATGTTCTTGTTGAGATGAATTTTAAATGATAATTGAAAGCTATGTCATGCTCTTGGTGATTTCTATATCAAATATTGCATTCCACATCATGTTTTTTGGTGATTTTTAATTTGTTATTTAGATGAAGAATATAGATGTGATGGGTTATGGGGTGACATCACCGTGAGTTTGACCTAGAATTCAAAGTTGAGCTAAGGAAATAAAAATAAAATCAAATAATTGGAAAACCAGCGCATGGAGTCATGGTATGTGATGTAGTATCTTGGAAAAATAGCAAACAGGGCATGCGAAGGATTCATAGGCACACTCTTCACAAATTTGGCATGCTTTTGGGAGCTTACAACACCGTGAGTTTGACCAAGTTTTTCCACATGCTTTTGAAATGGAGGTCAGTTTCCAATGATCATACATAGTTAGGACATGCTCATGGTGGAGCTTTTTAATTGCTATTGGAAGCTATGTAAAGCTATTGGGTTTAAAATCATGTTCTAGTTTACATATTATAATTGAAAGCTTAGCCATGCTATTAGTTATTTCTATATCAAACATTGCAAGCTACATCATGCTTTTTGGTGATTTATAATTGATTATTTATAAGAAGTAAATAGATGTGATGGGTTATGGGGTTTAGGGCTCACGGCACTGTGAGTTTGACCTAGATTTCAAAAGTGAGCAAAAGAAATACAAATAAAATTGAAAAATTGGAAAACCAGCGCATGGAGTCATTGTATGTGATGTAGTACCTTGGAAAAATACCAAACATGGCATGCCAAGGATTTGTAGGCAAACTCTTCACAAAATTGGCATGCTTTTAGGTCTTTCCAATGAGGTCAGATTCCAATGATTATACATAGTTAGGACATGATCTTGGTGGAGCTTTTAAATTGCTATTGGAAGCTATGTAATGCTATTGGTTATATTGTTATGTTCCTGTTTTAAAATGATAATGAACTGTCCCTCACACAATTACAGGTTACAATGCAACATCATGAAGCATGCTACGACTATCCCTCCGACGATGAGAACTATGTGATTGGGCACAGTCCCAGGACTTACTAGTACCACACCCATCTAGGACCGGCGTTGACAGATGAAGGTAATAACTTATACATGTCTGGTTATAGAATTTGAGAGATAGGACATATATCTCATTCATGAAATAATTCATGTAGGTCCCATCATTAGGGGTATAAAAGGGAGGGCTCTTGACCTAGCACCTTGGGAGCTAAATAACATCATTTACGAAAATGATGTACCAATGTCTTATGTAAGGATTGGCATTCTCAAATTGCTCTCACGGAGGCTTGATAGTGATAATCCGGTGATCCCTTTGTATGTCTGCTCTATCAAGAAGTCTCTGACAGCTAAAGGGAAGTCAAAGATGGTAAGATTTCATTGTGCACAGTGAATACTAACGTGTTTGCTCAACTGCATGACACCCTAGTATCTATACTATCATATTAGGTATTTTTGAAGTCGTACAACCAGCTCTATCTCAAGCAGTACCTGGAAGCAGGAGATATTATGGTGCCAGCCTGCGCCGATAACCCGTATGCACCTGAAGGTGAAACTGAGAAGTATGTGCATTACGTCAAGCTTCAGATGGGCAACGATGGTCGTGCCCAGATTACAACTAACTGGAGCACGCTTGTGACCACCTCACGCATGTCTGTTGATGACATGGCTGTGTTTGAGCTTGAACCAGATGAGGAAGTACTGTTTATCCATCTGATGAGTAATATGCCGATAGGTAAGCCAGTTAAGTGATAACTTGAACTACTAATCTGGTGGTGTATGCATCTGCACCAACTCAACTTGTATGCCAGATATTAAGGCTTTGTATGCCAGATATTAAGGCTTTAGTACTAGTTCTGATCGGCTGGTTTATGCTATATATTAAGACTTGAGTTGTAAAACTTGTATGACATGTTATTCTATATGCTATTGCGCTGTGCATTCTCTTATCTAGATTTTAGATGCCATCTATCTAGTCCGTCTAGCCGCTGGACCAGATAATTTTGTTTCCATTTGAATACAACTAAGCTTAATTTATAGACATGTTGACCATCAGAGCATCACAGAAAGCACAACACGTTGCAATCAGTTAATACAAACAATTCAATTCACAAAATCATGTACGAGTTAAGGCACTTCATCATAACAAATGGTTTTAGTAAATAGTGTATAAGCATGCAGAAAAGAATGCAAGTAATCATAGCCTGCGCAACATATTGGCATATGGTTTAGACTACTAGGTGACACAATAATATAACAATATAATTAACTAACTGATAGCAACTGCGCAACATATATAGGCTACATTTTTTCAACATGAACAGATGATACGTCTCAAATGTATCTATAATTTTTAATGCTCCATGCTTGTTTTTACACCATTTGCCTTGTGTTTCATTACACTTTGTGGCATTTTTATGCGATTTCCGAAACTAACCTATTGACAAGATGCCACAGTGCCAGTTCCCTGTTTTCTACTATTTTTGTGTTTCAGAAAAGCTACATAGGAAATATTCTCGGAATTGGACGAAACAAGTTCCAGGAGTCTTATTTTTCCCGAACGAAGGACGAGGACCAAACAAGAGCCGAAGGGGGGCCAGGGGCTTCCCACACACTAGGGCGGCATGGCCCAGGCCCTGGCCGTGCCCCCTATGTGTGAGGCCACCCTGGCAGCCCCCTGACGACGCCCCTTCGCCTATATAAAGCCTCGGGACGGAAAACCCTAGGGGAGTCGGTGAAATTTCTAGAATAGTTCCGCAGCACCACCGTCGTCGAAGCCAAATTGTGGGGGACATAAGTCTCTGTTCCGACACCCTGCCAGGATGGGGAAGTGCCCCCGGAGCCATCTCCATCAGTCTCCATCACCGTCTCCGCCGTCTCCATCGACCTCACCGCCATCTCCATCAACCTTACTGTCTCCTATGATGAGGAGAGAGTAGTTCTCCCCCGGGGCTGAGGGCTCTACCGATAGCTATGTGGTTCACCTCTTTCTCCCATGATGTGATCTTTATGTGATCGTGAGCTTTGTATCTAGTTGAATTGGTAGATATTATTATTCAGATATTATGCTACTCCTATGCTTAATTATTATACTCTCCGGAGATACCTCGTATCATGGTGTAAAGGTGACTAGTGTGTGCATCATGTGTATCTTTTTGGTTAATGTCTCTATAAAGTGTTGGTGTTTGTTGAAACCATCTAGTGCGTTCACGGTGATAGTATGGGACAATCTAGTTTGGGTACATACGGACTTTGAGGAGTGCTTTGTAGCCCTATGCATGATTAGTGTTCGTTTTCCATTGGAGAATTGTTTTGAGTTACATATTGATGATAGCATCTATTGGTTCAATTATATTATATTTGTTGGGAGTGTGTCCACTAGTGAAAGTATGATCCCTAGGCCTTGTTTCCAAGCATTGCACACCGTTTACTTACTGTTTTGTTACATGTTTGCTTGCAGCAATATTTATTTCAGATCACATTTGCTACTTATAATCATCACTACTACTTGTATTTCACTCTCTCTTTGCCAAACTAGTGCACGTATACATCTGACAAGTGTATTGGGTGTGTTGGGGACATAAGAGACTTTCTGTATCATAATTGCAGGGTTGCTTGAGAGGGATAGCTTTGACCTCTTCCTCCCTGAGTTTGATAAACCTTGGGTGATCCACTTAAGGGAAACTTGCTGCTGCTCTACAAACCTCTGCACTTGGAGGCCCAACACTGTCTACAAGAACAGACGCGTGCGTAGACATCAAGCTCTTTTCTGGTGCCGTTGCCGGGGAGGTAAGGTAAAAGGTACTCACATCCTTTGGCTACTAAGTCTTTTAGTTGCTAGTGAGTGCTCGGAGTTATTTCCTTTAGATTCTGCAATTACATCTTTTTGTTTCTTGTTTTTATTTTCACTAGTTAGGCTTAATGGAAAACAAAGAGTTCTTTAGTCTTTTTCCTGAGTTTAGATATGAAGTATTTGAAGAGAAAATTGAAAAACCTTTAGAGCTTAATTCACATGCTAATAGTTTTGTTAGTATGAATGCTTTGAACACTGTTTTAGAAAAGTCTAAGCTTGGGGAAGCTGGTTTTGTTAAGCATGATATTTTTAGTTCCCTAGCTTTAGTGGAGAAAGTTTGCTCTGATGATATTTTATCTCCCCTATATGATGTTTCTATGCCTGTTACCTATGTTAGTGATCATGATTGGGAAAAACAGTCTACTTTTGATATTGAAAATCTTTTTGGTACCGATTCTAAGGTTAATAATTGTTGTACCATTAGTACTATCCATGTTCCTTCTTATGATGATATGTTTGATGAATATGCTTTGCGAAATAGCTGTTCTCTAGCTTGTGATGATACTAAACCTCTAGTTTATGATGGTTATGATAATGGGTATAATATTTTTAGTTCACCTACTTTTGAGGAGAAAATTAGTTATGATTACAATATGCCTCCTGTTTTTGATGATTATGGTGATGAGAATAATTATTCTGCTGCTCCTATTACGATTGGTCATGTGGGGAGTATTAATTCTTTTATGCATGTGGCTCATGATAGGGAAGCTTTATGTGATAGTTATATTGTTAGTTCTATTTATGATGCTACTGAAAGTTATTATGAGAGAGGGAAACTTGGTTTGATGGATCTCAACAATATTGAGTTTCCCCTCTTTTTGTTGCAATTCTTGAAGTTGTACTTATTTTGCCTTCCTATGCTTTTTGCTTTGCGCTTTCATGACTTATCTCTTTACAAGATTATTTTTCATAGGAAGTGGTTCAGATTTAAATGTCTTTCACATTTGCTTTTTGATGCTCTCTATTGCTTTAAGTTCCTATATGGCGCCTTTGCCTCAAGCTCTTATATGGCGCCCACATGAGCATCTTTGCAAATTACTGCGCCTAGCTCAAAGACATTAAAGAAAAGCACTCTTGGGAGATAACCCATTGTTTATTTTCAGTACTTTTTCTTTTATTTAAGTCTTGGAAGTTATTACTACTGTAATGACCTCTCCTTATCCTTTTTATTTCGTTTTTGTGCCAAGAGAAGCCTCTAATTTGAGTGAGGTAAGATTTGGGGATGTTGCTGTCCTAAAACAGTTTTTGGTGCTGCACCGTAAAAATTCATGAAAATACTCTGTCTATCTTTTGGACCTGCGATTTCTTGTACATATGCCCCAGGTTATATCCAAACTTTCATTAGTTGAACACTTTTTGATTTGAGCAACAGAAAACCCCTTAAAAATTCGATCTTTGTTAGCTGTTCTGTTTTGACGGATTTCTGCCAATATTTGTGTTGCCGCTTTATCACTTTCTTTTTGAGTTCTTTTGATCACGGAACTTTTGGGGAAGTTGATACAGTAGTATATGTTTAATATGTGGTGGTTTTAGGTTAAAACCTGAAGCAAAAAGGGTTGATTCTATGTTATGCTTGCACTAATGTTGCTAATAGATTTGTGTTTAGTTTTGTATGAAGGAAGTTTTCAAGTGTAGGGATCGGAGAGTGATGAGATGAGTTGAAGAAGTCTTATTTTTAGCTCAAGCTTGGGGATGCCCATGCATCACCCCAAGAAATATCCAAGAAGTACAAGCGTCAAAGCTTGGGGATGCCCCCGAGGCACCCCTTCTTCATCGGCAAAAATCAGGTCACCTTTCAAGACACTATATTTTTATTGATTCATGCATTATGCGTTTTTCTTGGAGCGTCAGTTGTTTTTAGTTTTCAGTTTAGTTTAGTTTAGTTTGCTGCAATAAATAGTTGGACACCAACAAATTTCTTTTGGAGAAGTTGCCTTGCTTTTCATTTGCCAAGAACACTCCGTTTTTCATTCTTATAATTTCAACGAGTGTTCTTCCTTTTCTAGAACTGTGTTTAGCTTTTGATTTTCGCCTTGATATGTGTTCAGATCTTGTTATATCTCTTCATCAATGTATATTTTTGCCTCTGGTCTTTATTGGTTTTCATCAAAAGAGGTGTTTATAATTTTTTTGAATGTTGCTGGAAAAGAGAAAAAGCTTTATGCAAAAAAGTGGTACAAGAAGGAGCTTGTGTAGACTGCGGCCTAGGCTTTTGCATGTCGTGCTTGATGTCTTTTTGATAGTATGCTTAGTGGTTTTGCTGTAGCATGACTTGTCTCAAATAACAGAGATTACTTAATGAGTCTTTGAAAAAATCATGTGTTGTTTTTATCGTTTGGAAGCATTATTTTGGTTTTCTCCTTGATGCTTTATTTGGGTTGACTTGGCACATGCTCACACATGTTAGACTCTTACAAAGTCGCCAATGGCCTCTATGATCATTTAGTTTTTGACTTTTGATGCCGTCTTATGCTTCTTTTAATGTTGCTTTGTCGCTTTACATGATTATGGCCGTTATTGCTCTCTTAGTTGGTCGCTCCCAGTCTTTTGCTAGCCTTTATTTTGTACTGAGTATGAGCTCTACTCGTGCATCCAACTCCTAAAAACCAAGTTTTTCCAAAGTGTCCACCATACATACCTATTAGCAATTTGCTATTCCAAAGTACATTTGACTTGCTTTTATCTACTCTTCAAATTAAACTCTTACCAGTGTTATGCGAAAATTGGTCAGTAAAGCTCTCACAAACCGAATGGCACACTTAATTTTTCTTGTTCTTAAAAATTTGACATTGTGGTCTCTTATGTTGAGTTGTTATGCTTGCAAGTTGTAAGTTGGGAATTAGCCCAGCCATGCCGTCATGGGGCAAGCTTTCAACATTGCACTTCTTATTTGAGTTGATATTGTGATCTTTTGTTTATGGATACTCGCGGTGTGAAATGAATTGGGAATCTTGTGGGATCATGGATTTTGTATATGTGTTAGAGAAATGCCTAGGCCGCCAATCTAAGCCATGCATAATTCATGGTGGAAATTTGCAGCATGCCCATAGTGGACATTCGACGATGCATCTCAAAATAAAAAGCTATACAAATGGTAAATAAAAGAGATGTCGATGTGTTCATTGTCTGCTTGTCCTATCATTTTGATGTGGGCTTGTTCCATGTCATCGGGCACGAAGGCACCCCGTTGGCGGTTCTCAATGATACGTGTATACTTACAATGACAAGAGCTTGCTTGGGACTCTAAGTAAAGTAGCATGAGGTTTGGGTACTCGTATTCACGGGACACGAGGTTTTCAACTTATGATTTTTCAAGCATATGCAGCATAAGTGTTCTCGCATTAACTTTAACCATTCAAAATGCTTATGATGGGGGCAATGAGAGCTCAAAGCCAGTAAGTACCATAATTTTTGAAGGTTTATAAAACTTGCAATCACTGCTTCCCTCTGCGAAGGGCCTTTTTTTTACTTTTATGTTGAGTCACAACCTTCTATCTTTATGCACCATTAAGAGAGCATAGTTGTCATTCTTAGTATAATGTGGATTGTCCCAAAGTTTTCATTGATTGATTCATATTGTTGGTTTCACTTGTTCTCGAATTATTTGTATCTAGTCGCCCTCTTAAACTTGAAGGTGTCCTATGCATTTATGTTTTGCTCTCCATGAAGGACAAGCTGAAAACCATTTGTATGTTTTTCCTTATGATTTGAACACACATTTGACTTTCATTGTTTCATTTTCATGATCTTTTGTTTGTGTTCATTTTCATGTTATAACATGGTTGCTAAGTTTCTATTATCAAGATTATGTCTTTCATGCCCATGTTTTAAGTTCTTTGATCTCAGCACTCAATGCTTTACCTATATGATCAAGATTGTGATGGTGCATGTCACCTCAAAAATTATTTATTTTGTTATCACTTACCTACTCGAGGATGAGCAGGAGTTAAGCTTGGGGATGCTGATATGTCTCAAATGTATCTATAATTTTTGATGATCCATGCTTGTTTTTACACCATTTGCCTTGTGTTTCATTCATTTTTATGCGATTTCCAAAACTAACCTATTGACAAGATGCCACAGTGCCAGTTCCCTGTTTTCTGCTGTTTTTGTGTTTCAGAAAAGCTACATAGGAAATATTCTGAGAATTAGACGAAACAAGTTCCATAAGTCTTATTTTTCCTGGATGAAGGACGAGGACCAAATGAGAGCCGGAGGGGGGCCAGGGGCTGCCCACACACTAGGGTGGTGCGGCCTAGGCCCTAGCCATGCCCCCTATGTGTGAGGCCACCCTGGAAGCCCCCTGACGATGCCCCTTCGCCTATATAATGCCTCAGGACAGAAAACCCTAGGGGAGTCAGCGAAATTTCCAGAACAGTTTTGCAGCGCCGCCGCCGTCAAAACCAAATTCTAGCACCATGCCGGGATGGGGAAGTGCCCCCGGAGCCAGCTCCATCGGTCTCCATTGCCGTCTCCACCGTCTCCATCGACCTCACCGCCATCTCCATCAACCTTGATGTCTCCTATGATGAGGAGGGAGTAGTTCTCCCCTGGGGCTAAGGGCTCTACCGATAGCTATGTGGTTCACCTCTCTCTCCCATGATGTGATCTTTATGTGATCGTGAGCTTTGTATCTAGTTGAATTGGTAGATGTTATTATTCAGATATTATGCTACTCTTATGCTTAATTATTATACTCTCCAGAGATACCTCGTATCATGGTGTAAAGGTGACTAGTGTGTGCATCATGTGTATCTTTTTGGTTAATGTCTCTATGAAGTGTTGGTGTTTGTTGGAACCATCTAGTGCGTTCACGGTGATAGTGTGGGACAATCTAGTTTGGATGCATACGGACTTTGAGGAGTGCTTCGTAGCCCTACGCATGATTAGTGTTCGTTTTCCATTGGAGAATTGTTTTAAGTTGCATATTGATGATAGCATCTATTGGTTCAATTATGTTATATTTGTTGGGAGTGTGTCCACTAGTGAAAGTATGATCCCTAGGCCTTGTTTCCAAGCATTGCACACCGTTTACTTACTATTTTGTTACATGTTTGCTTGCAGCGATATTTATTTCAGATCACATTTGCTACTTATAATCATCACTACTACTTGTATTTCACTATCTCTTCGCTGAACTAGTGCACCTATATATCTAACAAGTGTATTGGGTGTGTTGGGGACACAAGAGACTTTCTGTATCATAATTGTAGGGTTGCTTGAGAGGGATAGCTTTGACCTCTTCCTCCCTGAGTTCGATAAACCTTGGGTAATCCACTTAAGGGAAACTTGCTGCTGCTCTACAAACCTCTGCACTTGGAGGCCCAACACTGTCTACAAGAACAGACGCGTGCGTAGACATCAACAGACATAGCCTCCGGCCCCACATTCAAGAAGGTGAAGATGCACACATTCCCTTCTTCTATCGACGCTTTTTGGAGAACCTTAGGCCAGTTTGCTGTCATCTGGGCAACACCGTTGCCTTGATTGGTGAAGCTTACATTATAGAAACCATCTTGCTCACTGCAATATGTTGGAATGGTGCATGGAAGATAGCGGGCGAGGTGGGCATTGCTATACTTTGCTGAAAAGTATAGGAGTACAAGAATACAGTTAGTTTTTGAACACAGATTCATGTGCATGAGAAGATGAAAAGAGTCAAACAGATTACCATTTTTGCCTTCCCACGAAGGACATGTGACTTCTTCATCTCACAGATATAGTATGGAACTATTGGCCTCAGTTTAGCAACCATTGCATTAAGATCGGCAATCTGGCGACCAATGAGATTGATATTGCTTACAAACACACAGTACTTGTCGAATTCCAAGTCACCAGTTATCTTGGGACCTAGAAAAAAATGCACTACTTAGTGATCTTTATCTCCATAAGAATGTATTAAAAGATCATCAGACCCATGTTAGATAGATTCACACCTCTGCGAATAATGATAGTCTCAGCCGCCCTTGCAGGGCCACGATAGGATGAGAGTGGGCCCGATGTGAGTCTACGTGCCTTGGCTTTAGGTGTCTTGGAAGATGAGATAGTCCTTGGCTCACTATCTGGATCAGTACCTTGATATGAAGGGAAGAGGTAATCCCTATTGGTTGTGGCTTTCTTGCATTTCTTGATAGCATAAGAATCATTGATTTTAAATAGCTTGAAATAATCGACAGAATGGTTCTTCTGGCTAGTACAAGCATCAGCCTAAAAATAGAGATTGAGTGCGTACAGAGGTTCCCCAGCCGTGCCGCCCATCCCAAAATTTAAACTCGACATAATTCAGCATACTACATAAATTTCATTGAAATTTAGATGTTTTTACAAATTACGGTGAAAAATGAAATAGACTAAAAGAGGTGGTCTTCGTCGGAGTCCTCGCTGGCGGCGAAGTTCACCGATACGGCCGATGGTGCTGGCGGTGAAGCATTGGACGGCCTAGCTCCGTCATCGGACAGGCGGCCGGAAACCATCCCGCGGTGGCGACGGTTCTCCTCTGCCGCGCGCTGGCTACGGTCGCACTCGGCCTCCTCGAGGGATGAGATGAAGGTGCGCTGCTCCTGCGCTCGCTGCGCCGATGTGTTGAAGGAGGGGAGAGGGTACTGATGCTCGCGGCGCTGGTGCTCCGCTGCCACCTTCGCGAGCCCTACGACCATGTCCACCCAGAAGAGGCATCTCTCAGCCTCCACCATCGCATCCCTTGCCGCTTTGATGTTGTGGCGGTGGGCGTCAACAGTATGGTCCTCCGCCAGCCTTGCCGCTGCCGCCCTCCTCTCGGCGGCCATGAGCTCCTGCGCCACCCAGTCATGGCACTGCATCTTAAATGACGCTATGATCACTCTCTGTTCCGTGGCAGCCTCCTCCGCCTCCGCGTCTGTCGGTAGCTCGGTGAGGAACTCCTCGTCGTCAGAGTCCTCCTCCTTCTTGCCCTACGGCAGAGCTGGGTCCTGCGGCGGTGGAGGCGGCGGTGGAGGTGGGGGTGGTGGTGCTGGTGGTGTGCCGGAACCGCCTCGAGGGAGCATGGCGTAGGTTGTCAAGAGACGGCGAGGCATTTTCTACTGGCGGTTGGAGGATGTGAACCTACCGTCGAGGCGACAAGCTATTTATAGCCGGGAACGGGGCAGGAAAATGAAGGGGAAGCGGCGGAAAGCGCGTGACATGGCATTCAATTCCCACCGATGCATGCTGCGACGCGATGGCTCGCTGCCCTGCTGCAAAGCTATTTCCGTTTGCAGCGCCATTACTGGGCACGGGAGACGAGACAAGTGGAGACGACGAAGCGTCGGTCGTGCCGCTGACAGTGGGCCACGCATTACTGGGCGAGTGGAGATGCTCATAGATCTAGTACACGACGGAGCGGAGAAAAAAGGGAGGCAACTTAAAATCACCGTACGTGCTCGAGGCCCACTGCCGGCGATCTAGGAAGAACGCCGGCAAGGTTCCCTTGGAAGTGAGAGGAGAGCGGATGATCTTCTCTGGGGACTAGGAATCGACTGGCACTTACCAGCCTACCTGCAGCGGAGGAGAGAGGACGGTCTTCTCCGGGGATAGGATTAGGGCGCAGCGCAGGGGATTTCATCGCCGGAGCTACTAGGGGACAGTTTTCTGCAGCGCGCGAGAGGCAGGGGAGTTTGGATTTGGGAGAAATGATGGTAACAGTGGGGCCAGGGGAGTGGAGGCAAGGCAAGAGGTGGGCGAGGAGGCCATGTTGCCATGCGGCAGCTAACCAGATGGCGTCGGCGGCGGCTGACTCATTGCAACAGCTGTGTCGATGATGAGTGGGTCCACGAGCGTGGCAGAATAGAACACAAGCCTTATTCTTAAAAAACAAAAAATACATAATCAGCCCACATTGTCTTATTTTATGACCAGATTAATAGGACCATAATACATACCATAGGGGAGTTTTCATGAAAAAGCATTAAATTTAGACCTCAAACAGTAGAAATTTAGATAAGTAAATAAATTTTTTAAATAATAATTATTCTAACAGTAGAGGAGCTATATCTTGACGACATGGTGTTGATCCATGGGGTCAGTGGGAATAATCGGTAAAATTGTTTGCACCATACAGAAGGTCACACATGCACCATCCCATTCATACATCTTTCCATGGAACCTCACCAGATCTCGGTTCCGCATCTTGATGTAAACATAGCCGTCATCACCATTTTGGTGAGATTGGAGGATCCGCCACCTGGCATCCTGCATCTTGCTGAATAGAACACACGCAACCACATAACCTGCTGGTTGGAGGTTTGGTGTTACAATGGCTTCCAGAATCTTAGTCTGTCAAACACCATATGTCACCCTTAGCTGATAGATGACTATATGAGAGATCCTAGCTTTCTTTGCGGATTTGATATCAATATTTGGTGATCGCGGTTTAGGGTCATCGTCTTCAGGGTCATCGTCTTCGTCATCACCTTTTTTGTTCCCTTCATCCCCTAAAAAATTTCTTGGACTTCCTCCGTCGAGAGAACCATACGGATCCGCGTCAGATTCAGGTTTCGGATCAGAATCTTCTTGCACATCCTCCACCTCTACAACCTTCAGCTTCTGACATATGATACAACACGCGTTTAAAATCAAGATATGTTCCTTTTGTATGTTTATATGTAGTACTAACATATTTTGAAACAAAGACAGTCGTGTGTAGTACCTTGTCATCTTTGCTAACTCCTTTGGAAGAGCCCTCTCCGGTGAAAGTATGCTTCTTACCCGCTCCTCTGCCCGCATCCATCGATCAATGGTTAAGTTCAAACTACAATAGGGAGTAAATCATGGTTTACAAGTGAAAATAAAAACTATACGAATCAACCCTAAAATACTGATACATACCTCTGTAGCTTAGCTGAAGATGGTTTACCGATGTGGCGGAATTAGTGTTAGCCATACGTCCCTTTTATAGAGACTTGCTAGGAACGGACGTCCCGATATTCACATATCGGAGTAGTGGAGAATAGGAAGGATAACGTTTCTATCCATTAATCTGTTGCAGAAATTTTGGTGGTGATCTCGCTATATCTTGATGACATGGGCAGTGTGCACTATCCCATTCATACATCTTGCTGAATAGAACACACGCAACCACATAACCTGGGCAGTGTGCACCAACACGAGAATCAAACCATCTAATTTAGTAAACTAATACAGTGTGCACCAACATGAGAATTCAGATAACATGGGCACCAGTAATGCAATAGCAAACTCTACATACATTAACATAGTCTTAAACATCTGGGTATGATTGCCCAGATTCCACCATACATAATAAAAACAGTCTTCAAACATCACACAGTTTTACTTCATCTCTAGGGGGACAACACAGACTTAAACTAATCTTATGGAAACAGAACATGAGGGCCAACAGCAGGACCGATAACCGGGATGAGGCCACCCTTGATGAAATTTTTGAGGAATCTGCCATAGGTGGCATGCTTCGGCATGGTGTGGCCCTTGTGCTTCTGCTTGCTGCCTACGCCAACACCATTCACGTGCTAGATCATGCTCTCTAAGTTCTTGGTGATGACCTTGCTGTAGAATGGACAAGTTAGCTCCCCGTACCTGCGGAAAGCGATCTTGCCACTCACGAGCCGCTTAAGAACAAAGCGGCTCTTGCGGTCCCTATCCTCCTTGTCGTGGCCCATGTCGTCAGAGTCATCCTGTAAATTTTGAAATACATGACAAGTGAGATAAATAGGAGCACAACAAAGATCAAAGGAAATAAGCTGTAAAAAAATAACAATGCTGCCAAAATGATTCTAAATTGTTGCGGTGATAGTACTAACAGAGGCTAGTAATGTAGTGTGACCAATATTTGATGAATCGAGGACACACTATGGAATCATTACATTAATAAGCATAGAAAATTAAGAAAATGTTAATTATAAATTCCATGCATCAGATCAATCTTTTTTCCTAAATAAAAATACTGTTATCATAATCTCTACAATCAAATTAGAGTTAGATCAATTTAAGTCACTTGTGTTGATGAATCATTTGCAAGATAACTACCTTTACACATCCAGAATGTAAAATGATAACTATAAACCGATAGATATCATATGAGCAATCATAATCAGTAGAATGAAAGAAGACTTGGATGAATTTAAGTAACTTGTGTTGATCAATCATTTGCAAGGTAACTACATTAACACATTTAGAATGTAATCTGATAACTATTAACTGATAGATATCATATGAGCAATCACAATGTGAATAGTATGATGAACAGAGGGGATCGATCAGAACAGCTCAGAACCTCGGTGCTATCATCGGAGGCCTCCTCCTTGAACGGTACTGCTTCTTTGCGGTCTTCTTCAACCATGTACTCAATGGAGTCAGGGTTATAGCCGGCGTAGTAGTCATCGTCCGGCATGAAGATGACCTGGCCTGCATGCTGGTTCTGCAGATCTACCGCAGGAGCCACGGGGTCCTCCATCTCCATTTCGTCGACGGTGACCACGATCGGTACGGTGGAGGCCGCAATGGTGACAGCGCGCCGAGGAGCGGCTGGTGCTCCCAAAGAAGACTCGCCCAGCACCGCGGTGACGACCATGGGTGCATCGCCAGAGCCTCCGACCACATTTGACCGTGGCTCATCTTCGCGAGTGTGCTTCATCTTGCAGATGCACTAAGAAATGAGATTGGTGGTGTGGTGGTGGAGCGGATTGGGTTTTTTTTGGCAGATTGGGGAAGAAGTGGCTGATGGTGGGAGAGATGATGAGACCGATGTGTTATATAGATGCTGACGGTTTGGTTTCCTCTCGTGGACGCGTGGGTGTGGAATCGTGTAGTCATGCATGACATGTGGGACCCCCCGTCGCTTCATTTTTGAGAGAAGAGGAAATTGGGGAAGCAATTGTTTTGGGATCCAATTGTTTTCCAGACTGCGAGACCATGGGATAAATAGTGCGTGACGTGTCGCTGGCACACCGCGTAAGTAAATGCAGTGTAGCACTTTGGCGGTGCTTTGGAAGTTGAACCCCCCCCCACGCGAGCCCCTATCGCTTCGTTTATGAGAGAAGAGGAAGTTGGAGAAGCAATTGTTTTATAGGCATGCCGCGGTAAATGCCAGTCTAGCGCTTTGGAAATTGAACCAGTCGCTTCGTTTCGTTTCTGAGAGAGCGCTAGACCGACGTGTCACCGCGAGCCCTGGTACACTGGCCCACTTGTAAGTGAGAGGCTGGTATCGTGGGTAAGAATGTACGTACGTTTACCACCAGGCAGCAATTAAAGAGTCTCATTGTTGGGTTCCCTCATTGTTTGACTACAGGCAGTAGAGCGACAATCTAAAAAAGGGGATAGCATGCAAGGGAGAATAAATCTGCTCTCATCTGACTCGCGGAAGGAATAGAGAACAAAATCTTACCATTGAAATGCTTCTCATTGAGGTCACCTGCTCCATGAGCCAAATGAGTGAGATAAACTAGTCCAGGTTTAGCATCTGAAGCATGTGGGGACCCACTTGTCTGGGTAAGGTTTGGTCCGACGTGTGTCTGGGGACTCACTTGTCAATAGTGTTTTGGGCCTTCATGGGGCCACATGTCATTAGGGTTAGGATTCGTGGCCAGTGGAAAAACCCAAGCAACTGACGCGTGGTAGCAAGTTGTGTGTAGCAGCGGGATGAGAATTGATAGGGCAGCGAGATTTCAGAGGCAAGTAAATTGACGAGACACAACGCAGTCTGATAAGGCGTGCTCAAGAGATCCAGTAGCATCATCATCGCTCACTATACTCTAGCGACTAGTTCAGTAGATGGAGGAGTTCCCTTCCATGGGTAGCTTGCAACTAGTCAGTGCTGATGTGGCATTGCATGTACACATGACATCATTTAGCGTGTCTCGATCTTTATGAATAATTTTAAAATTTCACACATTTTGACTGAATCTCACAGAAATTAATGAAACTTTCAAATAACAAACTTTGGAACCATGGTCCCATTTTTGGTGGAGATGTACATCTTTGTATTCCCAACCACTGTTGTAACTAGTGTTTTTCCAGTTTCCACATAAAAATACATTTCCCATTTTTTGGGTGCCCGGAGGGGTCGAAACAGGTGCTTTTTTGTGAAGGGGCCACCAAGGGCAGTGTGCAAAACATCACCACTCTAATTTTCATGGGTGGGGACCCACCAGGGGTGCCACATCCATGAGGTTAGGAATTATCTTGGCCTGCTGCCATATAATGAATTATTTTTGCCCTAAATCCTTTTTAATCCAATTTTGTACTGGGGCTACAAGAAATGCACATCAGGAAAATTGGGGAAAAATACTATCGTGGGAATTTAGAGACAGTAGCCATAGGTAGGCTTATTGGAGGGGCTCAACGGTGGAGATGAGGGGCCCGGCTCAGGATTATGCCTACTGAGACACCACGGTTTACCCAGGTTCAGGGCCCTCCCGGGTGGAGGTGAAACCCCTACTTTCTGCCTGCTTCATATTGCTTAGACAGTATCGATTACAATGCTCCTCGAGCTGTTCAGGCTAGAGAAGGAAGAAGAAGATTGGATCTCCCCTAGACTAAGGGTCTAGGCCCCCTTATATAGGCAGGGGCCTGGTTACAGGTTAGGTAACACTTTGGCCG